>CM057337.1:134287455-134834471 GCA_030015575.1 Agapanthus africanus
TAAGGAGAGCGGGGATGGGTCATCTATTCTTAAAGTGAAAGTCATAGTGTTTAACTTCATCAAGAATAACGGATAGACCTAGTAAGAAGGTTGAGTACGGAGCACTGTCCTGGTTTTTGGATGACATACTTCTGATTGGAAGTGTTATTTCTATACTACGATTGGTTAAACTATGGTTGTTATAAATATTTCTTCATAAAGAATCTGGATAAAATATCAAATATTCTGATGACTAGATCTATGGTTTTAGATCTAGATTTGGGAAGTGTCCCAATTCGAGTACTTTGACACTATTCTAAAGTGTTTTAGAATGGATGACTCCTTGCGTGGTGGTATACCCGCAGATGATGGATTCACCCTCTCTAAAGAGACGTCTTCTGAACTGATGAGGAGAGTGATTTGCATGATTGTCATATCACTTACTTAGACAATTGAGTCAATCTTGATATGTCAAGTACAAGACCAGATATTGCTTTTGCACTAGATGCAATAAGCAGATAGTAATCCAATCTTGAAGAAACATTGGGAAGCAGTTTTGAACATGAGAGAATGTCTTTGGTATATGGTAACGACAATCTCCTTTAGGAGGAGGTTATCATTTCAGGCTTCCAAGGTGACCTGGATGACAGAGTAGCTGTCAGAGTTAAAGTTTGCTCTCTTCTGAGGGGCGGTATACTGGAAAGTGATCCAAACGGATACTAAGGTAGGCATGACGCAAGATATTGATTAAATTCAGTGGAAGATATAGTCTAAGATGTTTGTTGGATTTGGAGTTCATTTTTGAACTTAGTCCCATCAGATATCCAGACAGGTTTCGCTCATTTTAGGAAATAATAGTTCACCGTGAAGTTGAGATATAGAGAGACAAAGATAGAAATATTGGAGCGGATCCACTCACTAAGGCTATTTATCGAATGCAAATGTTTTGCAAACATGATTTGCGAAACTGATTAGTAGAGAAGTTGGGTGTTCGGCAGCATACGGCTGTGAATATGCGACACCACAATAATTATCTTTAAGTGTAAGTGGGAGATTGTTGGCTATAATGCACTCAAGGTAATTATTGTAATCACAGACAGACGATTATGATGATAGAGGGAGGACCTATACGGGTAGAACAGTCTTACTCGAGATGATAGTATACTATTTGGTTTGATTTTATCATCATGTACATGCATTATGTGGTATTACAGATCACTATAACATACTGATAGAGCCCATAGGATTCTTGCTTGACTACAAGGGTTATGATGGTGATCATACAAGTGAGGCCTGGTAGTCTATAAGCAAATCCTCAAATGTCCATAATCGTGGGAATATCGAGACTGGGCAACGATATTCTAAAGTAAACTAGTGTATATGTTTCTTGACCCTGAAGAGGAGTGATAGCCGGTCTCACAGCCATTGGTGTTAGTTAGTAACCAAATATTGTATACATGTGCTTATTAGTTATGAGTTATGCAAGTTCCTAGTAGCCTCGCCGCGACAACCGCGGCCGATGCGGAACCGAAAAACAAAATTTTACAAGAGTGCAATAGAACTAAATCCCTAATGATCCAAAAACAAAAACTAGCAAACTAGCATACAAGGTTTAGGGAAACAACCTTTAACGCGCATCCACCCAATCGTGGAAGACCCCTCCAAGCTACTCGTAGGCCGTCGCGAACAAGCATGAATGGCAACCGCCCTTGCCGAAGATGATCAACCCGAGGGAACCGTTTCAAGCTCCAGCATCACCTAGTGGAGCAACCGACGCTCCAAGCTCGCTAGGAATGGAGAGCGGGGATGTAGGAATTTTCTACTATCATTTTCTCTTTAATATGAAGCTCAAGAGAGCATGCAAGATGGAGGAGGAGGAGGACAAGAAAAGGTAGCCATCATATGAAAAGAGCTAAGCCTTTTGCATGAATGAATCAATGAAGAAAAGAATTGCTTCATATTTTTCAACCACCAAAAAATATCATAACCAATTTATTAATAAACAAATGAAAACCCATTCCTCTCTACATGTCCATAACCATGCTCCTTTACACCTCATCCTCCGCCTCATTTTTTGATTTTCTTTTTAAAGAAAAATCTACAAATGAGGTGTACATCTTCTAGAACAAATTCCGTATAAATACGGAATACAACCCGGTATACGTATCGAAATACATATATGTGTATCCGTATAAAAATACAAATTGCCAAGATGGAGAAAATAAATAGTAAAAAATAATACTAGAATACTTATATTAAATATATATTTATATAAATTAATAAATCAAAACTTGATTTAATAATTCGCCCTAATCACAAGATGCTTGTATTATCAATCATCCGATTAAAATCCGTGTAGCCTGTACATATATTTAATCAGACACCTGTAGTCATCTACATCATATCGCCTGAATCAGAAAAACGCTCTGTGTGGAACTCTAAAGTCTCAACAATACGCTGGCATTGAGTTACTGGATAAATGCATAACACAAGCACATCAGCGGCACTAGCTATACGTAATGGCTACCCAGGTATATGCCAAAAGAGAGGTCGACAATCAAGTCCGTCCGTACCCTACTGAGCCTGAATGCGATAATTTTCGTACAGTCCGGTCTCTTCATCTAAGAGTATCGCATTCCGGGTCTAAGGGGATGGATAATGTCAGATCCCTAATAACCCGATAAGTCGTGTCGGAGAAACTACTGAACTCATATCAGTAAATCTCATCCACCGTGGCCACGGATTTAGGGTGATAGCTAACCGAACATAGCGCGACACCTACTCTTAATACCAGGAGAAAGAAATCCCTGAAAATCGCTCACTGCCTCCATGTGGCTCGGGACAATACCCAACTAAAACTTGTTTGCACGACTCCTCTTGAGCCGTGGTAGGGTGGTAATCAAAGTACAGTGGGAACTCACACGAGACAAATGACGATCTCAGGTCAAAAGACTAACCTGTACTCTTGCCACCAGAGAACTTCCATCCGACGATTTATATAATACCATCTAGAAGTTCTCGGCGAGTCCGTCCAGTGTACTGACCTCCAGTAAGCACATGTATACTATCTTAGGTGACAAAACACCAATGGCTTGTGAGACCGACCACCGCCCGTCGTCGGAGTCTATAAACGTATACACTAGTCTACTCCGGAATATCGATGCCCAGTCTCGGTACTCCCACAACTAGGGATATTTAAGGATCTGCTTATGAACTACCCAGCTCTCACGTATATGATCGCCATCATAATACTGGTAGTCAAGCAAGAATCCTACGGGCCTTATCATTATATATTAGCGACACGTAATAACAAGTAAAACATATACACATCAATGATAAAGACAAACCAGAAGGCATACTATCATCTCGAGTAAGACTCTTCTACCTGTATAGGTCTTCCTTCAATTATCATAATCGCGTTCCTGAAATTATAATAATTGCCTTGAGGGTACTATATCCAACAATCTCCTACCTAAACTTAAGGATAATTATTGAGGTATCGCATACCTACATCCCGTGTGCTATCGAATACCCAATTTCTCTACTAATCAGTTTCAGAAAGCTCGTTTGAGAAACATTTGTGTTCGCAAAATAGCCTCAGTGAGTGGATCCGCTACAATGTTCTAACTTCCTCTTTCTATATCTCAATCTTCGTAGAGATGAATAATCTCCCGAACTGAGCCATACCCCGCCTCAAGAATTTGTCTAGATGCATAATGGGACCAAGTTCATAAATGAACAATTTTATCCAACAAACTTCTTGGGCTGTATTCTTAGTTGAGTCATAACCAACATCCTGCACCATACCTACCTCAGTATCCCTATTGGAACCCTATCCAATATATTGTACCTCAGAAGAGGGTAAACTCAAAACTCTGACAGTATCTCTGTCATCCAAGTCACCTTGGAACCCAGAACCGATAATCGCCTTCTTGAGGAGGCTGTCGTTACCATTTACCAAGAACATCAACTTACGTTCTTAACTGCTTCCCTTTATTTCTCCAAGATTGGATTAATATTTGCTTACTATGGTAAGAGCAGAAGAAACATCTGATTTTGTACAAGACATTGCATGATTGACTCAATTGCCTAAGCAAATGATATGTCATTCATGCTAGTCTCTTTTCTCATCAATCTATAAGACATCTCTTTAGAGAGGGAGACTCCATCACCTGCGGGTACACCACCATGCCAGGAGTCATCCATTCTAAAATACTTTTAGAATGCTGTCTAACTACCCGGATTGAGACACTTCCCAAATCTAGATCTAGCTAGTCACCAGAATTCTTGATATATTATCTATATCCAATGTGGAGAAACCACCTTGTGATAACAAAAGTTTGACCGATTGTAGTATAGGAACATAATTTCCTATCTGGAGTATGTCATCCAAATCCAAGGACATCACTCCCTACACCTTTCTTACTAGATTCATCTATTGTTTTGATAAAGTCAATCACCCTGACTGTCACATCAAAACAGATGATCCGTCTCCGCTATCCATGCTTTAGTCTACGAATAGACATAAGCAAATTGCATACATTCCGCTACTCCCATTGACTACGATAACCCTCTAGTAGAGTCATATATATGTGCACTTCTAAATTCCCATTTAGAAAGACGTTATACTCATCCTCTTGCCTGATATCACAGTCATGAATAGCAACAGTGGAAAGTCATATATGTATGGACTTTGGCGTAGACACTGAATTAAAAGTCTCATCACAATCCACAATGGAAATTTGATGAAAATCTTTACAACATGTCTAACCATATTAGGTTATTACCTTTCCAGCTGCATAGATCTCAAAAGATCTACTTGCTCCTAATTGATTTTACCCCTTCAGGAGCACCCAGCAAAGTCCAAAATCCAATATTTGCTGAAGTGTGTGGAGTCCAATTTGGATATAAAGTATCTGGTCACCTGGAAGTTACCACTTCCTATGACCTGCAGATAACTAGTAGGGCCATCATAACCATGATGCTGACCTCCCTGTCACTGTCTATAAGAAAACCGAAGTATCTCTCAGGCGGCTGAGGTCACCTACTAAAATCTTCGGAGTGGCTAATAGTTTGTCAAGTCCAATTGAATCCTTATGTTCTACTAAATTTTCGGTAACCATTTGTGGTTCTGGAATCACTTCCAGTTCTACCATACTTCCACTATTTTCTTTTGCAAAACGATTCCTTTTATAAAAAGGTGATGAGCCAAGAATAATGTAACTATTGATCTTGAAAATGGTAGATCAAAACACTAATGAATACTTGGGATAATCCACAAACTGCCATTACCGAAGCGTGCCTTGAGTTTGTCCAGATTCTGCTTTTAAACAGAAACCGGATAACTCCATATCTTAAAAACCTCAAGATATGCAACCAATCTATATCCATATAGAATAAAGGCACTGATTTAGATGGAACCAGATTCAAATGTCATGTAACTGTTTCCAATGCATATCACTTAAGCGGAAAAAGGCCAATACAACATTACTCATCAAGGAGCACGCCCACGGTTGATTAACCTATAAGAGAATCAAGTTCTCAGTATTACTACGATTGAATACCTAGCATAAATATCTACATCTTCGATCATTTTGAAAAATCCTGATACTTCCAACGTATGGTTCTCTGCTTTATTCTTATACCTATAAACTTCTCAAAATCTTTAGACCTTGCATTACAACGAATGCGTGTCTAAAACCAGAGAATTCATAGGTAAACTTGAATGAAATAAGAGTACTAACCCCTTGTCCCGAAGGATACTGGACAACATACATTTTCATGTATAATCCCTAAGAGTTCAATAACTCAAACTCCGTGTGTTATAGGTTGAAAGCTGTATTTTGGTTAAAAATGTCTTACCCGTTATCAATGCACCTTACCTTATCCTCAACTGATAAAAGTATATGATTGGAGCACAATTTTCAAAATTTATATCTTACTTTATAAAATAAAGATACAGATATATCATTTTAAAAATCGGTGCATAACAACGGTTATTCGAAACCAAATATTTGCCGTTAGGCAAAACCAAGCGATTTAATCCAATATCACCAATTACAACGAATTCTGATATTTAGAATCAAATCGCCCATTTCCCAATATTCTACTCCTACTCAGTATCTCTAACGCCATACGGATGTGAGATCCAAATCAGGTAAATACATACCCTGGAGTCGGAATTAATTAGGAAAACAGTTCTCATTTACATGTACACGAAAATTTTGAAATATAAATGTTTCAAGGGGATGGTCGGGTATTCCTAGCAGTGACAGTAGTCGCAATTTCTTTTGCCCTCATTTCAATCCTTTTACATGTCTCTATATCTTACCTTCTGTACACCACACTTAGACTAATTGGTTTTCTTCCTTCTTTAACTTTCGGCACCAGCCTAAGCTTTGGAAGAAGACTATCCAATAAGCGTAATGGGTGTACTCTCCTAATACGAGGAGCTCTCGCAATCTGAGAGAAGGTAAAAGGAAGAGACAACTGAATAATCCTATTCATTTTCTCCCGAACCATTAGCCATTTTCGACTGAAATAATTTCTTCGAGTTCGTAAGTAATTATACGATGGCCTTTCCAAACAATATAGATCATCATAGTGATACGGAGTGTTTTGGAGAAAAACAAAGGGAAAGTAGGAGTAGAAGGGATACATGCGAATTTGTCGTGAATCATGACAATCCAAAGACAACGTGTGTAAGAATGTTCGGTTAACTTGGTTAATGAGTTTTAGTTTAAGGTAAGTCATTGGTCGCTGTAACCAAAGAGAAAAGAAACACTCAGCGTGCACTCTATCAAGATTAGATTGGTTAATCACTTTATCTAATCAGGATGGCTCCCACTGTTTTCTCGAATTCTCTTTCAAACCCTAAAAGGAGAATTAATCAGGATCATGTACACCTTACAAGTTCGCTAACCGTTCAACCAGGCCAGTGTTGGTACTCCGAGTGAGGTCTCCCATGCTTTCGCACGGACCAAATTAAATATCCCTGTTTCCACAGAGGCGTAACCTCGTTAATACTTTCTAGACACCTAATAGGTTAGGTAATTGTGAAGTGAAAATCACCCGAAGAGTAATACCTACTCATCAGCGGAAATTAGGACCCAACTATCATTGTATGATAATTTTGACGGAAGCCGACCAAAATTACCATACTCCAGAAGGTATGCGCAAACTTGACAAGTTTCCCTTATATTTGAAACTCCCGATATAGCTTTTGCCCGAAGCTTCTTATGACCTTGACAAAAGCCAACAAATCATAAGTCGCAAGTCAAGTTCAACCCGTCATTATCTTGGATTACTATAAACCCACCCGTATAAGCTCTTGATAAAGACCAACAAGGCTATACAACTGTCCTAGATAATCACATTACTATGCTACATAAATGCACTACATAGCTACCGAACCCTATGCCTTGACAAAGGCCAACAAACGCAGCACGAATACTAGGTAATACCAATCTGAAATGACGGAGAGATACGGCTAGTTTTTGGCGAAAAACCTTTAACGTAATGAACTTGATATCGTTGAAGAAACTCAAGTGGTTTTGAAATGGAGTGGTTTAGGCTCCGTTTTTAAAACTAGTAATATAAAATTTTTCTTAAGAGCGAACTCCCCGTGAAGGGATCAAGGCTCTTTCCTCACAGAATGAGGTACAGGATATTCCTAACCGAATAACTCTATGCAAAGCAAAAGAATACGACTATGAGTTTCGAAGAAAACCGAGCAGTTCTAAAAATTGGTTCCAACAACATCATATAGTTATGTTTTCCTTTGCATTAATCATATAATGCAGTCCCATCAATTAATCATATCATGCCAGAAAGAAATGAAAATAGGCACGCACATATATGCCATCCGCATTCACCACAGGTTCCTGGGTCTTCATCGTAAGGTTACTTAACTTACGGCAGGGCGGGGACAGGACTAGCGCAAATGAAAAACATATATAGCGTCTACTAAATATAATATATATATATAGCAACATTCGTCTGATGCATGATATCAAGTAACATCACAGAAGTATCATAGCAGAAGCAAACACAGTATGGAAATGCAGATAATCTAGGAAAAATACATTTCAATGGAACCAAATATGAAATGCAATTTTCCGGTCATGTGGATAGCCTGTAGTATCAGACACTAGACCCCTACGAGTGCGGCAAGCCACCCGCCAATCCCAGAAGCGAGGCAACCCCAATCAACGAAGTGAGTGGGCCACCCAGCACTTCCAAAATCCGGTGACTTGGGTACCCCTCCGCAAGTCAAACCTTTACCCCCTACGAGTGAGGCAAATAGCCCGCCAATTCTAGAGTAAGGCACCCCGGTCTCAATGCCATGAGATGGATGCCTGTTGCCCTCTAGAACTCGGCTACTCGAGCACTCTGCCGTGTGGTAATCCTAGTGCATGTAATGAAAACCTAAATATACAATAGTGACTACGTCCGCAACCAGAACGCGCCACAAAGAATAATACAAGCCGCGATGACGGCAGTCCACATGTCGGACGCTCTTCATGCAATATGAATATATATTACATCCTAGATAATTACATCTAATACTACATATTCTGGGCTATCCATCACGACAAATCCAACACAACCATAATCACTAAGCATCATTCATCACAGAACATGCAAACTTGTGAGTATCAATTCCGTAACCCCGTCTAATTGATACGTATAGCAATTAGGCGACGTTTTACCATACGTTATGATACACACAACCATCACTAACCTATAACAATCGAATACCGCACACTAATAGCCAACACTTCAATTTTCCAAAATACCAAAAATCAAGTATGCTAAAAACCAACAAAAATTCCATACTAAAACCTACTCCGGGAGTCCGAAATGAGATCAGATTGATCCTAAACTTCGCGGAGGACCCCGGCACAAAATTAACGTCGACCCGGAGGTACCTAGAGGGTATCCACCCCCAAGGCCACCCTAAGTTGGCCAGGGGGGTAGGCAGACCCGAGCCTACCCCTTTAGGCAGGGCTCGGGTCCCTGCCCCCCAAGACCACCTTGGGGTGGTCTTGGGGAGGTGGGCCCTCCCTAGGTTCCTCCGGGGCATCCCTGGGGTCTCCACGCACCTCCCCGTGGCTACTAGATCCAAATCAACAGCCTATAAGGAGTCAAAACATCAAATTAGCATGAATTTTCTTACTGGGTTTTCGGCAGTTTTTGCAGGGTAAAAACCAACAGGATTCGGGAGTCGTATCTATCTAGTTTAGGGTATTTGGGTGGCTCTGATAGCACTGAAACTTCCTAGTGCCCTCTCCGCGGCCGATGCGGAACCGAAAAACAAAATTTTACAAGGGTGCAATAGAACTAAATCGCTAGTGATCGATCCAAACACGAAAACTAGCAAACTGGCATAAAAGGTTTAGGGAATACAACCTTTGCCGCATGTCCACCAAATCATGAAAGATCCCTCCAAGCTCCTCATAAGCCGTCGGGAACAAGGTTGAATGGTGACCGTCCATGCTGAAGATGATCCACCCGTAAGAACCGTTCCAAGCTCCAGCTTCATCTAGTGAAGCAACCGACGTTCCAAGCTCGTTAGGAATGGAGAGTGGGGATGTAGGAATTTTCCACTATCATTTTCTCTCTAATATGAAGCTCATGAAAGCATGCAAGATTAATGAGGAGGAGGTGAAGAAAAGGCATCCATCATATGAAAAGAGCTAAGTCTTTTGCATGAATGAATCAATGAAGAAAAGAATGGGTTCTTATTTTTCCACCACAAAAAAATATTATTACCTATTTGTTAATAAACAAATGAAAGCCCATTCTTCTCTATATGTCCATGACCTTGCTCCTTTACACCTCATCCTCCATGTCATTTTTGATTTTCTTTTTAAAGAAAAATCAACAAATGAGGTGTCCATCTTCTAGAAAAAATTCCGTATAAATACGGAATACAACCCGATATACGTATCGAAATACATATACATGTATCCTTATAAAAATACGAATAGCCAAGTGAGAGAAAATGAATTGTGAACAATAATACTAGAATACATATATTAAATATATATATATATATATATATATATATATATTATTAAATCAAAACTTGATTTAATAATTTGGCTTAATCCTAAGCCGCTAGTATTATCCACCGTCTGATTAAATCCGTGTAGCATGCATACATATTTAATCAGACACCTGTATATACCAACATACGTCATCTATATCATATCGCCTGAACAGAAAAAACGCTCTGTATGGGACTCTAAAGTCTAGACAATATGCTGACAGTGAGTTACTGGATAAATCCATAATACAAGCAGGTCAGCGGCACTAGCTATACGTAATGGCAACCCAGGTATATGTCGAAAGGGAGGTCAACAATCAAGTCCATCCGTACCCTACTGAGCCTGAATGTGACAATCTCCGTACAGTCCGGTCTCTTCATCTAAGAGTATCGCATTCTGGGTCTAAGGGATAGATAACGTCTGACCCCTAATAACCCGATAAGTCATGTCGGACTAAAGCTCATCACCAACCGAGAAACTACTGAACTCATATCAGTAAATCTCATCCACCGTGGCCACGGATTTAGGATGATAGCCAACCGAACACAGCGTGTCATCTACTCCTAATACAAATCCCTGACAATCGCTCCCTGCCTCCATATGGCTCGGGACTATACCCAACTAAAACCTGTTTGCACGACTCCCCTTGAGCCATGGTAGGGTTGTAATCAAAGTGCAGTGGGAACTCACACGAGACAAATGACAATCTCAGGTCAAAAGATTAAATTGTACTCCTGCCACTAGAGAACTTCCAGTTGATGATAGATATAATAGCATCTAGAAGTTCTCGGCGAGTCCGTCCAGTATACTCACCTCCAGTGAGCACCTGTATACTATCTTAGGTGACAAAGCACCAATGGCTTATGTGACCGGCCACCGCCCCTCGTCGGAGTCTAGAAATGTATACACTAGTCTACTCCGGATTATCAATACCCAGTCTCGATACTCCTACGACTATGGACATTTAAGGATGTGCTTATGAACTACCCAGCTTTCACATATATGATCGCCATCATAATACTAGTAGTCAAGCAAGAATCCTGCAGGCCTTATCATTATGTATTAGCGACACATAATAACAAGTAAAACGTAAACAAATCAATGATAAAAATAAACCATATAGCATACTATCATCTCGAGTAAAACGGTTCTACTTATATAGGTCCTCCTTCAATTATCATAATCGTGTTCATGTAATTACAATAATTGCCTTGAGGGAACTATATCCAACAATCTCCCACTTACACTTAAGGCTAATTATTGTGGTATCGCATACCCACATCTCATGCCAAGCTCGAGTCGGCGCAGCTGCGTGGGCTGGCTTCCACTTTTCCGAGCCGCAAAATTAATATTTTTTTAATAAGATTTAACAAATCTCTTAAGATTTCAATAAATTACCAAATTTTCTTCCAAATCTTATCAAATATTTTCCAGAAAAAAAATTCTCTTATATTTTCAAAAAAATGATATCTTAGAATCAAAATTTCAGAAAAATCCTTTCTAATCCTTGCACACTATTGCAAAAATTTAAATAAAATCCGTTCTATTTTCTATTCATATTTTGCCATCATCAAAAAAGAAGAGATTGATAGCTTATGAATTTCGACGATCCATTTATTTAGTTTTAATGATAGTTTAAATATGAATAGTTGTTTAGTATCACTTGCTTATCTTACCTATCATATCGGCACTAAACTCGTATAGACTTAATATATCAATATATCTCATGCTATACTTGTGTTATATTCTTGATATCGATATATTACTCTCATTCATTTGTTTTGGCAATTCACAATATGAATTTGTATATACATATGATCTATATCTTTCTTCTCTTATACCATGTATATATAGTTAGTATATCAATATCTTATGCTTTGAGTTTGAGTTATATCTTGATATTGATATACTATTCATGATTGTGATATCAAAACAAATGCATGTTCATATACTTGTGTTTAATATCTTACTTATATTTTATAACACTGTATATGATATACTTGGTCGTGTTTGAGATTGGTTTTTAGAATATTTTCATGACACAAGCATACAACAGAGGATGGAGGTTATTAAGCTTAAATGGAATATCTAATAGAGGTTGGGGGATATGGACGAGAGTTTCCCAAATTTCATATCAAGCTTCATGAATTCAAGCAGCGCAGCCGAGAAATAAGGATTCAAGAGTTCAAGTTACGAATAGCTAAGAGCTATAAGCCAAGTCTAAATTTGAAGCGTCAAAAATCAAAGTTGAAGCGAAGCTCATTTGAAGAGCAAATATCAACTTCAAGACACAAGTGAGTGGAATGGCGTGTTCAAGATTGAAGCGTCAAGTTTTGAATCTAATTGAAGATCAATTGACCAACGCAAAGTTCAAGTGAAGCGCCAAAATTTCAAGAGCTCGTGTCAAGATTTAAGATTTCGAAGAAATGCGACATCGACATAGAATTCTATGTAACTACTCTATTGAATATGGTTATTACCAATTAGAGCTCTTAAAACACTCACGCATGCTTACACAAACGTTTTACATTGCATGAACTTTGGGATTTTCGATTTAAAATTGATTTTCAACACAAAATACAAGTTTATGAGTTTTTACACTTCAGACGTTTGTCTCCATGTACTTCAGATGTCTGTCATCTTTCTGTGTGTTTACAAAACCCCCAAATATCCGAAATAACAGTTTTCATGCGCTTTGTGCTTCAGACGTCTGTCCCTTGCTTGTTCAGACGTCTGGCTATTTTCCGTGTTTTCATGTGACCGATTTTTATGAGATACATACGTTTGTCCCTCGCTTATTTAGACGTATGTTTGTTCTCTGTGCTTTCATTAGAATAAATTTCCTTTAAGGAACAAACGTCTGAAGATATAGGCAAAAACGTGTGCAGTTCAAAATCTTTGAAAACCATTTCTTCTTCAGACGTTTGTCCCATATTCTTCAGACGTCTGTTTATTCTGTATAATTTTTTTGACCATCTTTGAAAACCCACGGCAGACGTCTGAACTTATATTCGACAGACGTCTGCAGTAGCAATTTTTGAAAATACAGTAGTTGGGTTTTATTTTGTTAAAACTTCAAACGTTTGTCCTATTATTCT
The DNA here is from genome assembly GCA_030015575.1 of Agapanthus africanus. Lineage (NCBI taxonomy): Eukaryota > Viridiplantae > Streptophyta > Magnoliopsida > Asparagales > Amaryllidaceae > Agapanthus > Agapanthus africanus. The sequence continues at coordinate 134,300,585 of CM057337.1, forward strand.
TCAGACGTTTGTTCTTACTGAAAAAATGCTGATTTGACTTATAACAGTTAGTTTTTTGTGTGAGGTTATAAAAGAGTTTTGGATTTGGTTTTTGATCTCTAATCACTCAATATTTTAGTTTGCTAAATTTCTAAGTGATCAAGAGAGAAAAATCCCACATATTGTGTGAGTTCAAAATAGTTTTTGATTTGTTTATCCAATATCTCACACACACACACAAGAGCTAAATTTGATTTTCCATTTTCTTAAATATATAGTGCTTCAATTGTAAAACTCTATTGAGAGTAATTTTGCTTCATTGTAACCTTCTTCTTATCCTTGTGTGAAAATATCTTGAATGCATGAGAGTCCTTGGTAAGATAGAAGAGTGAGAAAAGTTTCTTTTTCTTTGTGTCAGGATCTTTGAGAGTAAAGGTGTCTTTGTAAGAGAGAGGATCTTGTAAGGGAGATAGTTGCTCGTGTATCGAGCAACGTGTGTGTCTCGATGGAGATGTGTTTGGTTGTGGATGCGCAACGTGATTGTCTCGGTGGATACGTGTTTAGTGGAACATGCTCGCGCGCCTAAAGAAAGTGGACTAGCGGATCTCCCGAACCACTCTAAATTTGAATCGTGTTTCGCTTGTAATTTCTCTTATCCTTTATATTGCCTATTAATTTAGAAACCGCTCAATTGCATGCTTGTTCTCTACTTACTATATTTGCTCACTACCTGCTCTTTATGCTCATTGCTTATACTTGATATTGCTCTTTCTTGCAATATGCTTTTTGTTCACAATTGTAATATTGCTTGATATCATGACTTTTTGCAATTGTTCTTTATATCAGCAAATGCTTGTTAGAATTTTTTATTTTGGGCATATCGATAGCATAGTCCTATTCATCACTCCCCTCTAGGACTATTTCGAGTAGGCTTCCGCATATATATATATATATATATATATATATATATATATATATATATATATATCCTAGGCATATCGATAGCGTAGTCCTATTCACCACTCCCCCTAGGACTATTTCGAGTAGGCTTCCGTAATATATATATATATATATATATATATATATATATATATATATATATATATATATATATATATATAAGCATGAAGATGATGGTGGCTAGTAGTCTTAGGTGCTAGTCTTAAACTTTGGTTTTTGAGAAGGGCTTGGGTTCAACTCCCACTTGAGACATTTTTTTCCCTCTTATTTTAATTTCATCAAAAATATAGAAAGGTAATATTGTAGTTTTTCCCTATTCTATTTTTATAAATTTCTCGTGTGATATATATATAGTCACAATATGTTTCGAAACCTCTTTATGTGCCACATGGAAACACAATATGCGTGCTATTACTTAAAAAATTCGGTTCGGGACTACCGCTCCCGAACCCCTATGTTCAGGCTCGAGGCCTTTACAACAATTGCAATTTTGGCCTCACCCTTCATAAAATCCTGGATCCGCCATCGGCCCTGGGTCGGGTCGACCGACCCCATGACTCGCCCACTCAATTGGGCATGCCTTTGGACCATGCCGACACGACCTAATACCGACATTCAATTGATAGGATTTGTTTCTAAATTTATCTATCCATTTGGCATGAACCCACCTTCCCAACTCATACACACGAAATTCTCTCCATCCTTTTTTTCCTCTTTTAAGCACTAGTAAAATAGGGGGTTGCCCCTACGGATATTGGAATCCGTAGGGGCAGATTTAACTTGGCCCTACGGATTAATCCGTAGGGCTAAAAGGTTGCCCCTACGGGCAAAGACGTTCAAGAATAAAAATATTAATTCTTAATTTGGTGTTTGCCCCTACGGAGCCGCAAACAAAGGACCTACGGGTATGTCCGTAGGGGCAAGTAAATATCGATTTAACAAAATCCCCGATCGATCTCCTACGCTCACTTCCTCTCTCTCTCTCGATCGCGCGCGAAAATAAGCCCCAAATCGCCACGCCGTCGTCGCCAACGTTGTTCTCCTCATCGCCACCGCCGGTTTCGTCGCCACCGCAGTTCTCATCGCCACCGCGGTTCAGGTCGTCGCCACCGCCGTTCAGGTCGTCGCCACAGCCCCAGCAGCCGTTCAGGTGAGTAAATCTCGAGGTAAATTAAAGAATTTTTGGATTATTTTGGGCTTAGGGTTCATGGCGCGCGAGTTGGGGTTGGGCAGGGGTCGCGGTCGGGGTCGGGGTAGGGTTAGGGTTGGGGCAGGGGATGGGCTGCGGGGTCGGGTTCGGGGTCGGGGTAGGGTTAGGGTCGGGGTCGGGGTCGGGGTAGGGTCAATTTATCAAATTTTTTATTGGGGGCGCGGCTGGGGCTGCAGGCTGGGGCTAAGGCTGGGCTGCGGCTAGGGCTAGGGTTGGGGCTGGGGCTCGGGCTGCGGCTAGGGCTGTGCGTCCTCCAGAGGGCGATCATAGGATCAGTGAAGTGAGGTGGCTGGATATGAGATACGATGGATTTCCATGTGTTCAATGGAATGCTGAGGGTCAGAGTCGGTTATTCATATATCTCCCAAAAAAGAATGAGTTTGTTATCAAAGGTGTATTGACTTCTACATCAAGGAATATCAGTTATATGTCATCCAGTGACTAAGTCTGTTTCTGGTCCAACCATATTTATAAATCGTTTCTTCTTTTTCCTTCTTACGTATATTTACTAGTTCAGACTGTATGCACCTCTGCAATCAACGCCGAGAACTTGTACATTATAGGTTAATAGACATATGCTATGAAATCACGGTGCATATCGAATTCATGATATGTTATAGTCCCTCATTATTTTTACTGTGGTGAGAAAGCAGTCGCTGGTGGCCACAAGCCATAGAATTGGCAGTTGTCCTACCTGCGATAACATCTTACAAATCATCAGTAGACATCTCTGTTATATTAATCTTTTAATGTCTGCATGCATGCATGTTTATTTGCATATTTCCACTTGTTTGTGCCATAGTTTTTGTGTGCATGTGTGCGTGTGTGCCACAGTTATATTTACTTCTACATCAAGGAATATCAGTCGCATGGCAGGATTTAGTCCGGTTTTGGCCTAACCGCATTTATGAATTTGTCTTTTAGATGTTTTTCTGAGTGTCACATCGTTCTCACCCAAGTTTGTAAGCCATGTTCATTATTCTTTCAATTCTTTTAACTTGAATATGCCAGTTATTGTTTCGTTTACTATAAAGTTACAACAAAGAGTCTCTGTTAGCACTTCCATGCACCCTTTACATGTTTTTATCATATCCACTCCTATCTATCCAGAAAGTCAACATCTTCTGGTATTTGTTTTCAAAAAGAAAAGATAAGAGAGGAAAAGATATTTGTCCGTCTCATATTTGAGCCATACTTTTGATTTTCTTGCAGATTCTGGGTTGATTTTCTGTGATAATTCATAAACATAGTAATATTTGTAATGTTTCTTCTTGTTAGTCTAGCTTTCCTCTTATGAATGCCAACACTGTTTTTGCCCTCCTTTTCTTCGGGGCACATGATATCTTGCACCTCTCCTCTCGAAAACTTATTTCTCTTTTATTTTCTATATCTTTATTTTATTTTATCTCATTTGCTACGCTTTGTTTTGTTTTATTATATTTTTCCTCTGCTAATTATATTCTTCTAGATCATGTTTGCCTAATCTATCCGAGGCTTAGCATAATCTAGTTGCGATAAACAATTCCATCTTCTGCTACTATGGTGGCACTGAGAAACTTCCATTTAGAAATGACAGCACGTATTTTGTGGATGTACTGTACATAAGTAAAACCACAACGGGCATGACAAATTTGTTGACCAGGTTCCGATTACTGTGTGAAAGTTGTTCGGATGAAATTCTAATTCTGGTGGAATTGAAACCGATAACCGGTTCATATGGTGATTTAGGCTGCTTCAGTGATATTTGTGCCTACATTGATGCCTCAAGCAACGAATCAATGATGTGGATCACAAACTAATTAAATAAATTTTGAATACCAATCTGGACTGGGATTTGTGATTGGGGAGAAGTTTGTGTGCTCATGGGCATGGCACAAGTCTGGAAAAGTACAACTTACAACGATCGTGTTCCAAATTAACGTAATTCAAATAGCAATTCCCTGGAATTTTTTAGTCCAAAGAATCTTGATCGAGTCTCAGTTCCATATTATTGCTAGTGGATGCGTTTTGTTCAAAGAGTCTTTTCCTTTTAGTAATTTTCCTTTTTAGGGAGTTTTCGACATTGAAATCTCACTAGTTGATAATGTTAAATGAGTTCTAGTCCTAGTTTGCTACATTTTTTTATACATAGTAGATGGTGATACTTCTTTAAGTAAAAACAACCCTACACTTAAGCGAAATCATAAATCGAAACACACATATATAGAATACAACTCATACATGGGTATCCTCAAATCTAACTTTAATTATCGATAATTTATTTTTTTCAACGACAAACGCACACACAAAGCATATACATGGATTTCAACCTTTGTCAGTAACCATCCCGTTCTTAGATTTCTCAATATAATCATCATAACCTACAATTTATATGATACAGTCTAACATGGCTCATGAGTACGTCAGGGTTATGGACTGGATGTATGTGAATTGGCAACAACGTATGCAACCTAAGTTTGTCACTGGAGTTTCCGCTTTCATTGAATTTGCACGCGGACTTAAAATAACAACCTTTATACTAAAAAAATTATGTATGCTATTACTTAGTAGTTTATGGTTTTTAGACGCAAAAGCCATTTGAGAAATACTTTTCCTACCCACTATTAATCCATATTCTCAATATAGTCATTGAATTTGCACGCGCACATAATAAGAAGGAGAAGACAGTAATGTGGCAGAAGAAGAAGGAGAAGACAGTAATGTGGCAGAAGAAGAAAAAAATGACATTCCTTGTTCTCTGTTTTAGCATCAATCTTCTGATATGAACTAATGATGGCTTTCACATAGGCTTTTCCCTTTAGAGACTTCTTAGTGTCCAATAGAAAGTATACATCAGATTTGTGCAGGTCAGATTCTTCTATGACTTTCAAGAGTCTCAACTGATTCTGTAAATTACACCCTAGTTGGGTGATACTTTTACCACTTCTCACTGCAGGTGCGCTCTCTAATATCCATTTTGAATGTAATATTATAGATATTCAAAATGGATATTAGAGAGCGCACCTGCAGTGAGAAGTGATAAAAGTATCACCCAACAAGAGTGTAATTTACAGAATCAGTTGAGACTCTTGAAAGTCATAGAAGAACATGACCTGCACAAATCTGATGTATGCTTTCCATTGGACACTAAGAAGTCTCTAAAAGGAAAAGCCTATGTGAAAGCCATCATTAGTTCATATCAGAAGATTGATGCTGAAACAGAGAACAAAGAATGTCATTTTTTTCTTCTTCTGCCACATTATTGTCTTCTCCTTCTTCTTCTGCCACATTACTGTCTTCTCCTTCTTATTATGTGCGCGTGCAAATTCAATGACTATATTGAGAATATGGATTAATAGTGGGTAGGAAAAGTATTTCTCAAATGGTTTTTGCGTCTAAAAACCATAAACTACTAAGTAATAGCATACATAATTTTTTTAGTATAAAAGTTGTTATTTTAAGTTTTCCCTTATAGAGATATGATCTAACTGCATCTATAAACTATAAGTGTGCAGAAAATTATGATAAGAAACCATAAGAAAGGGTCGTAGCCATGCATAACCTTGAATCTACATACCAAATCATGCAAAAGCATGCACTTATTGTCACCTTGCCTTGGAATATAAAATATCTTGGAAGACTATAAGCGAGCATTTAAATCTTGATAGCTTTTGACTTCAACATATATTTTTCTCAAGTACCATGAAATATACTTCCTCCGTATAAACCGTTTTCAGAAAGATGGATTAACAATGACAAATTATCCATTGTGGCTCACTAGGTTAGCATTTTCTCTTCTATTGACCATCTTACTAATCTGCTTGGTAAATTTATTCGGAACCGGCTGCGAATCATTAAAAGACATGCATAAGAAAGAAAGCTAAAATACAGATATATAGCATACCGATACATCGAAACTTCAAAGTTGCGATGACAATCCAGAGATATTTATTTCTACACACGTGGTGCGCGTGCGAATGCGTCAGGCATCATGGACAAATATTTCAGAACATGGAAAGTATTATTCGTATAAAGTAATTAAAGCTTTTAAACACGTTTGGTAGATATTTTCTTAGTTGATGCAATCATATCATGAGAACTAAATTTAAGCTATTATACATATGCATATGTATTTTTCTAACCTAATATATCACACACACACAGAGAGAGAGAGAGAACACCAGTTTGGTAGAGAAATCAGCTAGCAGGACCCTGAAGAAATGGAGTTCATAGCATTGCTCATCATCATCATCCATGATCCCTTTAAAAAAATATATGTTGAAGTCAAAAGCTATCAAGATTTAAATGCTCGCTTATAGTCTTCCAAGATATTTTATATTCCAAGGCAAGGTGACAATAAGTGCATGCTTTTGCATGATTTGGTATGTAGATTCAAGGTTATGCATGGCTACGACCCTTTCTTATGGTTTCTTATCATAATTTTCTGCACACTTATAGTTTATAGATACAGTTAGATCATATCTCTATAAGGGAAAACTTAAAATAACAATCTTTATACTAAAAAAATTATGTATGCTATTACTTAGTAGTTTATGGTGTTTAGACGCAAAAGCCATTTGAGAAATACTTTTCCTACCCACTATTAATCCATATTCTCAATATAGTCATTGAATTTGCACGCGTACATAATAAGAAGGAGAAGACAGTAATGTGGCAGAAAAAGAAGGAGAAGACAGTAATGTGGCAGAAGAAGAAGAAAATGGCATTCATTGTTCTCTGTTTCAGCATCAATCTTCTGATATGAACTAATGATGGCTTTCACATAGGGTTTTCCCTTTAGAGACTTCTTAGTGTCCAATGGAAAGCATACATCAGATTTGTGCAGGTCAGGTTTTTCTATGACTTTCAAGAGTCTCAACTGATTCTGTAAATTACACTCTTGTTGGGTGATACTTTTATCACTTCTCAATGCAGGTGCGCTCTCTAATATTCATTTTGAATGTAAAATTATAGATATCCATACATGTTTATGTCAAAATTACTTATATTGTCAATGTTTGATTGTCTAGTTGTTGGTGATGCGTCCAAATCAGGGACAGAGGCCACTCCCGTTCCTCCAGGTATGTTTATAGATATCCATGTCTGTTTGTATATTGTCAAAATTACTTTTTTTACCCTACGCATTACTCCGTAGGGGCAACAGGACCTACACAGATATCCGTAGGGGCAAGAATTTGCCCGTAGGGGCAAGCTCAGGGCTTCAACTTGCACCTGCGGCCTTTGCACCTGCGGCCTTTGCACCTACGGGGCATTTTTTAGCCCCTACGCATATACCCGTAGGGGCAGTGGGTTGCCCCTACGGATAAATCCGTAGGGGCAACCCTTATTTGTAGTAGTGAAGGTCAATTTGAATGGATAAGAAAATGGACGATGGTGTTGCAGTTTACTGATTGCTCGCTGCGCTACCAAGAGCACAACGCGTGTAACATAGAAGCTGGGCTCAGATGGTTTAAGTTGGGCAGAGCCCATCCCACACTCTACGCTGTTGGCAGCGCAGTGTTGGGGTTGCGGCATCGGCCCCATTTTTCCGATAAGAAAGTGTCAGAACCCAAATTTTCTCTACTTTTTTTTGTCACAAATATCAATTCTAAAGCCTTCAACCATGTAAAGGAGGAGTTCATACATCTTGCTTACAATTACATATCCATCAAACACAAACAAACTTCCAAGCTTCTAGTCAAGCAAAAACTCTTGCCCTCCTTCTTTTAGACGCAACAGCAAAGCTCCTACTCCGAGCAACCATCAAACTCTCAGCCCCAATAGCCTTGCTTTCCTCATCATCAAACTCGCAAGTCTTATCCTCATCGATCCTTCCAATCGCCATGGCGCTCTTACTCCTACTCACACCTTGATCTCTCTCCATCAACTCCTTCCCAACTCTACCTGATCGTGCCAGCCTCAACTCCGCGGCCTTAATGAGCTCGAAAAGATCCTCGTCGCTCGAGCTCATCCGCCCTGACGAGCCCAAACTACTGCTCCTACGCGAAAACTCGTTCGGATACAAAGCAAACACGACCGTCGGGCCGCTGCTTTGGACCCGACCGGTGCAACCGGTCATGCCCTTTACATACATGTCTCTTAACTTCGATAGGGCCCGAATCGGGGTTCGGATGATATTGTGCTTGAATTTGTTTGGTGTTTCATTGGGATTGCTCATGGTGAATGTTGTTGTGGGAGGAGAGAAGATAGGAGATTATAACGTTACGTATTTTGTGATGATCATGAATATGCAATTGTATGACGTGATATAGTTGTTAAGTTGGCCTGCAGTAGGTGCTTTCATTTGATGAAGTAGGCATGCAAATGAGAGAAGTTTTGGAGTTGGTAACATATAGAAACAGACAGCCGACTCTATATTATATATATATAGGACATGTTTAAGTAGAGATTCCAAACAGCAGGCCCTTTTTTTAGCACTGGCCACCAACTAGGTTTTGTTGGCTGCAAGCTATCAAGTTAAGCATAATGTAGAATCCACATGTAACATTTTAAGGTAGGAACGGCGAAGCCACCGTCCATAGTGCAGCACTCGGACGGGTGAGTTTTAAAAAATATTCAAATTCTATCTTTAAACATATTTTTGGGTTAATTGCTAAATAATATCTTAATATTTCATCTACTTTGCACTTGTATGCCTTATTAATTTTTTCGCTAAACTTAGATATCCTAAGGTACAAACCGTATGATTTTTTTTTAAATAGTGATGGATTTGATGGTCAACTGAAAAGAGAAAATTTTAATTAACGGTTTGTATTTTAAGGTATATATTGCAGCGAAAAAATCAATAATAATTTATATTTGAGCAAAATAGGTAAAACATTGGAGTATTATAGTAGCAATTAAACCTGTATGGTACAAAATTTTAGGGTTTTTTTCTATATATCACCCTCAAAACTTACTTAATTCCAAATATTACCCTCAAAACTTCATATTTTCATATATCTCTCCAAAACTATAATATTATCCAAAAAAAAACCCCTATAACCATTTAATCATTTTTTTTAAAAACTGAACTTGGGTTAACTTCTCTCCCTTCCCTGTTTTAAATCCATAAATCTAGCAGATATCATCTCTCACTACTACAATAAAAGTTTACCCCTACGGATAAAGCCGTAGGGGCAAAACACTGCCCCTACGGATATATTCATAGGGGCACAAAAATACACCGTAGATACAAAGGCCACAGGTGCAAGTTTTCGCCATGAACATGCCCCTACGGAGTAATAATTGCCCCTACGGTTTATTCGTAGGGATATATGTCCCTACGGTATAATCCGTAGGGACAAAATATTTATTTAATTTATTTGTTTATAAAATAAAATAATTGTCCTTCCGGATAAGTCAGTAGGGACAAAGACACGTCCCTACGGAGTTATTCGTAGGTCCATATATAAGCCCTTACGAATTTCTTCGTAGGTCCATCTTTAGGCCTCTACGGAGTAATCCGTAAGGACAGACAAAAGACCCTACAAATATATTCGTAGGGGCTAGTGTAACGCATGTTACTGAGTCCATAGGGGCAAAATATCAGGTGTCCTGATATTTTGTCCCTACGGATAAATTTGTAGGGGCAAACTATGGACCTATGGATTAATCCGTAAGTGCAACATATGGCCATACAGATTAATCCGTAGGGGCACAATATCAGGTTTTTTTTTTAAAAAAGGGCTTCCTGTTTTTCCTCGCCCTGTGCACAATAATATATACAGCATATAACCAAATACCGCAGTATTCATAGTCAATATCTCACGCATAATATATAAAAGAAATCAACAAACAGAATACGATATAAATCTAAATCATCGTGAACATGCAAACACCACCAATATCGTCCAAAATATATACAATATGTTTCATATAAGTACATACATGCTTAAAATATATATAAAAAAAGCTACCCTAGCTCGGTCCAGCTTCTCCACCTCTGATAATCGTCGTAATCTGGTGCATCTGCTCCTCGGTGCAGCCCTGAGTCGTCAAAAACTCGACCAATGAAGGAGCGGACTGTGTGGGAGTCTGAGCGGGCTGTGGAGCTGTAGAAGTAGTCTGTGCAACCGCAGCCGGGATAGTGGCTTGCGGAGCCGCAGCTAAAAGAGATGCATGTGGAGCCGCAGCCGAAGTACCCTGTCGCATCTATTCAATTTTTTGTGTAATAAACGAGTAAGAATTGTGTATTAGTCGAATTCGTATCATTATCAGGTTATTGCGAAACCCCAATCTAAAAATACTTAGGGACTTAGGTCTCGTTTGGATATCTAGTTTGGAAAACTGTAGTTTATTTTAATTAGACAGTTCTATGTAAGTATGATTAATCAAAGCTAAGTTTACAACCAAATAAGCTCAGGCTACTAATATTGGATATGTTACTATCTATAATATGATATAATATTTTACTATTAAGTAATATATATACCATCATCTCCTTCAACTCCTGGACAGTGGTCTTCAAGATGGCAACATCTTGCTCAAGATATGAGTTGTATTCTATATATGTGTGTTTCAATTTATGATTTCGCTTAAGTGTAGGGTTGTTAGTGTGTATGTGTTGTGTGTGCATTTGTTGTGTATTCGTGTTGTATGTGTGTGTTTCGGCTGTCGGGGGTAAGGATTCTATCTCATTAAGAATGTATAGAGCAGATACCCATTCGCTTGTGCATTCAACCGTTTCGAGTAAATTTCGGCGGCACTTTCCATATGTTCCTTTTAATTCTTTTTAACTTAGTTCTTTTCCCCTGAATTTTGAATCTGCAGAAAAAAATCTTCCCGATGAGAATTAAATTCTCAACTTATGGGGAGATTTGCTTCTGTAAATCTCAACCAGAGAAATAACTAAGTTCTTATATGAAGAGTTAAGGTTACGGTAAAGTTGTACGTTTACGTTAACATCGAGTACCTATTGAAGAAACTAGTGCACCCTAAAACCTAACCCTAATTTTTGAAGGAATTAAATTCCCATAGGTTCGTGTTATTTCTTTTTGACTTAATTCTTTTCTCCTAAGTTTTTAATTTGCAGAACAAAATCTTCCCGATGAGAATTAAATTCTCAACTTTTGGGGAGATTTGCTTCTGCAAATTTCAACCAGAAGAAGAACTTAGTTCTTATATGAAGGGTTAAGTTTACAGTAAAGTTGTACGTTTACGTTATCATCGAGTATTCTACCGAAAGAATTAGTGCACCCTAAACCCTAACCCTAATTGTTGGAGAAATTAAATTCCCATATGTTTCTGTTATTTCTTTTTAAGTTAGTTCATTTCCCCTAAGTTTTGAATCTGCAGAACAAAATCTCTCCGATGAGAATTAAATTCTCAACTTGTAAGGAGATTTGCTTCTGCAAATCTTAAACAGAGGAAGAACTAAGTTCTTATATGAACGGTTAAGTTTACGGTAAAGTTGTACGAGTACGTTATCATCGAGTATCCTACTGAAGGAACTAGTGCACCCTAAATCTTAACCCTAATTTTTGGAGGAATTAAATTCCCATATATTTCTGTTATTTCTTTTTAACTTAGTTCTTTTCCCCTAAATTTTGAATCTGCAGAACAAAATCTCCCCGATGAGAATTAAATTCTTAACTTGTGGAGAGATTTGTTTCTGTAAATCTCAATCAGAGGAAGAACTAAGTTCTTATATGAAGGGTTAAGTTTACGGTAAAGTTGTACGATTATCTTATCATCGAGTATCCTACTGAAGGAACTAGTGTACCCTAAACCCTAACCCTAATTTTTGGAGGAATTAAATTCCCATATAATCCTGTTATTTCTTTTTAAGTTAGTACTTTTCTCCTAAGTTTTGAATCTGCAGAACAAAATCTCCCCGGTGAGAATTAAATTCTCAACTTGTGGGGAGATTTGCTTCTGCAAATCTCAACCAGAGAAAGAACTAAATTCTTATATGAAGGGTTAAGTTTACGGTAAAGTTGTAAGATTACGTTATCATCGAGTATCCTACTGATGGAACTAGTGCACCCTAATCCCTAATCCTAGTTTTTAGAGGAATTAAATTCCCATATGTTCCTGTTATTTCTTTTTAATCTGGTTCTTTTCCCCTAAGTTTTGAATCTGCAGAACAAAATCTCCCCGATGAGAATTAAATTCTCAACATGTGGGGAGAATTGCTTCTGCAAATCTCAACCAGAGTAAGAACTAAGTTCTTATATGAAGGGTTAAGTTTACGGTAAAATTGTATATTTACGTTATCATCCGGTATCCTACTGAAGAAACTAGTGCACTCTAAACTCTAACCCTAATTTTTGGGGGAATTAAATTTCCATATGTTCCTGTTATTTCTTTTTAACTTAGTTATTTTTCCCTAAGTTTAGAATCTACAGAACAAAATCTCCCCGATGAGAATTAAATTCTCAACTTGTGGGGAGATTTACTTCTGTAAATCTCAACTAGAGGAAGAACTAAGTTCTTATATGAAGGGTTAAGTTTACGGTAAAGTTGTACGATTATGTTACCATCGAGTATCCTACTAAAGGAACTAGTGCATCCTAAATCCTAACCCTAATTTTCGAAGGAATTAAATTCCCATATGTTCCTATTATTTTTTTTAACTTACATTTTTTCCTCTAAGTTTTGAATCTGCAGAAAAAAATCTCCCCGATGACAATTAAATTCTCAACTTGTGTGGAGATTTGCTTTTGCAAATCTCAACCAGAGAAATAACTAAGTTCTTATATGAAGAGTTAAGTTTACGGTAAAATTATACGTTTACGTTATCATCGAGTATCCTACTGAAGGAATTAGTGCACCCTAAATCATAATCCTAACTTTTGGAGGAATTAAATTCCCATATGTTCCTGTTATTTCTTTTTAACTTAGTTATTTTCCCCTAAGTTTTGAATCTGCATAACAAAATCTCCCCGATAAGAATTAAATTCTAAACTTGTGGGGAGATTTGCTTCTGCAAATCTCATCCAGAGGAAAAACTAAGTTCTTATATGAAAGGTTAACTTTACCGTAAAAATGTACGTTTACGTTATCATCGAGTATCCTGATGAAGAAACTATTGCACCCTAAACGCTAGCCCTAATTTTTGGAGGAATTAAATTCCCATATGTTCATATTATTTCTTTTTAACTTAGTTCTTTTCCCCTAAGTTTTAAATCTGCAGAACAAAATCTCCCCTATGAGAATTAAATTCTCAACTTGTGGGGAGATTTGTTTCTACAAATCTCAACCAGAGAAAGAACTAAGTTCTTATATGAAGAGTTAAGTTTACGGTAATATTGTACGTTTACATTATCATCGAGTATCCTAATGAAAGAACTAGTACACCCTAAACCCTAACCTTAATTTTTGGAGAAATTAAATTCCCATATGTAAGTGTTATTTCTTTTTAACTTAGTTCTTTTCCCCTAATTTTTGGAGGACACAATTTTTTAGCAGCATTTGCAAAGTATTTGATGTCCCAATGTACTGTTTATAATAAAGTCTTTTTTTAGTGGAATATGTAAAGCTAGCATGTCTATGACTGCAAAAAGAAGTAGAAGAATTTTGCCATTGTGGTATCCGCACTGAACCAATTGAGAGCTGAATGTTGTTGACTTTGTGATAGGTTTGTAAGTTTGTTCATCTCCAACCAATAGTATTAAGAGTCAGATATTGAATGATGTAGTTGGATATAAAATTTTAGCTCGAATTGACTAACCCCACGTAGTCGATGATAGGATTCGGGATCTCTACTATAATGAAAGAATGGTAGGAAAGCTATTAGCAATCAACAGCTGCAATTGGTGTATAACAAGTAGGCTCAAGGGAAATCCTTGATGAGGGGCCAAGATCATCAGATCATAGGAAATAAGACCGGACTCCGTTAGTGCCATTTTTCGAGTGGTAGTTTGTGTTGTTTTGTCGTGTTAAAATGACTTGCTAGTTTGAACTTTCAGAGTCTTTATGAAAACGTGGACAATAAATTCGCAATCAATCTGGTAAACCCCTGTACAGGTATGCAATCGACGAATTGTAATTAAGTTGTTTCCGGTTCAGTATTATTATAACTTGACCATCATATGGATTTTGACAAAAAAGTCCAGTCATCCTAATGTACTATTTTTGATAAGGATAAAAGTATTACCTACATGTAGGGTTGTGGGTGGCAGTGGAATATGATGCTTGTAAAAAAAGAATTGGTTAATGACTTGAGATTAGGTGACACGAGAATCTTAGACAGGATTTTTTCTGTGTTAACCTTGTCTTATCCTTGGACATAAAAGATAATTGCTGAAAGTCCAAATGGATACTTAGTGCAATACAATAATCACTTAAAAATCTAAGTTTGATAGAGAGCAGTGAGCTTTGCAAGAATATATATTAAAGATTTTTTAATATGAATCTTGTATTGAAAATGTGATTTTCTTTACTTTTGCTAAAATTTGTTATTAATTTTCTACTGTAACACGAAAGTCTTAGTTCTCATAAGAACAACTAATCTCCTATATGATTTATTGCTGAAATTTGTTATTAATCCTAACCCTAAACCGAAACCTAACCCTTACCCTAAACCGAACCTTAACCCCAATTAACACATAACTAACCCTAACCCTAACACAAAAATCAACAATAACATAAAAATTAAGTATAATTAATAGTTCAAAATAGAATTAACTCACCTCACTTGTAGTTTTGCCGGCGGTTGGAGCTCGACGAGGTGGAGGAGGCCGGTTCTTGAACTCGACGAGATTGGAAATTTTCGCGACGAGCAATTCCGGCGACGAGATAGAGGTTGAGGCAGCGGCTAACGGGAAATTTTGGCGATGAGAGGCTCCGGAGGCGGCTGATGAGAGGTGGAGGAGGCGCGGATGAGGGTGATCAGCGATCGCGCGCACGGGAAGTGTTGGTGAGAGGAAATATTTTGGGAATGATGAGAAATTTCTGGGCTTTATTTTTTTATAAATAACCCTTCTTTACCTCTACGGATTAATCCGTAGGTCTTTCTCTTGCGGCTCCGTAGGGGCAAATAAAAGATTATAGTTTAATATTTTTTAATTAATCCGTAGGGCACCGTAGGGACAAACAGTTAGCCCTACGGATTCCCATCTCCGTAGGGGCAACCCCTTATTGTAATAGTGTCTATCTCTTTCTTTCTAATCTTATGAAATTGTTGAATTTTTGAAGAAGTTTAGAGGAATAAATGAGATGTTTTGTGATGAATTTGAAGAATTGATTATGGCTATTGTAGAATTAAAAAGTTTATGTAGTGAGAGATAGTTGAAAAGGCTATCAATAGCTTAGGGTCATTGGAATTGGTAAAAATGAAATTATAAGGGAGAAATTGTTGGATTAATGAGATTAAAATAGAATGGAGATGAGATTGTTAGGTTCATAAGATTAGAAGGAAAGAGATTGAGATGCTATTTGTTAGGTTTATGAATTTAAAAGGAGAAGGAGAGGAGAGAAAGAATCATGTTAACTCAATTTTAGTTTTTAAAAAAATGATTGAAATGGTTAAATTGGTGTTTTGTTGGAGAATATCATAGATTTGGGGGAGATATATGGAAATATGAAGTTTTGGGGTGATATTTAGAATTAGGTAAGTTTTGGACGTAGTATATAAAATAACCCAAAATTTTAATATTACACGACTAAAGGGTGGATAACGTCAGACCCCTAATAAGCCGATAAGTCGTGTCAGAATCAAACTCATCACCAACCGAGAAACTACTGAACTCATATCAGTAAATCCCATCCACCATGGCCAAGGATTTATTGTAATAGCCAACCAAACACAGCACGACATCTACTCCTAATATCAGGAGAGACGAATCCCTGACAATCTCTCAATGCTTCTATGTGGCTCGGAACTGTACCCAACTAAAATCTGTTTGCATGACTCTTCTTAAGCCATGGTAGGGTAGTAATCAAAGTACAGCGAGAACTCACACGAGACAAATGACGATCTCAGGTCAAAAAACTAATCTGTCCTCGTGTCACTAAAGAATTTCCATCTGACGATAGATATAATAGCATTTAGAAGTTCTCGGCGAGTCCGTCCTGTATACTCACCTCCAGTGAGCACCTGTATACCATCTTAGGTGACACAACACCAATAGCTTGTGTGACCGGCCACCACCCCTCTTCAGGGTCTAGAAATGTATATATTTGTCTACTCCGGAATATCGATATCCAGTCTCGATACTTCTATGACTAGGGAAATTTAAGGATGTGCTTATGGACTACCCAGCTCTCACGTATATGATCGCCATCATAATACTGGTAGTCAAGAAAGAATCCTACAGGCCTTATCATTATGTTTTAGTGATACATAATAACAAGTAAAACGTATACACATCAATGATAAAAACAAACCAGATAGCATACTATCATCTCGAGTAAAACAGTTCTACCTGTATAGATCCTCCTTAGATTATCATAATCGCGTTCATGCAATTCCAATAATTGCCTTAAGCGCACTATATCCAACAATCTCCCACTTGCACGTAAGGTTAATTATTGCAGTATCGCATACCCACATCCCGTGCAAAGCTCGAGTCGGCGCAACTGCGTGGGCTGGCTTCCCCTTTTCCGAGCCGCAAAATTAATATTTTTTGAATAAGATTTAACAAATAAGATTTCAATAAATTACTAAATTTTCTTCCAAATCTTATCAAATGTTTTCCAGAAAAAAAATTCTCTTATATTTTCAAAAAAATGATATCTAAGAATCAAAATTTCAGAAAATTCCCTTCTAACTCTTGCACACTATTGCAAAAATTTAAATAAAATCCCTTCTATTTCCTATTCATATTTTGTCATCATAAAAAAGGAGAGATTGATATCTTATGAATTTCGATAATCCATTTATTTAGTTTTAAAGATAGCTTAAATATAAATTGTTCGTTTAGTATCACTTGCTTATCTTACCTATCATATCGACACTAAACTCGTATAGACTTGATATTTAGTTTGCTTATTCTATATCTTATGTATACCTAGTAATATATCAATATATCTCATACTATACTTGTATTATATTCTTGATATCGATATATTATTCTCATTCATTTGTTTTGGTAATTCACAATATGAATTTGTATATATATGTGATTTATATCTTGCTTCTCTTATACCATGTATATATAATTAGTATATCAATATCTCATGTATTGAGTTTGAGTTATATTTTGATATTGATATACTATTCATGATTGTGATATCAAAACAAATGCATGTTCATATACTTGTGTTTAATATCTAGCTTATATTTCATAACACTGTATATGATATACTTGGTCGTACTTGAGATTGGTTTTCAGGATATTTTCACGACACAAGTATACAATGGAGGATGGAGATTATTAAGCTTAAATGGAATATCTAATAGAGTTTGGAGGATAAGAACGAGAGCTTCCCAAATTTCATATCAAGCTTCATGAATTCAACCTAAGTAGCCGAGAAATAAGGATTCAAGAGTTCAAGCTACGAATAGCCAAGAGCTATAAGCCAAGTCCAAGTTTGAAGCGTCAAAGATTGAAGTCGAAGCGAAACTCATTTAAAGATCAAATATCGACCTCAAGACACAAGTGAGTGGAATGGCGTGTTCGAGTTTGAAGCGTCAAGTGTCAAATCTAATTGAAGATCAATCAACCAACACAAAGTTCAAGTGAAGCGCCAAAAATTCAAAAGCTCGTGTCGAAAATTTAAGATTTCAAAGAAATGCGATATCGACATAGGATTCTATGTAGGTACTCTATTGAATATGGTTATTATCAATTAGAGCTCTTGAAACACTCTCATACGCTTGCATAAATGTTTTACATTACATGAACTTTGGGGTTTTCGATTTAAAACTGTTTTTCATCACAAAATACAAATTTATGAGTTTGTACACTTCAGACGTTTATCTCCATGTGCTTTAGATGTCTGTCATATTTCTGTGTGTATCACGCCCCACTTCCCAGTGTACGGAGAAGTAGACGTGACGGACCGCAACGTATTTACTCATAAGTAAACACGTTAAGCGTAAATAAGCAATATAAATGAATACACAAGAATAACAAGAGATGTAATAATAACATCAAATTTTATTAACATTCTTTCTTTATATACAACTGAAAAAAAGTACAATGATAGAAAGCGATGCCTAAATAGTGGCATATGAACTGAAAAGAAAATAAGTACAAGTAAAAGTTTAGAAGTCTGGCTCCTCTGTGAACTGCTCCAAATCATCCTGACCGGGCTCGGTCTCCTGAGAGTCGGGTCCTCCTGACGAACATTCCAAACAAAGAAAAGACAGAAATGTCGTCAGCGAACTAGCGCTCGGTTAGTCCCAAAAGATATAATGGAATAGGCAAGTAAAGAGAATAGAACTGGTAAATTATCTGTTTGTTATACTTACGTAATTGTTTGTAGCTTGATACAAAATGTATCAGTGTATACAAGAAGAGTCCAACTATCCCGTGAACTATGGTAACATGTAAGTACAAGGCCCCGTCAAAATCCACGGGACAACGGCATAGGATGTTCATGTAGGTGTCTTTTAGTGTCCATCATCCACTTTTAAAACATTCCGTACTAGTCTACTATTTTAAACCCCGTAATGCATATTGTATAGATTGGTAATTATCAGACTTGCCGAGATCATAATATAAGTTGTTCATGTAAACAGTTTCAGGATGTATCAAGTAGGCATGTAATCAAGTCAAGATACAGCCATGGTTCGGTCAAGTCAAGTCATGTTGATATTGTTCTGGTATTCAAGTTCAGGTTCAAGTAGTCATGTTTGGTATATTGGACTCATGTTGAATTGGATTCAGATTGATTTGGACTCAGGCTTGAGTCGGACACTTAGAACAGAATTTGGATCCTGAATTAGGTTTAGGAGTTATCGGTAACTGCTGCACATGGACGGCAGAATTTGTGTTTTTTTCCAAGACAATTACCATTGATAACACCATTTTAGTTTTCTATCTTAAATAGGCAAGCACCCACTTTCTCCGGCTCCCTGAGACTCAAAAGAATTTGTCCCGCTTAAACCTATATTTACCAGGGTCCTTAATATAATTTTATATATCTCGAGGGGGTTTTATGAAAAATATTTTATATACTTTCAAAATAAATCTCGAGTGATTATTTATGTTCTTTAGGGTTTCCATGGATGTGAATTTTCAAGAGTGAGGTATATTAGTGAAAATTAACTTAACTTGAATAGTTCAAGGTATATTAGTGTAACTTGTCTTGTATTGATACTTGATGGTATTTTAATGAAACTTATTATTCTTTTATTTTCTATAGAACATGGAATTTTATTATATTTTAAAAATATATGGTTTGATAATATTTATTTAAAAATTAATTTTATTTATTAAGTAGAAAATCTCATTTTTCTTAAAAAACGTATTAAAATTCTTTCGAGATCGTATGCTCTGTGAGGAGCTCTTCGTCTCGGTCTACTAGTCCCGAGGATGTGCGATAATCTGCACCATCCAATAGAGAGATACCCAAAATGGATTGTAGAGGAATAATTGCAAAGAGTTTGATAATGCAATTCGAAAAAAACAGTTTTTTCATGGTTCAAGCTATTTTGATGAAAAGTCGTATTGCGCCTCAAAAGTTATGTCTTAAGAGGATCGTGCTATGTCAATATGCGTGTATGTAAGAGGTAGGTCATTACCTCGTGTAGTTTTCTAAAGGTATGCTAAGCAAAAGTTTAAAAGATAACGTATATAAAGTTCATGGTATTTAAACGTAAAAGCTCGGTTAAAGTTATTTTACATAGAGTTTTAGAGTGAAAATTGTTTCTAAATGTTAATTTAATCGTTAGCAAGTATGATGTAATAATATTCATGAAGAACATATAAGAAAAAGTGGATTTTGTAATGTTTTAAAGGAGGTGTCGGTATTAAGTCTACTTCCGACATATTTTATGAAAAAAGACTTTTTAAGATGAAAGAGTAGAATAAAAAATGAGACTTACTTGCTAGAAGGAAAGAGGGAAAGTAAAAAAAGATGTGGAAGCTTTAGTGGCGCCGTGGGGTCGCCGGAACTTGTGTAGATCCACGCCGAAAGTCGACCTCATGCTAACTCCACTTGTACTCTTTTTGAACTTGAGAATTTTTGATAATTTTGACTAGAGATTTCAGAATGAGAAGGGGCTAGGGTATGGGGTTGTATTTATAGGGTGAACTTAGGGTTTTGGAATTGAAAAATTGAATTAAAAAGCACTAAAAATTGGTTTAATGGATGAAATTGATGTCTCTGTTAATTTGCAGAGAAAATAAACAGAATAGGGGTAATGGGGGTAGGCCGAGAGTCAGGTGTGCAATGTTTGGGGACCATTCCCTACAGGTGGCCCGGCGTCGCCGGCCCTATGGCGAATCTCGCCTACCATATTGAGGAGTTGGGGGGTTGGATTGTATACACGTGTCCTACTCAGTATAAATATCATTTTACACATGTTTAATTTTCCAGACTTTTCAATTTTGTGTGCAGTGCACGTGTAAGCTTTTGGGCTTCTAAAAAGTTTAAAAGAAAAATCAGGAAAAATAATAAGTGGCTGATGGGATTCGAACACAGGGGCTATGTCACAGCAGTGCAAGACTTTACTAATGAGCTACAAGTTATTTCTTGCTGTTCTTAAAGAAGAATAACTTTAAATTGTGCTCAGGCTTGCAAAGTCCTTTCTGTACTTTAAGAAGAAAAATTTTGTACAGAAAATTCAGGGTCATTACATTCTACCCTCATTATAAAAATTCCGTCCTCGAAATTTATAGAAAGAAGTTGTAACAGATTCAAGAAAATTTTATTACAGTGGTGGTGAAAGAGCTACTGAAAGTGCATGAAAAATATGTATGAAAGAACGAAAGGATGCAAGGGTTTTGAAAGAAGAAGGATTACCAGTGTTACCCTGACCTATAGCTTCGGTTTCTATGGCCGCTAAAGTGAAAGCCTGACGCCGGGATACATTCCTCCTAGCTGGAGGCACATTCCTCTATCCTTAGGGCATGTTTCTCATTGCCTGGTAGAACTGACGAGGAGGCTGTGCAGGAGGTCCACGAGAAGGTGGAGCAGGTAGGGCAAGACGAGGTGCAGAAGCTTGAATAGCTGGCCACTGCGAAAAGATGGTGTGTGTTGAAACTGGGTTGTGTCTATGAGGACATGTTCCAATGTCGTGAGTGGATGCGCCACAAACTAAGCACAGGCTATTTGCACGCCTGCAGTCCTTCACCAGGTATCCATTCTTCTTACAGTAGAAGCAAAAGTCTGGACTTGGCCGGTTAAATGGTACTTCCGGTCTCCTATGTGCAAAAGTTCGTATGAAAGAGGCTCCTCCTGCCATCTGGGTGGCAGAGCGCTTCACACTGGCAGTCTGAGGTCTTCCTTTCTTCTTAATTAATGTATCATATCGTCAGACAGTCTTCAGCGTAAGATCATGGGTTGTGAAATCCCCTGTAGCTAGTGCAGCTTGGATCTTCGGGTCCAACCCTTGTTGAAATCTTCGAGCCTGGATCTCAGCAATCGGGATCAGGTGTGACGTGAACCTGCTAAGCATAGTAAATTCAGCATCGTATTCATTCACAGATTTGTTCCACATTGAACCTTGCTGCAAGTGGATGAACTGCTGTTCCATGTCGAAACGGGAAGTCTCGAGAAAGTATTTCACGTCGAACATGGCACGAAAAGTCTTCCATTCAATCTTCTGAGCAAGACGGCTTTCTTCAGCCTTCCACCATACTTTGGCGTTGTCTGTGGGTTACAGCTTCGCAACTCTCACCCAAATGATCTCTGGCATTTGTGCTGCTGCCAGGTCATCTTCAATGGACTGAGCCCATTCTTCTGCCTCTAGTGGGATCTCTTTCCCAGAAAAGTGCTTAGGGTGCAATGCCCGAAATTGTTTGACTCCGGGTGCCTCAGTTTCTCGGCGGTGCAAGAGGATAGCAGTCTGCTGCTGCTAACCCTCCAAGAGGCTCTTTATTGCCTCAAGCAATACCATATGCTCGTTGATAGGAGCTGGTACTATAGGTGGTGGTGGTAGAGGAGGTGGAGTGTTTCCATTCACGTTGGTACTGGTGTTGTTCAGTGAATCCATTACCTTGAGAGAAAAGGAAGAGTTAGGATAGATTCAAAAGTTTAAAAATATAAAGAATGTTTAGTTGCTGATTCTTATAATTCTTGTAATATATTGCTTAGGATTCTATGCAGAACTGACCTGCATGGGCTGCCAACAAAACCCGTCACGCCCCGCTTCCCAGTGTACGGAGAATTAGACGTGACGGGCCGCGACGTATTTACTCAGAAGTAATCACATTAAGCGTAAATAAGCAATATAAATGAATACACAAGAATAAAAAGAGATGTAATAATAACAACAAATTTTATTAACATTTTTTTTACATACAACTGAAAAGAAAAATACAATAATAGAAAACGATGCTTAAACAGTGGTATATGAACTGAAAAGAAAATAAGTACAAGTAAAAACCTAAAAGTCTGGCTCCTCTGTGAACTGCTCCAAATCGTCCTGACTGGACTTGGTCTCCTAAGATTCGGGTCCTCCTGACGAACATTTCAAAGAAAGAAGAGACGGGAATGTCGTCAGCGAACTAGCGCTCGGTAAGTCCCAAAAGTTAGAATGGAATAGACAAGTAAAGAGAATAGAACTGGTAAATTATCTGTTTGTTATGCTAACGTAATTGTTTGTAGCTTGGTAGAGAATATATCAGTGTATACGAGAGGAGTCGAACTATCCCGTAAACTATGGTAACATGTAAGTATAAGGCCCCGTTAAAACCCACGGGACAACGGTACAGGATGTTCATGTAGGCGTTTTTTAGTGTCCATCATTGTGCCACTTTTAACACATTCGGTACCAATCTACCCCTTTAAACCCCGTAATGCATATTGTATAAATTGGTAATTTTCAGACTTGCCGAGACCATGGTATAAGCTGTTCATGTAAACAGTTTCAGGATGTATCAAGTAGGCATGTAATCAAGTCAAGATATAGTCATGGTTCGGTCAAGTCAAGTCATGTTAATATTGTTCTGGTATTCAAGTTCAGGTTCAAGGAGTCATGTTTGGTATATTGGATTCATGTTAAATTGGATTCAGATTGATTTGGACTCAGACTTGAGTCAGACACTTAGAACATAATTTGGTCATAAATTAGGTTTAAGAATTATCGGTAACTGCTGCATATGGACGACAGGATTTGTGTTTTTTCCAAGACAATTACCATTGATAACACGATTTTAGTTTTCTACCTTAAATAGGCAAGCACCCACTTTCTCTAGCTCCCTGAGGCTCAAGGGAATTGGTCCCACTTAAACCTATATTTACTAGGGTCATTAATATAATTTTATATATCTCGAAGGGGTTTTATGAAAAATATTTTATATACTTTCAAAATAAATCTTGAGTAATTATTTATGTTCTTTAGGATTTCCATGGATGTGAATTTTGAAGAGTGAGGTATATTAGTGAAAATTAACTTAGCTTATTTTAGTATAACTTGTCTTATATTCATACTTGATGGTATTTTAATGAAAATTGTTATTCTTTTATTTTCTATAAAACAAAGAATTTTATTATATTTAAAAATATATGGTTTGATAATATTTATTTAATTATTAAAAATTAATTTTATTTATTAAGTAGAAAATCTCGTTTTTCTTAAAAATCGTATTAAAATTCTTTCAAGATCTTATGCTCCGTGAGGAGGTCTGTATCTCGCTCTACTAGTCCCGAGGATGTGTGATAATCCGCACCATCCAATAGAGGGTTCCCCAAAATGGGTTGTAGAGAAATAATTGTAAAGAGTTTGATAATACAATTCGAAGAAAACGAGTTTTTTTATAGTTCAAGGTATTTTGATGAAAAGTCGTATTATGCCTCAAAAGTTATGTCTCAAGAGAATTGTGCTATGTCAATATGTGTGTGTGTGTGAGTTAAGTCATTACCTCGTGAAGTTTTCTAAAGTTATGCTAAGCAAAAGTTTAAAAGATAACGTATATAAACTTCATGGTATTTAAACGTAAAAGCTTGGTTAAAGTTATTTTACATGGAGTTTTAGAATGAAAATTGTTTCTAAATGTTAGTTTAATGATTAGAAAGTATGATGTAATAATATTCATGAAGAACATATAAGAAAAAGTGGATTTTATAATATTTTAAAGGTGGTGTCGGTATTAACTCTACTTCCGACATATTTTATGAAAAGAGACTTTTTAAGATAAAAGAGTAAAAGAAGAAATGGCACTTACTTGCTAGAAAGAAAGAGGGAAAGTAAAAGAAGATGTGGAAGCTTTCGTGGCATCGTGAGGTCGCCGGAACCTGCGTAGACCTTTGCTGGAAGTTGACCTCTTGCTAACTCCACTTGTACTCTTCTTGGACTTGAGAATTTTTGATAATTTTGACTAGAGATTTCAGAATAAGGAGGGGCTAGGGTATGGGGTTGTATTTAAAAGATGAAATTAGGGTTTTGTAATTGAAACATTGAATTAAAAAGCATTAAAATTTGGATTAATGGATGAAATTGATGTCTCTGTTAATTTGCAGAGAAAATAAACAGAACAGGAGTAATAGGGGTAGGCCAAGAGTCAGGTGTGCAGAGTTTGGGGACCATTCCCTATGGGTGGGCCGGCGACCCTATGAAGAATCTCGCCGGCCATACTGAGGAGTTGGGGCGTTGGATTGTGTGCACGTTTCCTACTCAGTATAAATATCATTTTACACATGTTTAATTTTCCAAACTTTTCGGTTTTGTATGCAGTGCACGTGTAAACTTTTGGGCTTCCAAAAAGTTTAAAAGAAAAATCAGGAATAATAATATATGGCCGATGGGATTCGAACACAGGGGTTTTGTCACAGCAGTGCAAGACTTTACCAATGAGCTACAAGTCGTTTCTTGCTGTTTTTAAAGAAGAATAACTTTTAAATTGTGCTTAGTCTTGCAAACTCATTTCTGTACTTTAAGAAGAAAAATTTTGTACAAAAAATTCAGGGTCGTTACAGTGTGTTTACAAAACCCCCAAATATCTGAAATATCAGTTTTCATGTGTTTTGTGCTTCAAACGTCTGTCCTTTACTTGTTCAGACGTCTGTCTATTCTCTGTATTTTCATATGGCCTATTTTTATACGATACAGACGTCTGTCCTTCGCTTATTTAGACGTGTGATTGTTCTTTGTGATTTCATCAGAATAAATTTCTTTTAAGGAACTAATGCCTGAAGATATAGGTAAAAAACTTGTGCAGTTCAAAATCTTTGAAAATCGTTTCTTCTTCAGACGTTTGTCCCATTTTCTTCAAACGTCTGTTTATTCTCTGTGCTTTCTTTGAACATTTTTGAAAACCTACGGCAGATGTCTGAACTTATATTCGACATACGTCTCCAGTAGTAATTTTTAAAATACGGTCGTTGGGTTTTATTTTGTTAAAACTTCAGATGTATGTCCTATTATTCTTCAGACGTTTGTTCTTACTGAAAAATGCTGATTTGACTTATAACGGTTATTTTTTTGTGTGGGGTTATAAAAGAGTTTTGGGTTGGTTTTTTGAGCTCTAATCACTCAATATTTCAGTTATCTAAATTCCTAACTGATCAAGAGAGAAAAATCCCAAATATTGTGAGAGTTCAAAATATTTTTTGATTTGTTTATCCAATCTCTCACATGCACACACTCAAGTACTAAATTTGATTTGCCATCTTTTTGAGTATATAGTGCTTCAATTGTAAAACTCTATTGAGAGTAATTTTGTTTCATTGTAACCCTCTTCTTATCTTTGTTTGAGAATATCTTGAATGCAAGAGAGTCTTTGATAAGAGAGAAGTTTCTTTTTTTTGTGTGAGGATCTTTGAATGTAAGAGTGCCTTTGTAAGAGAGATGATCTTGTAAGAGAGAAGAGTTGCTCGTGTGTCGAGCAACGTGTGTGTCTCGATGGAGACATGTTTGGTTGCGGGTGCGCAACGTAATTGTCTCGGTGGATACGTGTTTAGTAGAACAGGCTCGTGCGTCTAAAGAGATTGGACTAGGGGATCTGTCACGCCCCGCTTTCCAGTTGACGGAAACGGTGACGTGGCAAGCTCGCGGCATATTTATCCAGAGAAGGTCATTCCCTAAATAAATATACTAAGCGTATTGAAACAATAATACACAATGCAAGAATAAATGGAGACTGTAAAATTTTTCAACAAATATCTTTATTTACATTTAACTTCCAATATTTACAAGTACAAGAGTTTCAGATGGAAAGTAAATACAATAAAATAAAATGCCTAAACATGTTGCATACATAAACTGAAGAAAAGTGAAGCTGGGCTAGTCCTGAGTAGCGATCCGTTTGTAACCCTCTTCTGTGGCCTCCACCTTCTCCATCTCGACCGTATCTAACAAACATTTCAAGAGAAGAAAAGTGGTTGGAATGCC
The DNA here is from genome assembly GCA_030015575.1 of Agapanthus africanus. Lineage (NCBI taxonomy): Eukaryota > Viridiplantae > Streptophyta > Magnoliopsida > Asparagales > Amaryllidaceae > Agapanthus > Agapanthus africanus. The sequence goes on from CM057337.1 coordinate 134,327,101, forward strand.
CGTCAGCAAACTAGCGCTCGGTAAGTCCCAAGGATAAAATAAGAGCAAAGAAAATGACAAATATAGAATATATAGATGTCGAGTAAAAGTATATGTTCATGGGTGAATATGTACTATAGGTCTCTATATGGTCATTATGTTAACGTTAAGTTCCAAATGTGAATCTCAACGCAGCCGTAAAAGTATTCATGAGCTCAAGAGTGTGGCCCTAGGAGCAAGAAAACACGGGCTCATTTCATGTGTTAGTATCGGGGCACTAGGCTGTAGATGAGTCAACCCGACTGATATTCAAGTAAAATAAAAAGTGGTTAATACGGAACTTCTGAAGCTTCATTGGATTCATATAAGAAACTATCTCAAGCACCCCAAGTATAAATACTTTATAACCGTATAGTATACTTAATTAACTTGAGTGATTGGTTATAAAATGTCTTGATCGAAACCATAAATTATAAAAGGTGTAGAATGAAGTTGAGTGAGTCGAGTAATATGCGAGTTATGTCAATTGCAATCTTGGTTCAAGTCAAATTAGTTCGAGTAGATTGGGTTCGAGTTCATGCTCAGGTTTAGATCCGAGTTGGGTTAGAGTTCGAGTTTGTATTTGAGTTCGAGTTCAACTTTAGATTCGAGTTCAGGTATTTTTCATATGGATTGTTCTAAACTGTTATAAATCTTATGTTCGAGAGAAATCGGCAACTGATGCACATGAACGGCAGAATTTGTGTCTTTTCCAAGACAATTGTCATTTGATAACTCCGTTAAGTTGTCTAACCTGAATAGAAAAACACTCACTTTCTCTGGCTCTTTGGGGCTCAAGAGAAATGATACCGCTTAAACCTATATTATTATAAAGTCCTTAAAATATTGTTTGCATATCTCGAGAGGGTTTTATGATAAATACTTTAATATAGTTTTTAAAAAAATAAACCTCGAGGTGATTTATAATATTTAAGGTTTTCATGAACATGTGTTTTAGTTGTTGTGGTGTTTTAGTGATAAAACCAAGCTTTTTTGAAAGTTTATGGTATTTTTATGAAAACCACTACTTTTGGAAACTTGGCGGTATTTTATTAAAAATTCAAATCTTTCATTTTAAAAAATATAGTTTCATAATATATTTTTATTGAAAATACGAATTCATAGTTTTATATAATTTTCCAAAATTTAGGTTTTTATTTGGAAAAGTCGTATTTCTTAAAAACCATATTTTTTATTTGCTTTCGAGACCGAATACTCCGTGAGGATTTCTGCATCTCGCTCTACTGTCCCAAAGATGTGCGATAATCCGCACCATTATTAGCGGGTCTCCTAACGAGAGTTGTAGAGACGTAATTGCTAAGGATTTAAAATATCGACTTAAAAGAAACACGTTTTGATAATATGTGATATTTTAATGAAAAAGTTATTCTTTAAATGAGCCATAGATCTAGAATACCGTGCTATAAAATCATAGTGTGCGTGTGGGGTAGATCGGTACCCCGTGAAGTTTTCCTAAAAGTAGATAATCTAGTTATCGAGAAAGGTTATACTAAAATTCATGGTATTTTAATGAAAAGTTTGTTATTTGATCGTTTTAAATGAATTTTTTTTGTTGAACTACAACCTAAATGATATTCATGAAGTTAAGAGTGGTGTTAGAATATTAGTTTGACTTATTTTGCTTATATAGTGGAGTAAAAATGTTAAAAAAGCAATTATATCGGAGATAACTCCACTTTGTCGATGTGAATTTAGAGGGCGGGTTGAGATGAAAGAAATAGAAAGAAGATGAGACTTGTTTAAAGCGTTAATAAGGATGAGAGGAAGCCTTCGGGTGTCGTGGTGTCGTCGGAAAGGTTTCGGTCGTCGAGTTTGACTTGCTGCTCCACTTGGATGCCTAACCCCACTTGGTCCTTAAAGAGTTTGGGAGAATTTTTGATAGAATTTTCAGAATGAGGAAGAGATAGGAGAGGGGTGCTATTTATAGTGAAGAATTAGGATTTGGGAATTAAAAATTTGGATTAAAAGAATTAAAATGGTGTTAAATGGTGAATTGAATAGTCTCTTTTTGACTGTAGGAAAATCAAACAGTGCATGGGAATTGAGGGGAGCTGAAGGGATGAGTGTGCAAAGTACAGAGGCAATTGGGGAACATCCAACCGTCAGTGCCGGTCCAAAGGAAGTAGCGGGTGGTCAGATCTTGAGGGTTTATATTTGATTTTTTTGAAACTTTTCGTTTTTCCGTAAATTGCATATGCAATTCTTGGGGTTCCAAAAAATTTAAAAGAAAAATCTAAAAATAATTTGGTCTGATGGGATTCGAACGCACAGGCTATGTCACAGCAATGTAGAAATTTTACCAATGAGCTACAAATTCATTCTTGCTTTTATTAAACAAATCTAAGTTATAATTTTACAACAGGCTGAAATACCTTTTTTATATAATAAACAAGTAATTTTATATAAGAATTTCAGAATCGTTACAAATTGGTGTTCGGAAAGGAAGAGAGGAAGAAAGTAAGAAGTGATCATAGCAAAAAAATTTAAAATTAAAATTTAAAATAAGAGATCGCTAACGTTATGTAGGGATGTAAACGGATTAGATACAAATCGGATATAAGTGTAGCTATATCCGTATCCGGTAGTCTTTAGCGGATATGAATATGGATATTACGAATACTGATATTGAAAACCACTATCCCTATTTGAAAAAATTCGGATATGGATACGGATTTAAAATGAATAACGTAAAAATTATATTTATACATAGTATAAAAGTCGGATATTAAATCTGATACGAAAGGAATATATGTACTACCATATCCGTATCAGGTTATCGTTGGAAGATACCAATGTGGATAGTCATTGGAAATGAAAACAATATCCGTATTTGATAAAAGAGGGATACAAATACGAATTACATTTGGATTATCCATATCCGTTGCATTCTTAGCTGACCTGGTTTTGGGAATTGACCAATTCCAACCAAAAAGCTTGGAATTCTAATAAACTTGTTGGTTTTTTAATTTCTTCTAATCGTTAGAAAGGTATCTATATTCGGTGAAACCCATTAATCGAACTTCCAAGGAGAGGAGAAGAAAAGGCATTGTCCTGCCTAGTAAATGCTTTCAAATTTTAATAAATCTTGTGCCGAATGGGCCTCAAGTCGCATGGAAAAACGTTTAAAGATTTGCAGTTAATCCTCTATTGTTGTGCAGGGTTGCATTAGGATCAGATCGGATATGAGCATTGCAGTTAATCCTCTATTGTTGTGCAGGGTTGCATTCGGATCAGATCGGATATGAGCATTACCGTATCCATGTTCGTTTTTTGGTTTCGGATACGGATACAAATACAGTTATAGTTTGGTAAAAAATATTCATATCTATATTTAACAAATTTGGATACGGATTCAGATCAGATATGAGATAAACGGATATGGATACAGATACGAACCGGGTATTTATAAATAAATATTTAAATTATAAAATAAGTGAATATGAAGTGAAAATATACATGTAATCTATACATACTACAAAAAATATTGAGTGCAAATTAGATATGAGTGCTTAAGATAGTTGAAATAAACAAATTTGCACCTAAGGGAACATATTAATAAATAATTATACATATATATTGTTCTATTATGTATTTTTTAAAATAAAATTAATAAAATAATATGTTAGTATTTTATATACATGTGTCAAAAGGACAAAAGGAAGACCGAGAAAACATGGATGGAGATGATACGCAGAGATATGGTTGCCAAAGACCTCAATAAAAATATATTGTTTGATAGGAGTGAGTGGAGACGGAGAATTCATGTGCTGGATCCGGCATGATTCTCATGTTGGTAGCCTACCCCATATGTTTAGGATAAAAGGCTCACTTATTGTTGTTAGTATTTTGTATGCATAATTTATAATACATATAAAATAAACAAACTGATATATTATTTAATTTTAATTTTACTATAAAATTATTAATGCATTAAGCATAAAAAAATTTGAATTTAAATGCTATATTTAACTTAATGTGTCTATATATATCTGAATCTGAATTTGTATCCGTATTCGAATTCAGATATTCGAATATCCAAATCTGTATCTGAAAAATTTGAAAAGATTTATATCCGTATTCCACCGTATCCGAAAATACATATCCGTATCTGAACGGACGTTAATTTTTAGTTAGCACACATCTCCAATTTTTATAATTGAGCATTTCAAAAACAACCCATTAAATTGGAAAAAGAGTGGTTGATATTAGAAAATAATATCACAGGTAACCTTAGGGGAACTTGGTGGTATATCCTACATGCTAAGCGCGTAGTATATACCAATACCAAAAACCTCCTGTTTTATATAAATCTTGACCGTTTGATACTATTTTGGATGAATCCGGACCGTTCGATGTAATTAGATGGATGCTGTAACTTCCACTCCTAATCCATTAAAATGAGCCTTTTAATATGATAGTGTAAGAACCCAAAATTTGGAAGAGAAGATGGCTTGTTAGGACATGACTCATGGATTATTATTTTTGAACTCAAGTAAATTGTGTCAAGAAATTTACAGGTTGAAAAAATATATAAAGAGGAGAAAAGACAAACTTTATTTATTAAATGAGAATGACTTAATAAATACTAGACATTTAAATTTTTCATTGGGTTTCTCCAATGTAACAGACATTTTATCAAAAATGAATGTTTGATGACCTATGTCACGTCCCGCTTCTCAGTATACGGTAGAGAACGCGACGAGACCGCTATATATTTACTCAGAAGTAAACACGCTAAGCGTATCTAAGCAATATAAAATGTACACAAGAGACAAAATGTAAATGAACAGCAACTTTATTTATTAAAATTCTTTTTACAATATAATGAAAAGTAAATATATGGAATGAAAGCAATGCCTAAACAGTGGCATAACAGAAATGAAAATGGAATAAGTACAAGTGGCTACAGCTATGGGTCCTCAGTGTACTGCTCAGGGGCCTGCTCCAAATGCTCCTGACTGGTCTCGTATTCCTCAGTGTCGGGTTCTTCTGACAACATTCTAAAGAAGACGAGAAATAGGAATGTCGTCAGCGAACAATCGCTCTGTAAGTCCCAAAGATGAGATAGAAATAGAATAGACAGAGAGAATATAGTTTTATAAAGTTGATTGTTATGTTAACGTAGTTGTTTGTAGCTTGGTACAGAAAATACCAGTGTATACGAGAGGAGTCCCATTTACACCGGAGACTTTGGTAACCCGTAGTACAAGGCTCTGTCGATAATACCACGGAACAACGGTATGGATGTAATTACGTCTTAAATGACCACTTCGTGCCACTTTTAACATGTTCCGTACCAGTATACCCCTTTATAACCCGGTAGTATTTATACATTAATTGTATTGATTGTATGGATTGTATTACCTTGTCTTGTATTATAAATTTTATAGATGGATGACTTGCCAAAACTATGATATCAGTAATGGAACGGATATAATGGAAGAACATGTAAATGGAATATATCCATGGTTCGATTTGATCAATACAGATTGATATGGATTGAATAGCTTGAGTATATGAATTCATATTGAACTGTGGTTTTATACTTGAATCACATTCAAATCAGATTGATTATATTGAGACTCAGTCTGAGTCAGACACTTTAAAAAGAACTTGAAATTCTGATCGTTTTGATATTATCGGTAACTGCTGCACATGGACGGCAGGATTTGTGTCTTTTTCAAAGATAATTACCGTATTGATAACACCGTTTGTTAGGTTGTATACCTTAGATAGGCAAGCACCCATATCTCCGGCTCTCTCAGGCTCAAGAGACTGGTCCCGCTTAAACCTATATTTACTAGGAGTCTTATTGTAATTTAGTATAACTTGAGCGGGTTTTATATAAAATAGTTTTGTTATACTTTCAAAATATATCTCAACTATTTAATTATCGTTTTTAGAGTTTTCATAGATATTTCTTTTATTCAATGTGAAATTTCTAGTGAATATGACCTAGTTTTTAAAATATAAGGTATTTATTTGAAATATTGGAATTGTATGGTATTTTCTTGTAAATGTGATGTTTTTCTTGAATTTTGGAAGTGTGGAATATTATAAATATTAAAATAGATATTTTGATATTAATTACATATATATTTATTTATTAAAAATATAAGTTTTATTTATAATAGAAATCACATTTTCTAAAGAAAAATGTATTAAAAATCTTTCGAGATCGTATGCTCCGTGAGGAGGTCTACATCTCGTTCTACTAGGCCCGAGGATGTGCGATAATTCACACCATACCGAGCGGGATCCCCAAGAGTGGGTTGTAGAGGCGAAATTGCAAAGATTTGTTAAATACACTTCTTATAGAAAAAGCTTTTATAAGTTGAAAGTAGTTATATGTAAAGTCGTATTTTCTCGAATCTATATTCCCAAATTCCATCGTGCTATATTAGATATGTGTTTTGTGAGGAGGTAGGTCATTACCTCGTGAGTTTTCTAAAGATAACACGGTTAAAAGGTATAAATATGTCGATATGAAACATAGAGGTATTTTAATATAAAATTGAAATACAACTTGCTATGGTTATCATTTTGATGTCAAACTTGTTCTATTGTCTTTATTAATGATTACTAAACAATATATCAAAAGTTGTAGGTTTGTTATTAAGAAAAAGTTGTATTTTTAAAAGAAAAGAGAATCGGAAGCCGGATAACTCCGCTTCCGACACATTTTAAGAATGAAGAGTTTGGGAATAGCAAAAGAAAGAGAGAGGGGGGACATTCTGGCTTGGGTAAAAAGGAGAGGGAGAGGGAACCACGGAATGCTTCGGGGTGTCGTTTCGTCACCGGAATCTCCTTGGATCGTTGCCGGAACTTCGTCGGAGTTTCGCCCTTCGCTAACTCCACTTGCACACAATTAGGACTTGAAAATTTTTAAGAGTTTTGGTAGGGATTTGTGAGTGAGGAGGGGTGAAATGATGTGCGGTATTTATAGGAAAGCTAGGGTTTAGTGTATTGAATGGGAGATTTAAAATTTGTATTAAAAATGGGATTTTATTGTTCTCTGTAAATGTGCAGAGAAAACAAACGGACTGGGGTTAATGGGGGGAGTCCAAGGGGTGCTAGGGTTAAAAAAAATTTGCATTTGGTTCTACCCAAACCAGCGGCGCCGGCCCAAGCTTGGATCTCGCCGGTCCAATCTTTAGGGTGGGGGTTTGGAGACTTGCCACGTGTCTCTGTCGCTTGGTATAACCTAGTGCACATGTTTGTTTATTCTGTGTCCTTTTAGTTTACGTGTAGTGCATGTGTAAACCCTTAGGCTTCTAAAAGATTAAAAGAAATTTTAATAAAAAGATAATGTGGCTGATAGGATTTGAACTTGGGTGCTATGTCTCAGAAGTGCAAGGCTTTACCAATGAGCTACAAGCTCCTTCTTGCTGTTCAAAAGCAAAACAAACTTATAACTCATGTTCAGACTTAGGTGTTCCTTTCTGTATTTTGAAAAAGTTCATACAGAAAGTTAGGGTTGTTACAACCTAGATCTCCATCATGGATTAATGCCAATAATTGAGCGCGGTTGATGTTCTTATCCCCAATGGTTATTGAAATCGTAGGACGGCCGGGGTCCTTCAGTTTTTGTGGTAAATTTTGGGTAAGAGAATCACTCACGTTACTAGCTAGGAAAATCTTCTTATGTACCTGAGATTTCCTCTTCTTAGTGCACAAGTCTTTCAAGATTTTTGCGTAAGACGGGACTTGCTGGATTGCATCTAAGAGGGGAATATTGATGTTAACCTGCTTGAACAATTCCAGAATTTTCTCCATTTGTGGATTTTATTTATTGGACTTCAACCGGTTTGGAAATAGAATGTTTTTGAAATTGGTTGAGTCCAATGCTTATGGAGGAGATTGTGGAGTTGGAACGGATCCCAAAACTGGAATTTGAGTGGAGTGAGAAGTGGATCCGTTCGGAGCAGCAAAAGAAGAAGAAGAAGAACCTTTTGAAGAATGGAGAATAGGCTCAGAAGAAGAAGAAGGAGCAGAAGAAACGGCCGGGATGTCATGATCTATCCGTGTGCCAATGTTGTTGTGCAGCATCCTTCCAGATCTCAATGTAACACTCACATTATGGTTCTATTGTTCAAGAGCAACATGTACATTATGTGGGTGACCAGGATTTGGGAGTGTTTGAGATGGAAGCTTCCCTTTCTCTCGCTCGCTTAGAGCAATGTTTAGCTGTGCAATCTGGGCTTCGATGGTCTTGATGCTTTGCCCGTGTGCAGCGGTGTGTTGCACCAGAAACTGAATAGAAGACTGGATGTTGGCGGTAAATTGAGTCGTCTGTTTTACAAACGCCTCCAGACTCCGTTGTAGCGAGAAAACCTTATCGTTGTTTGACGAAACAAAATTGTTTTGAGAAAAAGAATTGTTGCAGTGTGCAAAGTTGTTCGTCGGATTTTGAAAAAGGTTGGGGTTGGAAGGGCTGCTGAAATTGTTGTTGAGTTTGTTGCTGAGCTTGTTGTTGAGGAGGAGAAGGCCTCTGGAAGTTGTTGTGGCCTTGGAACTGATACTGATTCTGATTCTAGACGAAATTTGGATGGTTCCTCCAACCGGAATTGTATATGGAAGAGTATGGATCAATTCTTAGTCTTTGCTGAAATGCAGTATTAATCTGATCCTATCCTTGAGAAGGTGGGTTGTAAGGACACTCTTCGGTTAAATGGGATGGATCCGAACAACAAGTGCAAATGGTACGAGGGGGAAGAGCAGGGGCAGGAGAAGAAGATGAGAATTTGCTCTCAATTGCTTCCAGTTTCCGTGTGATTGCAGCCATCTCGGCCTTCATTGCAATTGAGATGTCGAGTTGATGAACTCCTGCCCTAGAGAGACCTGAAGAAGAAGAAGAAGTTGAGGTGTTCGGTCAGGTAGTCTCCCACTGCAGCGTTTGCTTCGCAAGATCATCGAAAAATTGCCAAGCTTCCTCGTCAGATTTGGACAGGAAGTGGCCTTGACAAATGGTTTCCAGCAACTGCTTAGTTGCTGGATTCAGGCCCTCATATAAAGTTTGGCAAAGTTGCCATCTCTCAATACCGTGGTGAGGGCACTGAACAAGAAGGTCTTTGTATCGGTCAAAGCACTTCCAAAAAGGTTCAGTAGGAAGCTGGGAGAATTGGTTAATTTCGTTTTAAATTCTTGCGGTCTTATGATTTGGGTAAAATTTCTTTAGAAACGCTTTCACAAACTCGTTCCAACTGGTTATCGAATGAGATGCGGTTTACAGCCACTTTTCAGCAAGGTCACATAAAGTGAAAGGAATTACTCGTAGCCGTATAGTAACATCAGACAGTTGGGTTGTCTTCATCATCGCACAAACGTTCTGAAATTTATTGATGAAGATATAGGCATCTTCGGATTCAAGCCCGTGAAATTTAGGCAACATGTTGATGAAGTGAGGTTTAATTTCAAAATTATCCCCATTGGCCGGTGGAAGAGAAAGACAGGTAGGGAGTGCGGCGCGGGTAGGATAGAATTGATCTTGGAGCGTAATTCGCTGTGGCGCTTCAACAAGAGGAGGTTGCGGGTTATTCGTACCTAATGGAGGTTGAATAATTCCCGGGGGAGGTAAAAGGATGTTAGGAGTAAATCCCGACATCTCGGAAGAAGATTCTAGTGAAAGTGAAGGTGAAGAAGTATGGACAGAGTCACGGTCAACGTCGAAGTTGGCCGGCAAGGGTAAAGGTGAAAGGGGCGTGGAAGGAGTTTCGACAGCGGCGTCGATCACGTAGTCCGTAGCGACTAACAAAACGTGGACTAAACGGGCACCAGGGCCCCTAGTCCAAGCGGACATACACTAAACAAGTTTAGTGTAGTCAAAGCGTAGAATGTGAGGGTAAGAAAATGAAAAATGGAGAAAATTTGGTGAAGGTGGTAAAAATGGCGAATTTGTGTTTGTTTCGTAAGAATGGGAAAATGAAACGACAGTTCAACAAACACAATCACAAAATGCAAAGTCACAAATGCACAATCAACACCTAGACTAGGGCCCTCTAAGTCCACTAGACCTGCTCCTAACAATTCCAAAGTGATAACTTGTGTGATAACCCTCAAATCGCCTCTTCACAGCCAGTTGTGGCCAGATAAACACAAGTGAGGTAAGGAGGGTTCCGCTCATGAATCACCGTGAGATGGGCCTTTTAAAGTTACATCTTCACTTGTCTAGCCTAGGCACCACAAAAGTCATGTTTAGATAAACGACCGAATGCCCACAATCTTCCTTTGTCCTATTGAATACGACAAGTCCTTAGTTGGCTGAGTCTAGATAATTTTTGTTAAGTTTGAGATGACACTTATGCAATTAGTGATTTCCGGGGTCTTAGGAAGGGTGATGAAATCCCCACCCAATCTGGATTGGTGTTATAGCCCCTTAAGTCCGTATTAAATGATGCAATACGCAAATCAACAAGATTTTGTTTTCAAACAATCAATCAATTTGTTTTTACTTTAAATGTGGGGCTGCAAAAAATACGGTTAGTTTTTCTTTGGCCTTTTGCGGCGATGTTGCTAAGAATCCTGCAAAGACAAGAATATTGGAGCGCCGGGTTTGAGAAGAGGAAGCTTAGAAAAATACGTACCAAAAATTGTTAAGTTTAAGAAACTCGTGTCGATATTGTCTTCGAGTGGTTGAATGGTTCGCTTGCGTGGGTCCAACTGCCCGGGTCTTTGGCACTAAATGTTCAATCTCCTTATACTTGAAAACTCCCCATTTGTTCCGCACGATCGCTGCTCTTCAATCCGTCAAATCTGCAAATGTCGGAAACATACGGATATTTGAAAAAGAAAACGACATAGATAGCCAAAGTTCTGAACACAAATAATTAAGAAAATCAAACAATAAAAATGGGATACTAACAGAATACTGGAGGAAACACAAAAAACCAATTGTCAAAAACTCCCTAGAAAACTGGCAAGATCGGATTTTAGCTAGATGTCGCCGGCCAAATTTGCAATTTTGGTTCTAAAATTTTGTGTGTTTCTTCTATGTAATAATAGTATTCCACTTTTATACCTTGATTTTCATTTTAAAACTCAGTGTGTCAGCAGAACACAAATCCAGAGAACATTCTGCTTTTAGTTTTCGTGTCGGTTTTTTTTAAAGAATGGTTTTTTGAATGTGTTAGAAAGTTAGTTTTATACAAAATATGCACAAATTAACCTGAGACTACAAGTCTAAAAGAGTTACCGTCTCCCCGGCAACGGCGTCATTTGATTGTTATAGGTTTTCACATTGTCATATTTAGAAAGAATTTTGAAATTACCGTAATAAAAAACGGTGTCGGTTGTAGCGAGCCGTGATGAGTACGGGTCATCCGCAGGGAGATGGTAGGTTTTTAGGCTTGTTTTAATGAGTAAATACCGTAATTTGGTTTGTTGTTTATACTAAGTGCTTTAACAATGATATGAAAGGACTTGTTAAGGGTAGTTTTAGGTTAGCTTGTATGAGGATGATGTTTGCCGATTCCTTATAGACCCAATTTTGATATTGACACTAAGGCAATAGGCAACAACGTGGATTAAGAAACTTGAAATACGGTATTTGCTGTTTTTCGCTAAATCTGTCTTCCTTGTCCCTTGTCCTTCTTTGTTATCTCTTGACCTTAGCATTCAGCAAACCACTCGCAATCCAGTCACGATTAGGATTCACCACTACCGTGGTAGGATATGGTGCCTATCAGAGCGGAATTGTGAGTGGTTTGCTCGGAGTTTCAATTGTAAAGTTAAGGTTTTTAAGGTTTTAGCAAACATATCTCCTAACACAAACTAACCATATTCTACCCTTAATAAGTAAATCAATTACTCATACATATTTACAATAACAAAATAAAAAGGAAAAGAGTAAGGAAACATAATAAGAAATAGCAAGAAAAAGAAAAGACAAAGAGAAAACCGATAAAACGTGCAAATTCCTTCACTTGTTCTTTTAATCCTGTACAATTGTGAAATCAAAATACCAAATTTTAAGGTTGCAAGATCAAAGTAAAGCAATGATTTCACAAGTTCCAAATATGTAGAAGGCAAGACATATGTAATGAAATGAGAACTTTATTGAATTTCAAACAAGATACAACTATTCTTGAAGTCAAGAATCTAAATCTTAAGTTTGTAAGTTTAATGGAGAAGTTGCAAGGTCAAGACAAAGAGGAAAGTGCTCAAGAGTTCAAAGAGAAAGCAAATTACAAATTACATGAGTTCTAAAACAAAACTAAAGCAAAAGTCTCTCCTCCCCTTGCCCCTTGGTCTAGTATTTCTAGGCACAAAAGAAAATAAAACAAGTAGCGAGCTCGGTCTTTAGTGGGGTGTGGCCGGCCCAAAACCGAGCATAGTGTCTCGTGTTGATGTGGTGGTTTTGTATGCTCTCCAATATCACTCTGGTGCTTCTTGATTTCTTCATTTCAGCTTGGATTATACTCAGTAGTTTTAGAGGGAACTTGATGCTTCAAATCACATCATATCTTATAGCATTTATTACACATCACACCCACTTGTGCTTTGGGTAGCCCCCACCTAGGTCCAAGCATCAAAGAGTTGTATGCACACTTGTATTGTGTTGGACCAAAATTGTGTGCACAATTATTTGCTGCAAAAGAACTCTTTGGGTATCGATCGGTTTGCAGTTCTAGTTGCAGTGTCGGCTCATAAACGTAATATCCATGATTTTTAATGAGTTTCCCGTATTGTGTCATGGATACCTGCAATCTGTATTTACTGAGCAGATACTGGTTAATAGTATCAATATATACAAAAATAGATAATGAATGAGTGGTATTAAAATACAGTTTTCTGTGATAAACAAATACCCTCAAACTTATTTTTTGCTAGTCCCGAGCGAAACAAAAAAGAAACCCGACCTCATTTTGGCAGGGAACGCGATTGCACTGAGCTTGTGCAATAAGTCGTTAAACCTCTAAGTGTCCCTAGTAGGAGCAGTGTTGTCTCCTTAGGGGTTTCAACGGATTTCACCCACAAAATTCCGTCAAGCTAGTTTTGCGAAATAACTATGATTCTAACCCTAAGGTTTTGTTTCAAAGCTAGCAATTCTATTATCCTAAGTTTAGAAATATCGAACCTTCATTTTTCACACCTCGCTTCTTATTTAACTTAAAATTCTATATGTCTTTACATGCGGTGCAAATAGTGTCGTTAAGTTTCAAAAGGTTCGATTAAAGTTTGTTACGTCACAAAATAAAGCCTAGATATAAAAACTTAAAAAGGATCACACAAGTTTTATAAAGAGATAAGTACTTCTCAAGTTTCGTTTTTTAGTTAGGTTTCAAATTCAGAATTTCTATCTTTCTTAATAGGAAACTAGGTCTTATTTTTCACTACACCTTTTACTTGTTTTCATTTCATACATACCTTCGTGAACGTGCAATAGTCTTCATCATAGGATAGAATCTTCATATCTCCGTTAAAAATATTTTTATAAAAACTTGTCTTTTGTCAAGATTATTCTCACACAAAGAACCGTTAGGAATTTTAACTCGGAGAGAACACTTGCTTGACTTTGTTTTAATTTGGACTTTCTAGGTTTCTTAGCGAGTTTTGGGCCAATATTCCCAAACCAGTTGGTTTTAAGGTATTAGGTGTAGAGACACCCCGGTGGACTTAATTGCTCAAGTTACCTAGGCTCTAAAACAAAAGATCAATTTTAGCGTGAAAATCATAACGATTTAATGTGAACGGAGATTTAACCAGTTGTTCAATTATTTTTTTTGGATAAAAGACGTGTTTAGTGGATCAGGTATGTAATCACTTCAATCAAGTTCCAAATGGGTTATTCTTCAGAATTAGTTCCTATTAATGTATCGATAATATCCCTTCATATCCACTTCACTTTCAAAATTATTCTTGGTATTATTTATTTCAGAACAAATCTATTTGATCCTAAAAAATTAGTTTATTAATTTAAAAGTTTTCAGACATAATATACTTGTCATCTAATTTTCAAATCTCATGACATGTGTAGTGTGTTGTAAAGACGTATAATAGCTATAGTTAAATTCAAAGGAGGGTTATCTTTCAGGCTTTCAAAATCTAATAATAGGATCTAGTTGTTCCTTTCTTATTAAACAAAAACCGTCGAAATATCGAATCTAAGTTCTTCCACTAGCTAACTTGAAGACAAAGTTTTTATACTTTTGCAAAAATATTTCGATTTTTTATGGGTTTTTAAATATGTATGCAAATACAGAATATACAAATGAATGCGAAGGGAGAAAGCTTACCGAGCGTACCCCCAAATTTAAACTGGACAGTGCCCTCACTGTCAATGTACATCAAGAGGGCAAAATAGATGGAGGGTCAAAAGCGGTGGTTCTCCTTTTTATTATTATTATTTTTTATATATATATTTTTTGTAATGTATGAACAAAGACTGAGCATCACCAGATAAGATTGCTCGTCAAAAATAAAAATGGATATGCACCGGACAAGAATATCCACATATATATACCAAAAATAGTATATACATACCTCCAAACTTATTTGAAACAGTGTCTCCACTGTTTCTGGCTGGATAACTGAAGTTTGGTGGTAAACAGAGGAAGATTATGCAGGGTAAACCGGCTCGTGCAAGATCAGGAGCTCCTCTGATGGTTCTGTGCTAAGGTACGGTTCCAGTCTGTGTCCGTTTACTTTGAAAAATGAACCGTCCTTCGGATTGTCCAAATCCACAGTGCCGTGCGGGTACACACACCGCACAAGAAAAGGTCCCTTCTAACGAGATCGAAGTTTACCGGGATGGAAATGGAGTCGGGTGTCATAAAGAAGTACCTGTTGTCCAGTCGTGATGGTTTTGCGCGTAAGGTGTTTATCATGAAACACTTTCATTCGGTTCTTTATAATAACCGCGTTGTCGTAAGCCTCATCCCGAAGCTCGTTCAGTTCGTTAAGTTGCAGCTTCCGATAGCTGCCTGCATCTTCAAGATTCAGATTCAGCTTTTTGATCGCCCAAATAATACGATATTTGATTTCCACAGGGAGGTGGCAAGCCTTTCCGTAAACAAGCCGATAGAGAGATATGCCAAAATCAGTCTTATATGTAGTTCGAAATGCCCAAAAGGCATCGGTTAATTTTAAAGACCAATCTTTACGGTTCTTGGAAACCGTCTTCTCCAGAATCTGCTTGATTTGCCGATTTGAAACTTCGGCTTGCCAACTTGTTTGGAGGTGGTAGGGCGTTGATAGTTTATGATTGATTGAGTATTTCCGCATTAAGGCCTTAAAAGACCTATTGCAGAAATGCGTCCCATTGTCGCTAATAATAGCGCGAGGGTGCCCGAACCGGAAAAAGATGTTTTCTTTAAGGAATTTAATGACAACCTTGTTGTCATAAGTCTGGCTCGGAACTGCCTTGACCCATTTGGAGACATAATCAACAGCCAAGAGAATGTACAGGTTCCCAAAAGAGTTGGGAAATGGGCTCGTGAAGTCAATTCCCCAAATATCAAATATCTCAACAACCAAAATTGGTTGGAGCGGCATCTCATTTCTCCTGGAAATCCGGCCCAAATGTTGGCACCGGGAGCAAGTCTTGTAGTATTCATGTACGTCTTTGAAAAGTTTTGGTCAGTAAAAGCCATATTGCAAGACTTTCTCAGCTGTCTTTCTTAGGCCAAAGTGCCCGCCACATGATTGATCGTGGCAAAAATACAACACACTCTTGAATTCATTTTCCGGAACACACCGGCGGATGATTTGGTCTGGACAGTACTTGAATAGGTAGGGCTCGTCCCAGTAAAAGTGTTTTACTTGGGATAAAAATCTAAATCTGTCCTGACTTGACCAATCGTCAGGTATGAGTCCAGTTGCCAGGTAGTTCACAATATCTGCGAACCAGGGTTTGCAAGATATCGTCAAGTGTTGTTCATCAGGGAAAGTGTCGTTGATTGGGAGAGGAAGTGTCGGCGAAGAAGGAAGTCGTGAAAGATGATCAGCTACTACATTTTCACATCCTCTTTTGTCCTTAATGACAAGGTCAAATTCTTGACGTAAGAGAATCTAACGTATTAATCGAGATTTCACATCCTTTTTCGCAAAAAGATGTCGCAAAGCTGAATGATCAGTGTAGACAACAACTGGGAAGCTAATGAGATAGGGCCTAAATTTTTCTAAAGCAAACACAATAGCCAAGAATTCTTTCTCGGTTTTTGTGTAATTCATTTGGGCGTCATTCAGGGTCCAGCTCGCTATCGGTGTGGTCTTGTCCTGGTCTTTCTCGGCGATGGGAATTTGGTTGTAGCCTGAGTAACCATCCAGAAAACAGTAATACCCATGTCCAGCTAATCTTTCGAGCATTTGGTCAATGAATGGCATGCGTTGCGGCGTTGAGTTTTCGATAATCAATGCATACTCACCACCCGGTCTGGATGCGAGTAAGGATCAACTCATTCACCTCGTTTGTGATGACCGTAATGCCCGACTTCTTAGGGACAACGTGTATAGGACTGAGCCATTGGCCGTCTGAAATAGGGTTAATGATAGCATTATCCAGACATTTGACGATTTCCTTTTTCATAGCCTTCTTCATGACTGGATTTAATCGCCTCTGTGGATCCCTAGCTAGTTTGGTATCATCCATCAAGTGAATGTGATGTTCAATGATCAGGGGACTAATCCCCTTGATGTCTTCCATCGTCCAGCCGAAAGCTTGCCAATTGAATTGCAAGACCGTGAGAAGGGCTTTTTCTTGCTCTAGAGCTAGAGAAGCCAAGATGATGACTGGGAGGGTCTCGTTCTCACCTAAGTAAGCATACTTGAGGTGAGACGGCAGAGGCTTGAGTTTGAGCATCGGAGGTGAAACGATTGATGGCAGGATCAGAGAAAATGTCTCGAACTCGAAAGATTCCAACAGGGGCTTAAAGTGAGTGTATGCAATCGAGTCAGATGGTTCAGCTAACGCATCCAAAAATTCGAAAGATTCAAACTCGGGTGGCGACAAGTCAAGATCGTTCGAAAACGTGAAGCACTCGTAATCATTGTCGGGAGCGGAAGCAGCAGGTTCGAAGAGGGACACACTAATGGCGTCAAGATCACTGTGATCAAACAAGAATTCCTCAAATTCACAGTCCTCGGAGGTGATCTCCTGGATGGAACAAACATCTAGTATATGACCACTTGGTTCGGATGGCTGATTCCCTAACCTAAAAATGTTGAGTTCAATTGTCATGTTGCCAAAAGATAGGTCCATCGAACCATTTCGACAATTGATCACAGTATTTGAGCTTGCAAGGAATGGGCGACCGAGTATCACCGGAATTTGATTCCGGGGGTTAGCTACAGGTTGTGTATCTAAAACAATAAAGTCAACAGGGAATATGAAGTCCCCAACTTTTATTAACACATCCTCTAGTTCACCCCTAGGATGGATGATAGATCGGTCGGCCATTTAAAGAGTATAGTGTGTGGGTTGCAGCTCTCCTACACCTAGTTGCTCATATACAGAATACGGAAGTAGGTTAACACTGGCACCAAGATCCAAAGGAGTGCAGTTGATGTTCTTATTCCCAATGGTTATTGAAATCGTAGGACAGTCAGGATCCTTCCGTTTTTGTGGTAAATTTTGGGTAAGAGCACCACTCACGTTACTAGCTAGGAAAAACTTCTTTGGTACCTGAGATTTCCTCTTCTTAGTGCACAAGTCTTTCAAGATTTTCTCGTAAGATAGGACTTGCTGGATTGCATCTAAGAGGGGAATGTTGATGTTAACCTGCTTGAACAATTCCAGAATCTTCTCCATTTGTGGATTTTGTTTATTGGACTTCAACCGGTTTGGAAATGGAACGTTTTTGAAATTGGTTGAGTCCAATGCTTGTGGAGGAGATTGTGGAGTTGGAACGGATCCCAAAACTGGAGTTTGAGTGTAGTGAGAAGTGGATCCGTTCGGAGCAGCAAAAGAAGAAGAAGAAGAACCTTTTGAAGAATGGAGAATAGGCTCAGAAGAAAAAGGAGCAGAAGAAACGGCCGGGGTGTCATCATCTATCCGTGTGCCAATGTTGTTGTGCAGCATCCTTCCAGATCTCAATGTAGTCACGGCACTCACATTATGGTTCTGTTGTTCAAGAGAAACATGTACATTATGTGGGTGACCAGGATTTTGGAGTGTTTGAGATGGAAGCTTCCCTTTCTCTCGCTCGCTTAGAGCCGCGTTCAGCTGTGCAATCTGTGCTTCGATGGTCTTGATGCTTTGCCCATATGCAGCGGTGTGTTGCACCAGAGACTGAATAGAAAACTGGATGTTGGCAGTAGATTGAGTCGATTGCTTTACAAACGCCTCCAGACTCCGTTGTAGCGAGGAAACCTTATCGTTGTTTGACGGAACAAAGTTGTTTTGAGGAAAAGAATTGTTGCAGGATGCAAAGTTGTTTGTCGGATTTTGAAAAGGTTGGGGTTGGAAGGGCTGCTGAAATTGTTGTTGAGTTTGTTGTTGAGCTTGTTGTTGAGGAGGATGAGGCCTCTGGAAGTTGTTATGACCTTGGAACTGATGCTGGTTCTGATTCCAGGCGAAATTGGGATGGTTTCTCCAACCGGGATTGTATGTGGAAGAGTATGAATCGTTTCTTGATCTTTGCTGAAATGCAGCATTAACCTGATCTTGTCCTTGAGAAGTTGGGTTGTAAGGACACTCTTCGGTTAAATAGGATGGATCCAAATAACAAGCGCAAATGGTACGAGGGGAAGAGCAGGGGCAGGGGAAGAAGATGAGAATTTGCTCTCAATCGCTTCCAGTTTCCATGTGATTGCAGCCATCTCGTCCTTCATTGCAATTGAGATGTCGAGTTGATGAACTCTTGCCCTAAATAGACCTGAAGAAGAAGAAGAAGTTGAGGTGTTCGGTCGGGTAATCTCCCACTGCAGCGTTTGCTCCGGAAGATCATCGAAAAATTTCCAAGCTTCCTCGTCAGATTTGGATAGGAAGTGGCATTGACAAATGGTTTCCAGCAACTGCTTAGTTGCTGGATTTAGGCCCTCATATAAAGTTTGGCAAAGTTGCCATTTCTCAATACCGTGGTGAGGGCACTGAACAAGAAAGTCTTTGTATCGGTCAAAACACTTCCAAAAAGGTTCAGTAGGAAATTGGGAGAATTGGTTAATTTCGTTTCGAATCCATGCCGTCTTATGATTTGGGTAAAATTTCTTTAGAAACGCTTTCACAAACTCGTTATAACTGGTTATCGAATGAGATGCTGTGGTATACAGCAATTTTTCAGTAAGGTCGCATAAAGTGAAAGGAATTACTCGTAACCGTATAGCATCATCACATAGTTGGGTTGTCTTCATCATCGCACAAACGTTCTGGAATTTATTGATGAAGATATAGGTATCTTCGGATTCAAGCCCGTGAAATTTGGGCAACATGTTGATGAAGTGGGGCTTAATTTCAAAATTATCCCCATTGGCCTGTGGAAGTGAAAGACAGGTAGGGAGTGCGGCGCAGGTAGGATAGAATCGATCTTCGAGCGCAATTCGCTGTGGCGCTTCAACAAGAGAAGGTCGCGGGTTATTCGCACCTAATAGAGGTTGAATAATTCCTGGGGGAGGTAAATGGATGTTAGGAGGAAATCTCGACATCTCGGAAGAAGAATCTGGTGAAAGTGAAGGTGAAGAAGTATGGACAGCGTCATGGTCAACGTCGGAGTTAGCCGGCAAGGGTAAAGGTGAAAGAGGCGTGGAAGGAGTTTTGACAGCGATGTCGATCGCGTAGTCCGTAGCGACTAACAAAACACGGACTAAACAGGCACTAGGGTCCCTAGTCTAAGCGGACATATGCTAAATAAGTTTAGTGTAGTCAAAGCGTAGAATGTGAGGGTAAGAAAATGAAAAATGGAGAAAATTTGGTGAAGGTGGTAAAAATGGTGAATTTGTGTTTGTTTCGCAAGAATGGGAAAATGAAACGAAAGTTCAACAAACACAATCACAAAATGCACAGTCACAAATGTACAATCATTACCTAGACTAGGGTCCTCTAAGTCCACTAGACCTGCTCCTAACTGTTCTAAAGTGATAAATTGTGAGATAGCCCTTAAATCGCCTCTTCACAGCCAGTTGTAGCCAGGTAAGCACAAGTGAGGTAAGGAGGGTTCCACTCACGAATCAACGTAAGACGGGCATTTTAAAGTTACCTTCTCACCTGTCTAGCCTAGGCACCACAAAAGTCATGCTTAGATAAACGAACGAATGCCCACAATCTTCCTTTGTCTATTGAGCGCGACAAGTCCTTAGTTGGCTAAGTCTATTTTTTATTAAGCTTGAGGCGATACTTATGCAATTAGTGATTTCCAGGGTCTTAGGAATGGTGATGATATCCCCACCCAATCTGGATTGGTGTAATAGCCCCTTAAGTCCGTATTAAATGATGCAATACGCAAATCAACAAGGTTTTGTTTTCAAATAATCAATCAATTTGTTTTTACTTTAAATGTGGCGCTGTAACAAATACGGTTAGTTTTTCTTTGGCTTTTTGCGGCGATATTGCTAAGAATCCTGTAAAGACAAGAATATTGGAACGTCGGGTTTGAGAAGAGAAGTTTAGAAAAATACGTAACAAAAAGTGTTGAGTTTAAGAAACTCGTGTCAATATTATCTCCGAGTGGTTGAATGGTTCGCTTGCGCGGGTCCAACTGCCCGGGTCTTTGGCACTAAGTGTTCAATCTCTTTATACTTGAAAACACCCACTTTGTTCCGCACGATCGCTGCTTTTCAATCCGTCAATCTGTAAATGTCGGAAAAATACGAATATTTGAGCTAGAAAGCGACATAGATAGCCAAAGTTCTGAACACAAATAATTAAGAAAATCAAACAATAAAAATGGGATATTAACAGAACACTGGAGGCAACACAAAAAACCAATTGTCAAAAACTCCCTAGAAAACCTACGAGATCGGATTTTAGCTAGATGTCGTCGGCCAAATTTGCAATTTTGGTTCTAAAATTTTGTGTGTTTCCTCTATGTAATAATAGTATTCCACTTTTATACCTTGATTTTCATTTTAAAACTCAGTGTGTCAGCAGAACACAAATCCAGAGAACATTCTGCTTTTAGTTTTCGTGTCGGTTTTTTTTTAAAGAATGGTTTTTTGAATGTGTTAGAAAGTTAGTTTTATATAAAATATGCACAAATTAACCCGAGACTACAAGTGTAAAAGCGTTACCATCTCCCCGGCAATGGCGCTATTTTTTTGTTATAGGTTTTCACCGTGTCGTATTTAGAAAGAATTTTGAAATTACCGCAATAAAAAACGGTGCCGCTTGTAGCGAGCCGTGATGAGTACAGGTTGTCCGCAGGGAGATGGAAGGTTTTTAGGCTTGTTTTAACTAGTTAATATCGTAATTTGGTTTGTTGTTTATACTAAGTGCTTTAACAATGATATGAAAGGACATGTTAAGGGTAGTTTTAGGTTAGCTTGTATGAGAGTGATGTTTGCCGATTCCTTATAAACCCAATTTTGATATTGACATTAAGGCAATAGACAACAATGTAGATTAGGGAACTTGAAATACGGTATTTGCGGTTTTTCGCAAAATCCGTCTTTCTTGTCCCTTGTCCTTCCGTGTTATCTCTTGACCTTAGCCTTTGGCAAACCACTCGCAATCCGGTCACGATTAGGATTCACTGCTACCGTGGTAGGATAGGGTGCCTATCGGAGAGGAATTGCGAGTGGTTTGCTCGGAGTTTCAATTGCAAAGTAAAGCTTTTTAAGGTTTTAGCAAACATATCTCCTAACACAAACTAACCATATTCTACCGTTAACAAGTAAATCAATTACTCATACATATTTACAATAACAAAATAAAAATGAAAAGAGTAAGGCAACATAATAAGAAATAGCAATAAAAGAAAAGACAAAGAGAGAACCGATAAAACGTGCAAATTCCTTCACTTGTTCTTTTAATCCCGTACAATTGTGAAATCAAAATACCAAACTTTAAGGTTGCAAGATCAAAGTAAAGCAATGATTTCACAAGTTCCAAATATGTAGAAGGCAAGACATATGTAATGAAATGAGAACTTTATTGAATTTCAAACAAGATACAACTATTCTTGAAGTCAAGAACCTAAACCTTAAACTTGCAAGTTCAATGGAGATATTGCAAGGTCAAGACAAAGAGGCAAGAGCTCAAGAGTTCAAAGAGAAAGCAAATTAAAAATTACAAGAGTTCTAAAACAAAACTAAAGCAAAAGTTTCTCCTCCCCTTGCCCCTTGGTCTGGTATTTATAGGCACAAAAGAAAATAAACCAAGTAATAAAACTAGGATGATGTGACTGCAAGGGGTCGACACTAGAAAAATAGGGCTCATCGGGTCAAGGGAGGCCGGCGAGCTTGGTCTTTAGTGGGGTGTGGCCGGCCTAAAACCGAGCATAGTGTCTCGTGTTGATGTGGTGGTCTTGTATGCTCTCCAATATCACTCAAGTGCTGCTTGATTTCTTCATTTCAGCTTGGATTATACTCAGTAGTTTTGGAGGAAACTTGATACTTCAAATCACATCATATCTTGTAGCATTTATTACACATCACACTCACTTGTGCTTTAGGCAGCCCCCACCTAGGTCCAAGCATCAAAGAGTTGTGTGCACACTTGTATTGTGTTGGACCAAAATGGTGTGCACAATTATTTGTTGCAAAAGAACTCTTTGGGTATCGATCGGTTTGCAGTTCTGGTTGCAGTGTCGGCTCATAAATGTAGTATCCGTGATTTTAGTGAGTTTCCAGTATTGTGTCACGGATACCTGCAATCTGTATTTACTGAGCAGATACTGGTTAATAGTACCGATATATACAAAAATAGATAATGAATGAGTGGTATTAAAATACAGTTTTCTGTGATAAACAGTGACCACCTCGTGCTACCTTTAACATGTTCCGTACCTGTCTACCCCTTTATAACCCCGTAGTGTTTATGCATTGATTGCATTGATTGTATGGATTGTATTACCTTGTCTTGTGTTATAAATTGTATAGATGGATGACTTGCTGAAACCATGATATCAGTAATGGAATGGATATAATGGAAGAACATGTAAATGGAATATATCCATGGTTCGGTTCGGTCAATACAGATTGATATAGATTGAATAGATTGAGTATATGGATTTATATTGAATTGTGGTTTCATACTTGAATCACATTCAAGTCAGATTGATTATATTGAGATCCAGTCTGAGTCACACACTTTAAAAAGAACTTGAAATCCTGATCGTTTTGATGTTATCGGTAACTGCTGCAAATGGACGGCAGGATTTGTCTTTTTCAAAGACAATTACCGTATTGGTAACACTGTTTGTTAGGTTGTATACCTTAGATAGGCAAGCATCCATATCACCGGCTCCCTGAGGCTCAAGAGACTGGTCCTGCTTAAACCTATGTTTACTAGGGTCTTTATTGTAATTTAGTATAACTTGAGGGGGTTTTATATAAAATAGTTTTGTTATATTTTCAAAATATATCTCAAGTATTTAATTATCGTCTTTAGAGTTTTCATAGACGTTTCTTTTATTCAATGTGAAATTTTTGTAAATATGACCTAGTTTTTAAAGTATAAGGTATTTATTTAAAATATTGGAATTGTATGGTATTTTCTTGTAAATGGGATGTTATTCTTGAATTTTGGAAATGTGGAATATTATAAATATTAAAAATAGATTTTTTGATATTAATTACATATATATTTATTTATTAAAAATATAAGTTTTATTTATATAGAAATCACATTTCTAAAGAAAAATGTATTAAAAATCTTTCGAGATCGTATGCTCCGTGAGGAGGTCTGCATCTCGCTCTACTAGGCCGGAGGATGTGCGATAATCCGTACCATACCGAACGGGGTCCCCAAGAGTGGGTTGTAGAGGCAAAATTGCAAAGATTTGTTAAATACACTTCTTATAGAAAAAGGTTTTATAAGTTGAAGGTAGTTATATGTAAAGTCGAATTTTTCCGAATCTATGTTCCCAAATGCCATCGTGCTATATTAGATATGTGTGTTGTGAGGAGGTAGGTCATTACCTCGTGAGTTTTCTAAAGATAACACGGTTAAAAGGTATAAACATGTCGATATGAAACATAGAGGTATTTTAATGTAAAATTGAAATACAACTTGCTATGGTTATCATTTTGATGTCAAATTTGTTCTATTGTCTTTGTTAATTATTACTAAACAATATATCAAAAGTTGTAGGTTTGTTATTAAAAAAAAGTTGTATTTTTATAAGAAAAGAGAATTGGAAGCCGGATAACTCCACTTCTGACACATTTTAAGAATGAAGAGTTTGGGAATAGCAAAAGAGAGAGAGAAGGGAGACTTACTGGCTTGGGGTAAAGAGGAGAGGGAGAGGGAACTACGGAATGCTTCGGGGCGTCATTTCGTTGCCGGAATTTCCTTGGATCTTTGTCGGAACATCGTCGGAGCTTCGCGCTTCGCTAACTCCACTTGCATACAATTAGGACTTGAAAGTTTTTGAGAGTTTTGGTAGGGAATTGTAAGTGAGGAGGGGTAAAATGATGTGTGGTATTTATAGGAAAAGCTAGGGTTTAGTGTATTGAATGGGGGATTTAAAATTTGTATTAAAAACATGATTAAATGGGATTTTATTGTTCTCTGTAAATGTGTAGAGAAAACAAACAGACTGAGGTTAATGGGGGGAGTCCAAGGGGTGTTAGGGTTAAAAAAATTTGCATTTGGTTCTACCCAAACCAGCGGCGCCGGCCCAACCTTGGATCTCGCCGGTCCAATCTTTAGGGTGGGGGCTCGGATGCTTGCCACGTGTCTCTGTCGCTTGGTATAACCTAGTGCACATATTTGTTTATTCTGTGTCTTTTTAGTTTACGTGTAGTGCACGTGTAAACCCTTAGGTTTCTAAAAGATTAAAAGAAATTTTAATAAAAAGATAATGTGGCTGATGGGATTTGAACTCGGGTGCTATGTCTCAGCAGTACAAGGCCTTACCAATGAGGTACAAGCTCCTTCTTGCTGTTCAAAAGAAAAATAAACATATAACTCGTGTTCAGGCTTAGATGTCCCTTTTTGTATTTTGAAAAAGCTCGTATATAAAGTTAGGGTTGTTACAACCTAGCTCTCCATCATGGGTTAATGCCAATAATTTGTTGTAATGCATCAAGCTGCCAAATGGGAGCCCGTAAAATTCTTTCTTTTTCCGTCCTTCTTGATGTACTGCACACGATATACATACGTTATACCGAATAACTTCCTAAATGAAATGGTTTTAATTTGTCTTGTAAAAATGAGGCTTTGTAACAAACTCTATAGATCCATAGAAAAACGAGGTCTGGGGCCGAAATTTATACTTCATTACTGAAACTAAAAATTAAAGTCAAAGTCAATGCCGAAATGGACTCGGGTCCGACCCCAAGCAGCTGGGCCCATACCCAAACCGCCTCGAGCCTAAGTGAAGCCGACTACCGAAGAAAAGAATTATGTTGCAAATAAATTTAAATATAATTTTTGGGAATAAATGAAAGGAAAATAGGCAAAATACCTAATAATTATAAAATCCATGGCTTATGTACAAATATAAATAAGCACATGGATATTGGAGATGCAAAAAGCCAAAATTGTAAAACCTAAGAGCCCAAATGTAAAATGAAAATCCTATATAACCTAAATATAAAATGAAAATCCTATAGAAGGCTCTCATGATGAAATAAACAACTACTATTCTCTACTAATTTTCTAGGGTTCTATGTGTGGTTTCCTATTTCTCTCTATCACTAGCAGGTTCTTTCATCTTATTTTTCTTTGGAGGAGACTTTCTCTATTCTTTTTATAACAAAAAAAGAAAAACATACATGGATTAAAACTCCACAGCCATATAATAAGAGAGAGAGAGTAAGGGCTTTGATCCGCCAAACTTTTGTTTTCCTTCTTTTCCTTTTTCAAGATCTAAAACCTAAAGAAGGGAAACAAAGATTTATTTATCATTCAAGATTCAAATCCAGAACCGTGAAGATTCAAGAAGGCTCTTTTGTACCAAATAAGAGAAGCCTGCGGTGACCCCATCAAAGGGAAAGGATTTTCCCTTGGGGGAACCTCGGAAATGTGGATTTTGATCCGTATTTTTCTTTCTGTGGTTCGGGAATGCCGGTTTTGATCCGTATTTCTTTTTCAGTGGTTCGGGAATGCGGGTTTCGATCCGTATTTCCTCTCTGGCGGATACGGATCTTTCCGTGCTTCACCTTTTTGTATGATAAATCGACGAACTCATCGGTTATGCTGACGAAATTTTGTCGAAACCCGCATGATTTGTTTTGTTTGCAAAATTAAACAAAAATATATATAAATAATAAATAATAAATAATAAATAGATAGAATAATAATTAAAAAAAGTCAATCATTCCAAAAGAAAAATAAAAAATAACTGGAGGGTGGAAACCCTTGGGACCCCTTCAAAGGGGAAGCCCCCCAGCTGGTCCCTCTCCCCTAAAGGAGGTCCCCGAAGTTTCGGGAACCATCCCATTAATTAAGAAAAATAAAAATACAAAGAAAAGAAAAGAAGTAGAAAATGTGAAAATAAAAAAATGTGAAAACAAATAAAATAATAAAAAATAAACATGAAATAAAAAAATATAAATAAATGAACAAAGAAATAAAAGGTTGAAATGAACACGCATTTACATTTATTCCAAATACCTAAATGCCACACTTAGTTCGAATGATTCGCACGACTCGTTAATCGGAGGCTCCCCAGCCTCAAAGCGAGAGGTAATTAACGACAGTTTTGTCCACGACTGTCGGAGATTAAGGTCCCCACAATCACTAAGCCCTTATCCATCCATGACAGGGGGAATCTGTAAATGACTGACAAGCAAGCGCATTCCTATCTTAATAGGGTGATGAAAAACACTCTACAGATTTTGGCATGCCCGACGAGACCTATCTCTTCTCCTATATTTTGGGTCGATTGTTCATGCGAACTCATTTAACATATACATCGTTGTCTATACCGAAATCATGCTTCTTTATACAGATTATCAACTTTCAATTACCAATCCAAATTCAACAACGATGTCTTTAAGAACAAGCTCAGACCTTGACACAATTCCTATCTCTTACACAATGAAGACGAATGCTCGAGTGGTTCTCCTAGAAAATCTCATGCGGTAATGGGAGGAATCGCCGCTACCATTCGGCTCCATCTTATTTTCATCAGCCTTCAATTCTCCTATTTTCGTGGCTTCGTCAAGCAAAGTGGCTAAACTAGCCTCAAATGGTAAGAGGCCAAATGTCGTGAACGCGAGGGCATCTAAGCCCAAACGCAAATACGTTTTTGAAAGGATCTCCGTTTCTCCAGTTGGGGGCAAGGCTGTCAAAACCAATAAAACTATAAGGCATCTCGGGAAATCTTAGGCAGTGCCCTTGACAATCGCACGATCGGGTGTCTTCTCTGGACTCCCCGTCAATCGGTCTATGGCAGCTTTCAGGAAAGCAGATGCCTGCCAAGCCTTTAAGACTGAGAAACAAAGACAAAAATGGCTCAGATATAGAGCAAATAAGAGGGCTTAGGCTCCTGCTAAGCCGGGTTTCATGAGGTTCCAAGAACAAAGTTACCCGTGACGGCAGCTGAGTCGGCCGTGAAAGTCAGCAATTCCTTCGAACCCTTAAAGTGGGTTCAGAAAAATGCTATGACCGCCAAACTCAAGAAGACGGCAATTCAAACAGTGTTGTGAAGAGACGTGTCTAAGCCTCAACACAGAAAGCTTGACACCATCTCTTTTAGAGTCTACCATGCGCTCCGTGATGCGTGAAAGCAACAAGGAAAATCCAGAAATAGGGTACCGGAGCTACCCAAGAAACCAACCGGGCAGACTATTTTCAGTCGCTTGTTCTTTCCCGAAAAAGAAGGGCCACGACGACAGTCTGAAAGATCAGCCACCAACGATAAAGGGATGGCCGGATGCGTGGTCTACACGGTCTATATAGAAGGCACGCGGCCCAATGATAACAAATGTAGTAAGAGCAAAGATGGGGCTATCACTTCCTAGGCTCAATTTGGTTTGAATGTGGCTACTACTTCCTAAGCCCAGCCTCCTCCAAAAGACAACGAAAACCCTTTCGGTGAGGTTGATAAGCTGAAAGATCCCTCAATTCATGAGGAGTCAAGCTCGGACAGCGAAAAGGAGCTGACTTTTCGCCCTAAAACGGCAGAACAAAAGTTGCTCCAAGAACTTCGAAAATAGCTTAAAACAAAGATAAGGAGATAACCAAGCTCTACTCCAAGATTGACGATTTGACAAGTGTCATCATGCAGCCACGACCCAAGTTGCTTGGCCGCCATCCAATCAAGCACAAGGCTCTACTCATGAGCCGGGTGACAACGACCCGAAGCAGCTGACGCATGTTCCCCAAAGTACAAAGATAAGCGAGCCACATGAAAGTCGACCACATTCCGCTTCAGGGAATGTCTTGACTCTCGATGACAGTAGCCTGCTAACGTAAGATCGGATCATGAATTTGGTCACCAACAAAGTCAAAACGTTGGTGGCTGAAACAAAAGCACAGAAAGACGTCGGTAGTAGGAGGAGACCGTACCCTACACAATATGATCTTGTGTAGTTTTCCAACGGCTACATCATCCCCAAATTCGGAAGGTTTGATAGGACGGGAAATGCGAATCAGCACATTGCTCACTTTAAAAGGGAATACTGGGGGAAATAATGTGCTCCTCCTCCGAAAGTTAGTTAACAGCATGACTGACGTCGCTTTTGACTGTTACACAAGCATACCGAATGGCTCTGTTACGACATTCACTCAAATGGAGTCTCTGTTTAGGCAAAAATTTATGAGTGTCAGCAATAAAATTACTATTGTTGACCTTGTGATGACCAAGACAGAGTGCAACGAAACCAATATGGATTTCATCACCCGATAGCCTAATCTCACCGTCAAGTGGCAACCGCCATTAGAGCAGGACCAATCCGTCAGCCTCTTCATAGGAAATCTCGGTAATTGGATGACTCTGTATCTATCATAACAGGTCTCAAAATATTCCAGGAGCTGACCAAAAAGGTTCAAATGTTGGAACGCTCAAAATATGAGTCCACCTTGGACCTTCAAATTAATAACAAACCGTGGAGGAACCGGAAATCCGATAGTCACAAAGGAGAAAGTTCTAGTGAGGCCAATTCTTTCAATGCATCTGATGATGAAGGCAAACGAAGAGTGGGAGGATCAAATGTTAGTGATATATGCCCTAGAGGCCATTATTGTTGTCACGCCCCGCTTCCCAAAATACGGAATACGAGGGATAGACAAGGCCAGCCATGCTCCTACGGTCAAGGAAATGTCCTGCCGTAGTCACACTTCGGCTTCTAGTTTATCATGGTAAACAGTAAACGATGCACAGGTAATGAGAAATGCAGTAACTGAAGGAAACAATATAAAGACTGACCTGAAGTGGAACAAATGAATGTAAATCGGGAAGGCAATTCAAGAAGTCTGTGATGCACGTCTAGATCTGGTCCAAGCTAAATCTTCTCCTCACACTGAGCATGCATACTCAGGTCGTCAGAGCGACACAATAGCAATATAGTGTATATAATCAAGTAACAGTTCTAACAGTGGTGAAGGATATGAATAACAGTAAATCAATAACAGCATGAATATAAATGAGCGGGGATAAATGCAGCGGAGCAGTAAAACAGTATAACGATATGTCATGTAAGGCAACACAGTATATAAGGAATGTAAATGACAGTAACCCTATCAGTCTCTAAGTCTCACTGTACAGGTCACTAAACCTATCGTCAGTCCAAGTGTGAGAGTCAACCACTCGCGAGTGTCCTCCACCCAAGGGTAGAACCCAAGGGCAAGGGACCACGGGCCCAACATGTAACGAATGTATCACGGTGTCTATAGCACATACCCTGTAAATCTCCATATAACTCCCTAATTATATAAGCCGGCATGGGACTCCCGAGATTCTGTTGAATTCACACTTGAACTACCCCACACCCCGAGGTCTACATCAAACGCTAACCATAACCCTAAATACTAATCGATCCGTGACAAGTCTGCGCGAGAACTGGAGGCAGGACCTCCATCAAGCACGTCCCGACTAATACCTAAGATAAATGGCAGTGTCGGATGCCTTATCCGTGACATCCGTGCAAGCGCTTCCATAAGTGTCCCATACCACTCATAGTCACACGTACACGCATCCCACAGACGTCGACAATGCAATAGAATAAAAGGGACACTGATTGTGCACAAGTACGTATCACTTTCACTTAATCACGAATACACGAAAACTGACGTACTTGCCGCAATCAACACTAAAATCTAACACTGGGTAAATGCACGATGTCACTAGGTTATCACTACAATGATATAGGTATGATATGATGCATGAACAGTATAAGAAGCACAACTAAGGTATTATAAAAACAGCAGTCTATCACTTGCACGATTTATCATGAAACATATGTATATAATTTAGCGAAATGATAAACAGGTAGTATTTAATAGGTTCCGTTAGATATCCATAGAATTTTGTTTCAAGCCAATCGGGTTCCAGGATCATTAGTTATAACTGTTTCATTTTAAGCGCACGCAGCTGGAAATCCGGCTTCAGAATCAGGAATCCATTTCGCAGGGCATTTTAACCCCAGTTGGGATCATAATTTAGCGACGCTACAGTTGGATGAATTCTAGGGTATTCAGTAAGGTTTTCAACGCAACAAACGGATCTTCAATCGCGTCGGTACGTTAGGAGTTATAATCTGTTTAATATCAACATGCCAATTCTGATTCTGCTGGGACTGTTATGTGTCCCGATCTTCTAAATTACAGATTAAATAGTAAATGATAACGAAACAGGATGAAACTAATTGTGTTGTCTAGCTAACAGAGTTACCTACAATAAGCAGTGGAGTTACGCAATCTACGAGTTAAGTAATTCCTGTGGTACCCATTGTGGAACAGCAACCAATAACTGGAGTCGCTCTGGACTGCAGTCCAGAGTCGCACTCCGATCCGAATATCATCACAGTTTAAGTACAGGATTGTCTGGAAACTAGTATATGGTTAAAGTTCATCGAGTCGGCTTCGATTTGAGCCCTCGAACGCACCATTCTAATATGTATATGATTTATGGTGAATTTAACGGTTTTCAGGTGCAATAGAATTTCAGCTTTACGGTTAAACTTGGGGGTAGTCATTTTAACTGTTAACAGTCGTATTTTCTAATGAAATTTGCACACGTTAATCATCTCTACAAGGGCCAATATAATATGTCCAGTTCCGTCAAATACGATAATGATTTTCTATGGGAACAAGCATCGAACAGTTTTGTGACGATATATAACATCAAGCAAACATGGAATATATATACGATTCTGATTTGTAATATATACGGAATAGCATGAAAGCAAGTAAGAACTTGCCTGGAGTCGTCTAGGCGATGTACGGTGGCTGTGACGTCACGAACGCGCGACATACGCGCGGCTCGGCACCTGACTTGGCTCGAACACGAGTCTCGGCACGACGGCTCGCAGTTTGGTGGTCGGCTCGGCTGTGACGCTTGGCTTTTGTGCAATGGCTGTTAGTGTGGAGAGGGAGTGAGAGAGAGAGAAAGCTTGAGTTTAGAGAGTGAGAGAGAGAGAAACAGAGAGAGAGAAAGAGCTAGAGAGAAAGATAGAGAGGGGAATGAGAGAGAGAGAGTTGCAGGAAGAGAGAAAGAGAGATCGCACAGAGAGAGAAAGAGAACGGAGAGAGAAAGAGAGAGAGAGGACAAGAACAGGGAGAGAAAGTGAGAGAGAGAGACTGAGGGAGAGCGACAGTGAGGGAGAGAGAGAGAATGGGGGAGAGAGAGACAGAGATTGGGAGAGAGAAAGAGGTCGGGAGAGAGAGAGAGGGAGAGAGGAGCAGTGAGATTGAGATTGGGGAAGAGAGGGTGAGAGGAGCTCGCCGGCGTGAGGTGCAGGCGGCCGAGATGGGCTGTCCAGTGGGTGGCAGTGGTGAACGAGGATGGAGGATGGGGAGAGGAGCGAGGTCGTGGTCGTCGCCGTCGGGCGAGCGGAGTTGGTGGGGGAGTCGAGTTGAGGGTGCGATGAGGTTGGTGACGAGGCGATGGTGATGGTGATGGAGATGGAGGGGGTGGCCGGTGATGGGTAGCGGGAGACGAGAGGGGGAAGGAGAAGAGAAAGGAGGGGAGCGAGTGATTGAGGGTGTAGTGTGTAGAGGGAAGAGCGTCGTGGGGGTGAAACGTGCGCGTCGTGGGTAACGCTCGCGCGAGCGGGGGCGACGGCGGAGGCGAGGAGCGCGCGCGGGAGATGGGGAAGTAGCCGTTGGAGGGGATGATGAATAGAAGGTGGGCTTCTGGGCCGAGAAGAAGCGGGCGCGGGATAAAAGCAATTGAGGAATTATTAAGAAAAAGGGTGTGGGCTGGTGAGGGATAGACGGGCCGGGCTTTATTAGAAAATTTAAATAGAAAAAGAATTTGAGAAGAAGAGGGCCGGGCTGGGGTTAGTGGGCTGTAGGGAAAAGAAAAGAAGATTAATTGGAAAAGAAAACGGGCTGGGCTCAATAAAAGAATATGGGTTTAAATTAGTTAGGTTTAGGTTAGGTAATTATGTATATAGGGTAAGTTAAAATTTATAAATGAATAAATCATAAAATAAAATAATTAAAATTTTAAAGCAACAAAATACGGATTTTGGTATAAAAGAGGCTGGGTATTACAATTGTATAGTACTGGATTGTATATTATATTTTGAAAGTTTGGGATATACACAGATATAATATCAGTCTTTCTCAATATGATAGTATGCTATCTGATTTGATTCTATCTTAATATGTGTATATATTTCTTTTAGCATATCGTTAATACATATTGATAGAGCCCTTATGATTTTTACTTGACTAACAGCGTTATGATGGCAGTCACACTAGTGGGGGCTGGGTAGTGTATAAGAATATCCTTAAGCTTGTCCCTAGTCGTAGGATTATCGAGACAGGGTATCGATACTCCAGAGTAGACCAGTGTATACACTTCTTATCTCTAGTCAGGGGAGATGGCCTGTCCCGCAGCCATTGGTATGCGGTACCAAAGATAGTATACAGGTGCTCATTGGGTTATGAGTTACATTGGATGAACTCGATGAGAACTGCTGGTTGGTATTATACCTATCGTCAGTTAGCAGTTACCGGGTGACATGAGTACATGTTAGTCCGTTGACTTGACATCACTATTTGTCTCGAGTGTGTTCCTACTGCACTTAAATTACTACCCTACCATGGCTCAAATTAGTCGTGCAAACAGGTAGTGGTCGGGTGTAGTCCCGAAACACTTGGAGACAGTAGTGGATAGAAAGGATTCGTCTCTCCTGGTATTGAGAGTTGATATCGCTCTGTGTTCGGATAGCCAATACACAAAGTCCCTGGCCAAGGCAAGTGAGATTTACTGGTAGGTACATCAGTAGTTTCTTATGGTGTATTGGGCTCTACACCGACATGACTTATTGCGTTATTAAGGGTCTGACGTTTACCACCCCCTACACCCGATATGCGATACTCTTAGACGAACAGATCGGACTGTATGGAGATTATCACTGATAAGCTCAGTAGGGGTTCGGATGAGTTCGCTCATTGGCCTTCTTTTTAACAGGTACCTGAGTAGCCGTTACGTACAGCTAGTGCCATCGACGGACTTGTGGTTAAACTCACTGCCAGCGTACTGTTGAGTCTTTAGAGTCGCACATAGAGAGTTTTCCTGGTTCAGGCAAAACGATGTAGAGGCCGTATGGTTTTATATGCAGGGTTCCGATCATATACGTGTACTGGCTGCACGGATGTTATTCGGACGGATAATACTAGTGGGCTTAGGATTAAGCCGGATTCTAGTATTATATTATTGAATTATTATTATCTCATCGTATTCGTATTTTTGCAGTACGAATATAGGTATGTATATACGGTGAGGGCATTCTTGTAATTTTACAAGAGATTCTTCTAGAAGGGGACACCTCATTATTTGAATTATCTATTTTTGGAAAATAGATTAATGAGGTGGAAATGGAGATATTTGTGGCATGGTGAAGCGTAGCTTGTTCTTTTGTTTATTTCATTTGACTTTACTATTCAACCATGCTTGATATTTTTCTATGGAAAAATATTGCATGCTTGATCATTGAGAAAGAATGAGCCATTCTTCACTTGCACAAGACTTGCTCATTTGTGTTCTCTTTCTCTCTCCATTGTTCTTCTCCTTCTTTCTCAAGACCCTAACCCTCACATGTGTTGTGAATTCTATGATCATTTGAGATAAAATACTCCAATTAATACTCTACATCTCCTAAACTACCTAGATTAGCGAACTAGATATTTTACCTCGGTTTAGAGGTTGGAGCTTGAACCATAGACTCTCAGGTGGATCGTCTTTGACACGAGGAGACCGACGATCAAGCGCAATCCGCATCTTTTAGGAGCTCAAGGAGCGGAGAAGAACACCCGAAGGACTTAAATCAAGGAGGTATAAAACTCTTTCATAGTAGTTTAGAACCTCCAAGTGTTTAGCTAGTTAAGGTTTCCAAAAAGATCCTGTATAATAGGTCGATGTTGCAAGTATAAAATCGTTTTTGTAAATTCCGCCTCCTCACAAACCGTGTGGGGTGTGCGACATCGACTTACAATGGTATCAGAGCCTACTTAAATCTTAACTAGCTTATTAGCAAGCATTTAGAACTTCAATCAATGGAAAATATTTGAAATTACATTTCCTAGTCATGCTTGCTGTTCGATTTTCAAAGTTGTTCAAAAAAATATTTCAGTGACCTTAAAATTACATGCAGGCTTTTATAAGACCAAGAAAAAATTTCGAGCACTTAAGTTCATAACTCAACCGCTAATCCACGGCCGAGTTATGGCCGAAGTGCTCCCAATTTTTTCTGTGGTTCAGGTTCTTGGAAATATGATTTTTGATACATTTGGTTTTTGCCCAGATTTGTTTGTATACTGGTTTGTGCATGGGGTAAACGCGGAAAGTTTTTATCGATTGAAATTCCAAATTCTTGCTTATTTGTGTTTTTATTTGTGTTGATAAACGCATACTAATTGCTATATGTCAATTAATGGGGGTTGCACATATCTAGTATCTTGTTGATGGTTTATGTATATGAAGTATTGGATCATCGTGAATGAATAGCCGGGGGATGTGAGAAGAGTGTTCATTTCTTTCATTCATGTATATTTGTAAATTGATGTAATATTCTTTTGCGGGGCACATTCGGGTTGAGGTTGTAGCCACCGTTGTATTATTTCATTTAATTTTTCTTGCACCTAGGATATACTCAAGAAAGGGGTGCACAAACTACCGGGTTTTTGAAGTGCCGAATGGCCTACTCATTTCATTGAGGGAGGTTGCTTTGCTTTAGGAATTTGGCGGGTAGTTTGCCGCACCCATAGGGGTCTAGGGTATGGTTTGGCTAATCATCACGACCGTGGAATCCGTTTTTTCATTCTAGGCTAAAACGAAACACGAAAATCCTATCATATCCAATATATTCATCTATATTGCTGTGATCTGTGATCTGAAATGACTATTATTGCGTGAGACGAATGGCTATATATATATTATATAATAAACGTTGCTTATGTTTTGCACCCGCGCTAGTCTAGCCCCCGCTCTGCCATTAATTAAGTTATCTAACGGTGCATGACGGGGCCCCATGGCGAATGCGGATGGTATAAGAGTATGTTCTATTTTCGTTTCTTTCTGCAATGATAGGGTTAAATGATGGGACAACATTAATATTGTTTAATGCAAAGAAAACAAACCAAAGTTAAATCATTGGAAAAATTTCAAAACCACTCAGTATTCTTTAAAAATAACTTTTAAATGTGGGGCCTAAACCACTCCTTTTAAAAGCTATCATGGTTTTTTTGACTATATCAAGTTCATTACATTCACGGTTTTCACCAAAACCAGCCGTAGCCCTCCGTCATTTCAGATGGGTATTCAGTAGTATTCAAGCAATGTATTTTGACCTTCGCCAAAGCATGGTGATTGGTATAGCTGCTAGGTATTCATCTGTAATATAGATAGATGCCTTAATCTAGGACAGGTATACAGCTATTTTGGCCTTCGTCAAAGGTTTGTACGAATGGGTTCAAATTAACCTGGAAAATGACGGGTAGAATTTGACTTGCATCTTATGATATGTTGGCCTTCGTCAAGGTCATAACCGTCTAGGGCAAAAATCCACATCGGGAGTTTCAAAAGAAAAGAAAACTTGCTTGTTTTGCATACCATCTGGAGTGTGATGATTTTGGTAGGATTCCTTCAAAGTTGTCACACGATGATAGTTGGATCCCGATCCCACCGTGAGTTTTATTACTCCTCGGGAGAGATTTTCACTTTACTAGGAGGTTAATTCTATACTTATGTTATAGTTGCAATTACTCTAGATTTACGTGGGCATTCTTTCTTAAAACTAAGGACGAAACATTTAACGTCTTCAAGTTTTTCTCCAAACGGATTCAAAATAAAACGAATTTTAGAATCTCTAGGATTAAAAGTAATCATGGTGGAGAATTTGAGAATAATCTTTCTGAAGACTATTGTAATAAGAAAGGATACAAGCATGAATTCTCGTGTGCCAAGTGCAACGACCCTGAATTTTCTGTACAAATTTTTTTTTCTTAAAGTACAGAAAGGAGTTTCAAGCCTGAGCACAATTTAAAAGTTATTCTTGTTTAAGAACATCAAGAAATAACTTGTAGCTTATTGGTAAATCCTTGCACTGCTGTGACATAACCCCTGTGTTCAAATTCTATCAGCCACATATTATTTTTTCTGATTTTCTATTAAACTTTTTGGATACCTAAAAGTTTACACGTGCAATACACGTAAAAATGAAAAATCAGAGAAATCAAACATGTGCAAAATGTTGTATGTACTGAAGAGGACACGTGGCACTAATCCAACCCCCAACACCCACACTTGGACTGGCGATATTCGCCGATAGACCGGTGCCGACGGTCGTCCGTAGGGGAAAAGCCCCCGTGTTCTACACTTAAACCCTTTGGCCTACCCCCATTACCCTTGCACTGTTTGATTTCTCTGCAATTGAACAGAGAATTCAATTTCCCAATTAATCCAATTTTTAATGCTTTTTAATCCATTCTTTCAATTCCGAAATCCTAATTCCACACTATAAATACAACCCCATACCCTAGCCCCTCCTCATTTTGAAATCTCTAGCCAAAATTATCAAAATTTTCTAAGTACAAGTGGAGTAGAAGTGGAGTTAGCCCAAGGTCAATTTCCGGCGAGGAAATGAAGCAATTCCGGCGACCCCACAACACCACGACAATCTCAATCTCTTTCTCTCTCTATTCTTAACCCGAGTCACTAGTAAGTTCCACCCCCTTCCTTCTTTCCTACATAAAAGTCTCTTTTTATAAAACATGTCGGAAGTGCAGTTAACACCGACATCTTCTTTAAAAACCTTATATTTCCACTTTGCTTACATTTTTTCATGTATATCCTTACACCATACTTGTTAATCATGATAACTAATAATTAAAAATAATTTTCACCTTAAAACGTCATGTTATATAACTTTAATCTTTGCTTTTACATGAAAATACCATGAACTTCATATTTTCATCTTCTAGTTCTTTTGATAACTATTACCTTTAGAAAACATCACGGGGGAATGACCTACCCCCCACATACACATATTGACATAGCACGATTCTCTTTGAAACATATATCGTCGCAAATACAATCTTTTAATTAAAATACCATGAACTATAAAAAAACCCAGTTTTTTAAAATAGTATTATTAAACTCGTTCCAATTATGCCTTTACAACCCATTTTGGGGAACCCGCTATTGGATGGTGCGGATTATCGCACATCCTCGGGCTAGTAGAGCGAGATGCAAACCTCCTCACGGAGCATCCGGTCTCGAAAGAATTTTAATACGATTTTTAAGAAAAACGAGACTTTCTATTTAATAATAAATTTTTTTTTTAATAATTATATAAATATTATCAAACTACACATTTTCAAGATATAATAAAATTCCATATTTTTCTAAAAAAAATAAAAATAAAAGAATAACAGTTTCACCAAAATACCATCAAGTATCAATACAAGACAAGTTTTACACTAAACTATCTTGAACAATTCAAGCTAGGTATATATTCACTAATATACCTCAGTCCTTAAAATTCAAATCAATGAAAACCCTAAAGAACATAAATAATTACTTGAAGTTATTTTGAAAGTATATAAAATATTTTTCATAAAAACCCCTCAAGTTATATAAAATTACAATTAAGCACCTTAGTAAATATGGGTTTAAGCGGGATCAATTCTCTTGAGCCTCAGAGAGCCGGAGAAAGTGAGTGCTTGCCTATTTAAGGTAGAAAAACTTAATGGAGTTATCAATGGTAATTGTCTTGGAAAAGGACACAAATCCTGCCGTCCATGTGCAGCAGTTACTGATGACTCCCAAATCTAATTCAGGATCAAAATTCTGTTTAAAGTGTCTGACTCAAGTCTGAGTCTAAGTCTAATATGAATCTAAATCCAAACATGAATCCAAACCCAAACATGAATCCAATATGTATACTTGAACCTGAACCTGAATACCAGAACAATATCAACATATCAACTTGACTTGATCGAACCATGACTATATCTTGACTTGACTACATGACTACTTGATACATCCTGAAACCGTTTACATGAACAACCCGTATCCATTGTCTTGGCAAGTCTGTTAACTGTAATTTATACAATATATATATTACAGGGTTTTAAAGGGGTAGACTGGTACGGAATATGTTATAAGTGGCATGATGATGGACACTAAAAGACACCTACCATACATCCATACCGTTGTCCCGTCGATATTGACGGGGTCTTGTACTTTTCCTGTTCCCATTGTTGGGTTACGCCAGCGCCCCGACCATTAAACCGTGGCCAAATGCGGAACAAAAACTTTTAGAAACTGGCGTTAACGAAACCCGATTCTACGGATCGACCCATAAGCCCTAGATAACACAAACATGCAAAGGGTTAGAGTGATTATACCAAACGATCCGTGTCCTTTGCTCTTAAACCTCTGTCCCAAGCTCCTCGTAGCTTCCTTGATCATGTTTGATCTTCGGTCTCCCCACATCGAAGAAGATCCATGTCGATGGTTAGTAATACGGGCTCCCACCTCAAAACCGAAGCAACTAGGGTATCTAGTTTGCTAGCCTAGATAGCCAAGATGAAGTAAAGAGAGTTTGTGATTACCTTGTCTCAATACACCCAAGGATTCTCAACTCATGAGAGGTTTTGGGTGGATGTTGAAGAAGATGCCAAGTGTGAAGAGTGTGAGCAAAAGAAAAGAGCAAGGCAAGAAAAAAGAGTGGCCGCCTTTTATTTTTGTGTGAGTTGTGAGTTCTTTTGTGAGCAAGCAACTAAAGAAAATTCTCTACAATAAAAGATCTGCCTTGCTCACAAAATATCTCACGATACTCACAAAATATCTAGCATGTCTCATACACCATGAGTCACCAAGTGCACATGCCACAATCAATGCAAACCATGACTCACAATGCCAAAACTTACACTCATACTTTCCACCTCACTTAAATATTTAACCTAAATGTTTAATCCAAAAAGAGAATGGTAACTTCTAAAGTAAACGTGTAACGAATTACAAGAATACCCCTCATCCGTATATACATACCCGCATCCATATTTTGATTGAATACGAATACTACGAGAAGAAAATAATCCAACAATATAATACTAGGATCCGACTTAAACCAAAGCACACTAGTATTATCCGTTCGAATCATGACACCTGCACAAGTGCACGTATATGTTCGAACCATGCCATAAAACCATACGGCCTTTACAACGTTTTGCCCGAACCAGGGAAACCCTCTATGTGAGACTCTAAAGACTCGTCAATACGCTGGCAGTGGGTTTAACCATAAGCATGTCAGTGGCACAGCTGTACGTAAGTGCTACCCAGGTATTGAGAGAAATGGAGGCCGACGAGCAAACTCATCCTGAAACCCTTACTGAGCCTGACAGTGACAATATCCGTACAGTCCGGTCCGTCCGTCTATGAGTATCACATATTGAGTCTAGGGGTGGATAAAGTCAGACCCCTAATAACGCGACATTTAGTGTCGGTATGAAGCCCATCACCACATGAGAAACTACTGATCCGAATCAGTAATTCTCGACTACCTTGGCCAAGGATTTCTGGTGATGGCCACCCGTGCACAACACGACATCAACCCCCAATACCGGGAGAGACGAATCCCCTGACGATCTGCTCACTGCCTCCATGTGGCTCAGGACTGTACCCAACTAAAACATGTTTGCACGACTCCTTTGAGCCATGGTAGGATAGTAATCAAAGCACAGTGGGAACTCACACGAGACAAATGACGATCTCAGGTCGATAGACTAACTTGTACACATGTCATCAGGGAACTGCTATCTGACAATAGGTATAACACCAACTAGCATATTCCCGGCGAATCCGTCCGGTGTACTTATAACCCAATGAGCACCTGTATACATCTTAGGTGTCTTAGTTGTATGTATGCCCTAGAGGCCATTATTGTACATATGATGTATACTATAGTGGATGCTTGGACATATATAGAGAGGACTTTCTTGCTCGACATGATAGTATGCTATCTGGTTTCTCTTTATCTTAACATGTATACTTGTCTCTTGATACTGTCTTGTGGTTACATGTTGGTAAAGCCCTTAGGATGTGTACTTGACTACCAGGATTATGATGCAGATCATAGTAGTGGGGCCTTGGTAGTCCATAAGTTCATCCTTTACAGTTCCTAGTCGTAGGTGTATCGAGACAGGGCATCGATATACCATAGTAGACTAGCGTATACGCTTCTCGACCCATGAGATGGGCGATGGATGATCCCATATCCATTGGTGTTTGACATCAGAGATGGTATACGGGTGCTCAGTGGAGAATGGGTACACTGGACGGACTCACCGAGAACTCCTAAATAGTATTATACCTCACGTCAGATAGCAGTTATCTGGCGACACTGGTACAGGTTAGTTTGTAGACCCGAGATCGTCATAGAGTCTTGTGTGATTCTCACTTTGCTTTGATTTCCACCTTACCACGTTCAATAGGACGTGCAAAACGGTGGTTTTTGGGTACAGTCTCGAGTCACATGGAGGCAATGAGCGATAGGAAGGGATTTCGTCTCTCCCGGTATTGGGGGTAGATGTCGTACTGTGCTCGATTAGCTATAACTGGAAGTCCCTAGCCAGGGCTGATTTAGAGATTTACTGGTAAGTGTTATTAGTAGTTTCTCGACCCGTTATGAGCCTCGTATCGGCATGACTTATCGAGTTATTGAGGTCTGACGTTTACCACCCCTAGACTTGATATGCGACATCTTAGACGAAGAGACCGGACTGTACGGTAGTGTTACCGATAGGCTTTACAGGAGCTAGAGCGGCATTTCTTGTTGATCTTCCGATCGCTCAATATCCGGGTGGCCGTTACGTCTAGTTAGTACCGCTGACGGCTTGTGGGTGCTTGATATGATCATCACCTACTGCCGGCGTATTAACGAGTCTTTAGAGTCCTATACAGAGGTTTTACTGGCTCAGGCAAAACGAAGTAGGAGCACATTTGTGATATGTGCAGGACCGAGAATAATACGAGTATGTGATACCGTATTCTATTCTCGCGATTATTTGTATCGGTCGGTTATATGTGATATAGCCGGGTTATCGAATCAAGTGTTGATTCGATAAGTTGGTACATATAATATTAGTCGGTTATATGTAATATAGCCGGATTATCAAATCAAGTGTTGATTTGATAATTTAGTGTATAATTATATATTTGATGTACTAGTTTACATTAACTAATATTAGCTCATTTAAGCATTTATTTTTTCTCACATGTGCACACTTAATATATATGTGATATATATTAATTGTGTTTTTATTTTGTGTCATGGTAGATGATACACACTACATGGGTGTATGAGACTTACACCATACTAATTATAATGTAGGGTTTAAATATTTAAAGTAAATCCAAATTAGTGGATAATTAGTCATATGCATGAAGCTTGTAGAAGCTTGTGGATGCATTGACTTGGTCCACTAATTTTATTTTACTAAAGATATTTATTAACCTAACCATTATAATTTAGCCATGGTTATATCTCTACATGAGTTAAGTATATGATACAAACTCACGCATGGTTGACTCTCTCACCTCATTAGTTCATTCTCATCTCTTGACTTCATCTTCTTCAACCTTGAGAAAAAGCTTGCTATCTTTTTCTAAAGTGAGAAAATATTGTGAGAAAAATAAAACTAAAATGAGCCCATTTCCTAATTCATCATCTTCTACTAAATTAGCACTTTAGTATAGGGCGTTAGCTTCACCAATCTCTCATTTAGTGAAGTAGTAGATTGAGTTAGTGTCTCATCGACATAGATCATCTTCGGCCTCGAAAACTTGAAGCAAGATCGTTCCTTTCACCTTGAGAAGCCATGCAAGAGTCCGACAGTTCCATGATCACAGCGAAGGGACCACTACAAGGAGCTATTGAAGTACCGGTCTACAAAGGTTGTATTCCGTTATCACTTAGATGTAAAGTAGTTTACTTTCTAATTTAGCTCCTAAAACTCTAGTTAGATCCTAGGTTACGGTTGTTTGGCACACTAAATTTTTAAATATAGCATGTTTGATATCTTATGAAACCTTGTGGTTGTGACAAAGAAACCTACAGTGGTATCAGAGCCTTGCTAGAGTATTAGGAGTTGTCTATGCGAAGTTAGAAGTTCGAACGAACTCCGAAAACCCGATATTGCCCACTTTCTGGAAATTTTTCAAAATGTTGGAATTTTTCACATTAAAAATTCTCAGAAAATCATGCAGGTAATTTTATGGACCCTCTAGAAGAACGATACCCCATCTCGACAACATGACCGCGGAACCGCGGCCAAATAGGCTATTTTGCGGCTGTTCCACGGCGCCATGTGTGAGACATGGGTCGACCCTTCTACGGTTGGTCCGTATGTACTGGTTCATGTTTTTGGGTATTTTTAATACTGCTCAAGTGTTGAGCTTTCTGGGAAATTTTAGGAATTCATTGATTCGATCGAAAGGTTTAACATCGTCTAGCTATTTATGGAATGTGATACAATATGTGAAATTCATATAGTTAGGCATGAAATCCAAAGTATGTGATATTTTGGGTTTATGATATCTACGGTTATTATGGATTCCAAATGTTGTAGTTTGACATTTTCTTTTCTGCGACCGTAAGTGT
This sequence comes from Agapanthus africanus, assembly GCA_030015575.1. NCBI lineage: Eukaryota > Viridiplantae > Streptophyta > Magnoliopsida > Asparagales > Amaryllidaceae > Agapanthus > Agapanthus africanus. The sequence goes on from CM057337.1 coordinate 134,370,457, forward strand.
AATATGTGGTGTATTGCCGGTTTCGTTGCTATATGTCAATGACAATTGGGATACGCATATTTACTTACGTTGATAACATGTGATATTATGTGTTGCTGTGATATGTTATATTGGATCGTCGCGTTTCGAATAGCCCGGGGATTTATGTGAGATGAGAGTTTTTATTTTCATTCATGTAAAATTCATTTTATGTAATATTCTTTTATTGGGGCACTTCTGGGTTGAGGATGATGTCACCGTTGTTGTATATTATTTACTTTTCCGCATTAGGATAGACCCAAGGAGGGAAGCACAAGTAACCGGGTTCTAAAGTCCAGTGGGAGACCAACTCGAGGAGTCGAATCCGGGTCTCCTAACTCTAGAATTGGTAGGGTTGCTTGCCACTCTCGTAGGGGTCTAAGGATGTAGGTTTGGCTATTCATCGCGACCGTGGAATCCGTATTTTATATAGGCTCAAAATAAAATACGGACCTCCTAGTATATCCAATATTTCATATGTTTCTTCTGTTGCTCTGTGATGTGATCACTGTGGATTCTGAGACGAATGGATATACATTATATATGAGATATATAGTAGACGTTGCTTATGTTTTGCACCCGTGCTAGTCCCGTCCCGGTATGCCGTTAGTTAAGTAACCTAACGGTGCATAACGGGACACTGTGGCCAATGCGAATGGCATAAGCGTACGTTGTATTTTCATTTCTTCTGTGAGGCTTAGGAAGCATAAATCATGGGACTTCATTAATGAGATTAATGAAAGAAAAGAAATCTAAAAGATATTGTAGAATCAAATTTTCAAAAAGGGTAGCTCTAGTTTTTGCTTTGCATAGTGGTATTCTTTGTAGAATATCTAGCACCTTATTCGATAAGGAAAAAGCCGAGATCCCTTCACCGGGAGTGACCTCTTTAGCGAAACTAGCAGATACTACAACACTCGGTTTGTTTTTGATTGCTTCTATAGTTCTTGCTTTGCATAGTGGTATTTGTGAAATATCCTGCACCTTATTCGATAAGGAAAGAGCCGAGATTCTTTCACCGGGAGTGAGCTCTTTAGCGAAACTAGTAAAAGCCTCAAAAACAATCCTTTTAAAAATCACTCGATTCTACAACGATATCAAGTTCATTACGCAAAAGATTTTCTAAAAAACCTGTTATAGCCCTCCGTCATTTCAGATAAGTCCTACTTAGTATTCGTGCTACGTTTGTTGGCCTGCGTCAAGGCGTAGTGTGCGGTAGATAACTAGTGCTTATCTGCAACATAAGATGAGATTGGATTAGGGTAGTCGTGCGACTTTGTTGGTCTGCGTCAAGGGTTGTGCGGGTGGGTTTAATTCAATCAGAAAATGACGGGTTGAACTTGACTAGCGGACTATGGTTTGTTGGCCTGCGTCAAGGTCATAGGACGCTAGGGGCAAAATATTATCGGAAATTTCAAGTGTTGAAATTTGCAATGAGATTGCATACCTTCTATGAGATAGTTAGATCCCGATACCCACTGCGAGTAAGTGTTACTCCTGGGAGAGTCTTGCACTTTACAATTAGCCGATCAAGTAGGTGTCTAGAAAGGTATCAATGGGGCTATGCCTCTGGGAAAACGATGTTTACTTTAATTAGGTCCGTGCGAAAGAACGGGGAACCTCCCTCAAAGTACCGGCACTGGCCAGGCTGAAAGATTGGCGAAATTGTAGGATGTAATTAATCCTGGCTAGCCTTTCCTTTTAGGGTTTGAAGGAAGATTTGATAAAAACAGTGGGATCCATCTTGATAAGATAAAATAATAACCAATCTGATCTTGCAAGAGCATACGCTAAAGTGTTTTCTTCTCTCTCTCTCTCTCTCTCCGGGTAGCGACCATGTCACGTCTTAATCAAGATAATAATATGGATGTATTAACCAAACCCGCTTGTTATACTGAGCAGGGGAACGTTGGTCTCTCTCCTACTTATAATTGTTATAAGTCCGAGCAGGGAATAGGGACGTATCCGGATTCCCACGCCGTCCAAACGAAGAATAAGCATGTTGATGCGTCTTCTTCGGGTGTGTTAGTTATTGAGAACTGTTTCTCAGTTCACTCTACGTCTTGGGTATTAGATACCGAATCGGGATCCCACATATGTAATATGTTACATGGGCTAAGAAAAGGTAGAGAACTGGGAATGGGTGATCATTCCGTAAGAGTCGGGAATGGGGCAAATGTTGCAGCCAAAGCAGTTGGCGAATATCACCTTGTATTACTAAATGGTAATACATTGATTCTGAACGAACGCTATTTCATTCCGACCCTGATATGCAATCTTATATCAGTTTCTTTATTAAATAAAGAAGGATATAATTTTATAGTACAGGATAATTTTATGAACATCTTCCTGAATCAAAAGTTGATTGAATCAGGTTTGTTAAATAATGGCATATACGTTCTAGATCAAACTACAGTTCTTAATGTACAAAACACACATAAGATGAAGAGTTCAGAAATGAACGAATCTTTCTTGTGGCATTGTAGACTAGGTCATATCAATGCGACACGACTAGCTAAGTTGCATAAGGATGGATATTTGAATTTGTTCGAATTTTCATCTTATGACACTTGCCAGTCATGTCTCAAAGGCAAGATGACCAAAACTCCATTTATAGGACACGGAGAAAGAGCTAGTGAGCTCTTGGGACTGATACATAGTGATGTATGTGGTCCTATGTCTACACATGCCAGGAATGGTTTCTCGTACTTCATTACATTCACTGACAATCTCTCAAGATTCGGACATGTGTTCCTGATGAAACATAAGTCTGAAGCTTTTGAGAAATTCAAAGAATATAAGCACGAAGTAGAAAACCAAACGGGTAAAAATATTAAAATCCTTCGATCTGATCGAGAAGGAGAATACTTGAGCAATGAGTTCCGAAACAATCTAAAAGAGAATGTGATTCTCTCTCAGCTTACTCCTCCGTATACACCATAGCACAACGGTGTATTGGAGCGGAGAAATCGCACCCTATTAGATATGGTGCGCTCTATGATGAGCACTGCTGAGTTACCTATTTCCTTTTGGGGATTTGCACTGGAGACAGCTGCAGACCTATTGAATATGGTTCCCACCAAATCTGTGCCAACCACTCCATATGAGATATGGAAAGGTAAAAGACCATATTTTAATTATATTAGATATGGGGTTGTCCGGCATATGTGAAAATACAAAATCCGGACAAGCTCGAGGTCATTTCTGTGTAAGTTTGTTGGATATTCCAAACATTCGCGATGGTATATTTTCTACCACCCCAAGGAACAAAAGGTGTTTGTTTCTCGACATGCCACCTTTTTAGAAAATGAATTTCTTGCAAGGAAATTAGTGGCAAGGAGGTAGAATTGGAAGAGGTTCCAGCTATACAAACTACGACAGAAGATTTGGTGGAACCAGAGAATTCGGTAGTTCCCAACGAACCTCAGCCTCTCCGCCAATCTAGTATGGTTCCTTATCCACATGAGAGATACTATGGTTTTCTCATTGATGGTGGAAGCGAGGATTGCATCATGGAAGATGATGACCCAACTAGCTTCGAGCAGGCTATTATGAGTGGGGACTCTGTGAAGTGGCTGGATGCAATGCGATCTGAGATGGAATCCATGTACACCAACAAAGTGTGGACTTTAGAAGTTACTCCTGAAGGGGTAAAACCCATTGGGAGCAAATGGATCTTTAAGAAGAAACTTGGTGTAGATGGAAAAGTTGAGATTTGTTGCAAAGGGTTTTCGTCAACGACCAGGTGTGTATTATGACGAAACCTTTTCTCCAGTGGCTATGCTTAAATCCATCCGGATCCTACTTGCCAGTGCTGTATACCATGACTACGAAATCTGTCAAATGGATATTAAGACCGCCTTTCTAAATGGTGATTTGGAAGAGTGCGTGTACATGACTCAGCCAGAGGGCTTCGTAGACAGTGGGAGCAGCGAAAAGGTGTGCAATCTGCTTAAATCCATCTACGGGTTAAAGCAAGTATCGCAGAGTTGGAACATCTGTTTTGATGTTGTTATCAAAGAGTTTGATTTCATCAAAAACGTAGATGAACCTTGTATATATAAGAAGGTAGCAGAGAGTAAGCTTGTCTTCCTTGTATTATACGTGGATGATATACTCTTGATAGGAAATGACATTCCTATGCTGCATTTGGTCAAGCTCTTCTTATCACAAAGATTCTCAATGAAAGATCTAGGGGATGCCTCCTATATCTTGGGGATTAAGATCTATAGAGATAGATCTAAACGGATACTGGGATTGTCCCAATTCAGGTACATTAACACCATACTAAAGAGGTTTAGTATTGAAGATTCCAAGCATGGGAATTTACCCACGATCATAGGACTCCCTCTCTCCAAAGAGATGTCTCCCAAGATTGATTTAGAGAGAGCTCGCATGCAAGGGATACCCTATGCTTCGGCAGTAGACTCTATCATGTACGCGATGTTATGTACCAGACCCGATATACCATACTCACTAAGTGTAGTAAGTAGGATCAAGCAGATCCTGGAGAGAGTCACTGGACAGCTGTGAAGAGCATTCTCAAGTACTTGAGAAGGACTAAAGAGATGCTCTTGGTGTATGGTAACGGAGAACTCCAAGTAGAGTCCTTTACCGATTCGAGCTTCCAGAGTGATAAGGACGACTCTAAGTCACACTCGGGATTTGTCTTTACCCTCAATAGAGGGGCGGTATGCTGGAAGAGTTCCAAGAAGGAAACCGTGGCAAACTCGACGATGGAGGCTGAATACATCGCTGCCAACGATGCTGCCAAAGAGGCTGTCTGGATGAAGAAGTTCATAACTGAACTTGGAGCTGTTCCATCCATTGAGTATCCAATACCTTTGTATTGTGATAACAATGGAGCGATGGATTTGGCCATGGAACCCAGGTCCCATCAGTGATCCAGGCATATTCTGAGGCGGTATCACCAAATCCGGGAGATAGTTGATCGCCGGGAGATCAAGGCCAGGAGAGTTGATACGAAGAACAATACAGCGGATCCACTCACGAAGGCCATTCCCCAGATATAGTTCGAAAGACTCTTCGGAATGTTGGGTATGCGATACTACAGCAGCTGGCCCTAGTGCAAGTGGGAGATTGTCAGTTGTATGTATGCCCCAGAGGCCATTATTGTACATATGATGTATATTATAGCGGATGCTTGGACATATATAGAAAGGAATTTCTTGCTCGACATGATAGTATGCTATCTGGTTGCTCTTTATCTTAACATGTATACTTGTCTCTTGATACCGTCTTGTGGTTACATGTTGGTAAAGCCCTTACGATGTGTACTTGACTACCAGGATTATGATGCATATCATACTAGTGGGGCCTTGGTAGTCCATAAGTTCATCCTTTACAGTTCCTAGTCATGGGTGTATCGAGACAGGGCATCGATATACCAGAGTAAACTAGCGTATACGCTTCTCGACCCATGAGATGGGCGATGGATGATCCCATATCCATTGGTGTTTGACATCAGAGATGGTATACGGGTGCTCAATGGAGACTGGGTACACTGTACAGACTCGCCGAGAACTCCTAGATGGTATTATACCTCACGTCAGATAGCACTTCTCTGGTGACACCGGTACAGGTTAGTCTATAGACCCGAGATCGTTATAGAGTCTTGTGTGATTCCCACTGTGCTTTAATTTCCACCTTACCACGTTCAAGAGGACGTGCAAAATGGTGGTTTTTGGGTATAGTCCCGAGTCACATGAAGGCAATGAGCGATAGGAGGGGATTTCTTCTCTCCCGGTATTGGGGGTAGATGTCATGCTGTGCTCGATTGGCTATAACTGGAAGTCCCTGGCCAGGGCTGATTTAGAAATTTACTGGTAAGTTTTATCAGTAGTTTCTCGACCCGTTATGAGCCTCGTATCGGCATGACTTATCGAGTTATTGGGGTCTGACGTTTACCACCTCTAGACTTGATATGCGACATCTTAGACGAAGAGACCGGACTGTACGGTAGTGTTACTGACAGGCTTTACAGGAGCTAGAGCGGGCTTGCTTGTTGATCTTCTGATGGCTCAATACCCGGGTAACCGTTATGTCTAGCTAGTACCGCTGACGGCTTGTGGATGCTTGATATGATCATCACCTACTGCCGGCGTATTGACGAGTCTTTAGAGTCCTACACAGAGGTTTTACTGGTTCAGGCAAAACGAAGTAGGAACACATATGTGATATGTGCGGGACCGAGAATAATACGAGTATGTGATACCGTATTCTATTCTCGTGATTATTTGTATCGGTCGGTTATATGTGATATAGCCGGGTTATCAAATCAAGTGTTGATTCGATAAGTTGGTACATATAATATTAGTCGGTTATATGTAATATAGCTGGATTATCAAATCAAGTGTTGATTTGATAATTTAGTGTATAACTGTATATTTGATATACTAGTTTACATTAACTAATATTAGCTCACTTAAGCATTTATTTTTTCTCACATGTGCACACTTAATATATATGTGATATATATTAATTATGTTTTTATTTTGTGTCATGGTAGATGATACACACTACATGGGTGTATGAGACTTACACCATACTAATTATAATGTAGGGTTTAAATATTTAAAGTAAATCCAAATTAGTGGATAATTAGTCACATGCATGAAGCTTGTAGAAGCTTATGGATGCATTGACTTGGTCCACTAATTTTGTTTTACTAAAGATATTTATTAACCTAACCATTATAATTTAGCCATGATTATGTCTTAACATAAGTTAAGTATATGATACAAACTGACGCATGGTTGACTCTCTCATCTCATTAGTTCATTCTCATCTCTTGATTTCATCTTCTTCAACCTTGATAAAAAGCTTGCTACCTTTTTCTAAAGTGAGAAAATATTGTGAGAAAAATAAAACTAAAGTGAGCCCACTTCTTACTTCATCATCCTCTACTAGATTAGCATTTTAGTATAGGGTGTTAGCTTCACTAATCTCTCATTTAGTGAAGTAGTTGCTTGAGTTAGTGTTTTCTCGACGTAGATCATTTTCGGCTTCGAAAACTTCAAGCAAGATCGTTCCTTTCACCTTGAGAAGCCATGCAAGAGTCCGGGAGTTCCTTGATCGCAGCGAAGGGACCACTATAAGGAGCTATTAAAGTGAAGGACCGGTCTACAAAGGTTGTATTCTATTATCACTTAGATGTAAAGTAGTTTACTTTCTAGTTTAGCTCCTAAAACTCTAGTTAGATCCTAGGTTAGGGTTGTTTGGCACACTAAATTTTTAAATATAGCATGTTTGATGCCTTGTGAAATCTTGTGGTTGTGCCAAAGAAACCTACAAGGTGAACCAACCAACACCAATGGCTTGTGAGACTGGCCACCGCCCCTCGTCGGGGTCTCGATCAGTATACACTTGTCTACTCTTGGAGTATCGATGCCTTGTCTCGAAACTCTCACGGCTAGGGACATTTTAAGGATGTGCTTATAGACCACCTGTTCATCTTGGAAAACTGCATTTTAATACCGCTCATTCATTATCTATTTTGTTATATATCGGTGCTATTAATCAGTGTCTACTCAATAATTACAGACTACAGGTGTTAGTGATTAAATACTGGAAACAAACAATATCACAGATATAGCGTTTAGGAGCCGACGCTGCAAACAGAATAGAAAATCAACCGATATTGAAAGAGCTTTTGCAATAAACAAGTGTGCACACCATTTTTGGTCCCACACAATACATGTGTGACACTGGCTCTTTAACATGGACCATATGGGGGCTGCCCTTGCACAATTCATGCAAGTGGGCACATGCGTGGTGTGATGGGTAATAAATGCAAAAAAGTTTTGATGTGATATTGGCATCAAGTTTCCCTTCATGCCTCTGAATACAAACCAGGTTTAAACAGATAAATCAAGCTGCATCAAAGTGATTGCGGAGAGCACACAAGCACACCATGCCAAGACGAGCTCCTTTTCTCGGACCAAGACCGGCCACACCCTCATATTATCCGAGCTCGCCGACCCCCTTGCCCCATTTGTCCCCATCTTTTCTCTGTTCCTTCCCTGCAGTCACATCACCTTATTTTTATTGCTTGTTTAATCTTTTTTGGTGCCTATAAAAGCCAGATTAGTGAGCAAGGGAAGGGCTCTCTCATATATTCTCATACTCTCACATGTATAGTTTTGATTTAGTTTGTTTTTGGTTTAGGCTTGAGAGTGAGTGGGCTATCACTTGGTTTCTTCTTCTTCTTCTTCCCTCTTGAAGCTTTCACTTGAGAGCTTCATTATAGAGGTTAAAATAGTTACCAATATCTTGTAATTCAACTTCAAGTGTTAATATATTGCTTTGTTATTTGCTTTCTTTTCTTGTTCTTGCTTTGCTTTTCTTTTTATCATGCTTAACTAATATCTTTGGTTGTGGTAATGGTAAGGAAGTGAGATGAAAGGGTTTGCCTCCTCCTCCTTTTGTTAATGTTTAATGTGCTTGAATATGATTATAAACTTAGTATTGTAATTTGGATGGGTTGATATGGTATGTTGATTCCATGGTTACTTTGTAACCTCATCACATACTATATTCTCCCCACAAACCCCATCTTGCAAGCCTAAGGTTAGAATCAATTTGTTGTTAAGTTTGCTAAGTTTGGATATGGTATTTTGTGATTATGTAACTTGACAAATCTCTTGGTTTCATATACCATATACTATCACAAACACTTAGCAAACTCAACACTAAAATCATTTGCTATCATTAACTAATTTGTGTTTTTGATGTTGTGGTAAGCTTGCTAACCTTCGTGCTTAGTGTTGATACCCCAAGATCGGACACACAAACGGTAAGTGAACAAAACGGACTCATTCCGTATTTTGCGGCAAATATCAGAATTTGATGATTTGTGCTTCGCAACCGTCTTGACAGGTCATGCTTCATGCCGGGATCGACGAAAGGACGGACAACTCATGATCTAGGGAGCGTCGAAGGAATCGTCGCGATTCGACCTTCCGAGCCAAAACCACAACCACTTCTTCCTTATCCTCTTTGCTTGTTTTTTCTTGTTTTCATATTCTTTTATTTTTTGTGATAAACCAAACCATTCATTATTTGTTGAATCTTAAATCACAAGACCTAATACACAATTCCCTGCGGATTGACCCGTACTTGCTGGCTTGCTACAACGCGCCGTGCACTTGCGGTTTATAAATTTTAAAACGAGAACGATCTCGCGTGCGCAATCCATTTCCTTAAAATCATATCCGTTTCCAAAACATAACCGTTTGCGTGCGCGGGTGAGTTCCCAACAAGTTTTTGGCGCCGTTGCCGGGGACCGAACCCGAGTCACCCGTGTGACAGGCGGGAATACTCACCACTATACTACAAAAACGTATATGATAGCCACCTAACTCTCACGTATATGATCTCCATCATACTGCTGGTAGTCAAGAAAGAATCATATGGGCTCTATCAACATGTAATAGTGATCTGTAATGTCACCTGAAGCATGTACATGATGATAAAGACAAACCAGATAACATACTATCATCTCGAGTAAGACTGTTCTACCGGTATATGTCCTCCCTCAATCATTGCAATCACGTGCCTGCGATCCAATAATTGACTTGAAGGCACTATAGCCAACAATCCCCACTTGCACTTAAGGCTAATTATTATGGTGTCGGATACTCACAGCCCGTATGATACCGAACACCCAACTTCTCTACTAATCAGTTTCACAAGCTCGTTTGTATAACTATTGCGTTCAAAAATAGCCTCAGTGAGTGGATCCGCTCCAATGTTTCTTTCTATGTCTCTCTTTATCTCAAGTTCGCAGAGAAAATCATCACCCGAAATGAGCAATACCTGTCTTAGAATATGTCTGGATATCTGATGGGAACCAGTTCACCAATGAACTGCAAATCCAGCAAACTTCTTAGACTGTATCTTCCACTGAATTTAATCAGTATTCTACTCCATGCCTCCCTCAGTATCCGCTTGGACAACCTGTCCAAACTACTTCCCCTCGTTAAGATGGAAAACTATAACTCTGACAGTCACCTTGGTAGCCAGGAATGATAACTGTCTCCCGAAGGAGGCCGCTGTTTACCCCAATCAGAGCAAAACTCTGTTCAAATTCCAAGGCGGGAAGTGAAGCAACGCTTCTGATTCCCCCAGTCAGAGCAAAACTCTACTTTGAAAATTTAAATTTTAATAAATGAAGCAATGCTTCAGATCCCCTACGCTGCGCGCAGAGCACCATGTGTCAAAATCAGGCACGCCAGCGCAGGGAGCGCAGCGTCCAAGGCAGCGCGCCCAATCAGAGCAAGGCTCTATTTAAAATAAAATTAAAGGAAGCAACGCTTCAGATAATCTGCGCTCTGCGCCACGTGGCAGCGCAGTTGCGCTGCGCTCTGCGCTGCACACCACGTGGCAGCGCAGTTGTGCTGCGCTCTGCGCTGCGCGACACGTATCAGCGTAGTTGCGCTGCGCTGTACGCTGCTTGACACGTGTCAAGCGTTGGTGCATCTGCGCCAAACGGAATTAAAATTTTAATAAGATCTTTCTGTTCTTGTTAAAATAAGAAGATTGTCTTCTGTAAAACAGAAGCCCTTGGATCAAAGATCCAACGGTGAGGAAAATTCCCCAAATCACTCAGAGAAAGATTTCTTTAACAAATTTAACTAATTTATGGGCACTATATAAAGGACCCTAGACCCCAATTCAAAGGATCAACATTGTGAGAGATTGAGAACCTCAAAACAGAGAGAACTCTGAAGAAATTTCAAGAAAAAAGTAAAAACCTTCATAACATAGAAGAATTTCTTCTAATAGATCATTGATCTAAGAACAAGATCAATGATCTTCATATAATAAGCAGTTCTTTGCACTTTTCTATGAACCACTGGTTCTCTGAAACAAGAGAAACAAGAAAAACTTGTTTTCTTCGATCTAAATTAGATCAAGAAATCAAACAGTGCTTTGCACTTTTTTATGAACCATTGGTTCTGGAATCTTAAAGATTCTCAAGATTATTGAAATAGTGCCTTGCACTTGCAAAAACTGCACTGTTGCGCTCCTAGGTTGGCGCAAGCCACCAGAGAGCGCCACATGTCAGCATCCGAATCACTTGCGCTATGCGCTTTTAAGAAAGAGCCTTGCTCTCTGAGATTGGCGCAACTCACCAGAGCGCGCCATGTGTCAGCAGTGCAAGCGCAACACACTAGCGCAGCGCACTGCGCTTGCGAGACATGTGTCATCACCACAAGCGCTTGCGCTCATTGATTGGTGCAAAGCGCCTGACAAATGCAATGCATTATTCATTAAAGGGCCAGGCCCAAATCAAAAAGGCCCAGCAGGCCCAAAATAAATTGCAATGCAATAAAAGGGCAGAGCCCAAACAAAATAAAATGCAGAGTCCAAACAAGGGTCTGTCAGACCAGAACAGATGCTGTGCATCATTTAAAGGGGGCAGAGCCCAAATAAAGGTCCAACAGAGACCAAGATTAATGCTATGCATTATTAAACATGGGCAAAGCCCTAGCACAGGCCTAATAGGCCAAAGCAAAATAAAAACATTGAATGTTCCCAACTGGACTTAGTCCAATCATGGCCGTAAGTCCTCAAATTAAATTGACTGATTAAAATCGCTCTCCTAAATCAATTTACATCCGGTTCAAGGGTACATCTCCGAACTCCTCTGACTCCTATCGTTGTAATCCTTCAACGACATCAGAAAGGTGACGGGTCCCGACAACCACACATCAACACGGACTGCGGGGTCCTTAAACTCGTGGACCGAAACGTCCCTAAACTAATGTTGGACCGAAACGTCCCTAAACTAATGTTGGACCGAAACGTCCCTAAACTAATATTCGTCCCAAAATGGGAATGTTGGACTGAAATGTCTTTAAACTAATGCTCGTCCCCAAATGGGAATGTTGGACCACCATGTCCCTAAACTGGCAATGGACCACCATGTCCCTAAACTGGAAATCGACCGCAACGTTATTAAACTAAACAATAGAGCCAATTGCTCTCTTGTCGGATCCAAACGATCCCGTTAAGTTGATCTTAGTCTAGAAATTAGGCTAACGTATCTTTAACAAAAGTTTAAGTTGATCTTAGCCTTAAATAGGGCTAACGTATCCTTTAACTAAAACACCAAACCCAAATCTAAGTAAATACGGATTTGGACTAATCCACGTCCTACGGGCGACGGCATCACTTAGTCTCCGTATACAATCTACAGGCAACCATAAATAAAACAAACACACACGACACGAAGTGAAATTCTGGAGAAGGAGAAAGTTGTTACCGCGATGCGGTAGCGTAATTAACTGCAGGGACTTGCGCCTGCAGGGAAGAGCGTCCCCACAATCAAAAACCCCTCAAGCGAGGGGGAATCTAACAAAGTCTGCTACATCGGCCGCATCCGTCCAAACCTCCGATACACGGTGCCATAAATCAACTTGGCATCTTCGGAGAGGTGGACGGATAAAACCAAATAGCATCTACCCCGAATCTCAGGCAAGACGTCCTAATGTCTCGGCCGCCGTTCGGAGGGGAACAGCCGCAGTTATCAAATCCCTAGAACATCCACTTATGTTCATAAACTGCTTCCGAACATTTCTCCAGGATTAGATTAATATATAAACTTATTGCAACTAGTGCAAAAACAACATCTGATGTGGTACTTGACATCTTATGATTGACTCAATTGCCTAAGCAAGTGATATGTTTATCATGCACATCCTTCTCCACTTTAGTCTGTAAGACACATTTAGAGAGGGTGACTCCATCACTTACAGGTACACCACCATGCCAGGATTCGTCCATTCTAAAACACCTTTAGAATACTGTCTAAGTATCCAGATTAGGAAACTACCCAAATCTAGATCTAAAACTATAGATCTAGTAACCAGAATGCCTGATATTATATCCATATCCCATATGGAGAAACCACTGTGTGACAACCACAGTATAACCGATCGTAGTATAGGAATTTCACTTCCCATAAAGTGCATGTCATTCAAATACCAGGACATCACACCCTACTAACTTCTTAACCGATCCATCTCCTAATCTGATGAAGTCACCTATGACTGTCACATCAAAAATAGATGATCAATCTCCGCCATATCTGCTTTAGTCTATAAATAGACATAAGTTACTTGTCTACTATACTTCCGCTGCTCCCACTGACTACAACAACCCTCTGGCAGAGTCATATACACATGCACCTCTAAAGCTAGTTTAGAACGATGCTATACTCATCTTCCTGCCGGGTTTCATAGTTTAGAATGGAAATAATGGCAAGTCTGGGTAAACAAGAATCTCCCTGTCACCTTCATTGAGGATACCGAAGTACCTCTCGGGTGCCTGAGGTTGCCCACCATATCTTTGGAGTGGCTAATGGAATGTCAAACCCGATTGAATCTTTAGGTTCTATTAAATTTTCGGTAATCGTTTATGGTTCTGGAATTACTTCCAGTTCTACCATACTCCTACTACTGTTTTCTGAAAAAGTCCATTTTACTAAAACTGTGGCGAGTCAAGAACAATATCACTATTGATCTTCCAGATGGTAGAAAGTGTTGGAGTTAGTGCCCTCAGAGTCAATTATTGGATCACAGGCACGTGATTGCAATGATTGAGGGAGGACCTATCCCGGTAGGACAGTCTTACTCGAGATGATAGTATGCTATCTGGTTTATCTTTATCATCGTGTACTGCTTTAGGTGACCTGACATGTCGCTATTACACGTTGATAGAGCCCCTAGGATTCTTGCTTGACTGCTAGCAGTATGATGGCGATCATATACGTGGGAGCTGGTAGTCTATAAGCACATCCTTGAAAGGTCCCTAGTCGTAGGAGTTTCGAGACAGGGCATCGATACTCCATTAGTAGACTAGTGTATACAGTCGAGACCCCGACGAGGGGCGGTGGCCGGTCTCACAAGCCACTGGTGTCAGTTGGTTCACCTAAGATGTATACAGGTGCTCATTGGGTTATGAGTACACCGGACAGGACTCGCCGGGAACCTGCTAGTTGGTCTTATACCAGATGTCAGATAGCAGTTCCCTGGTGACATGTGTACAGGTTAGTTCATCGACCTGAGATCGTCATTTGTCTCGTGTGAGTTCCCACTGTGCTTTGATTACTACCCTACCACGGCTCAAAGGAGTCGTGCAAACAGGTTTTAGTTGGGTACAGTCCCGAGCCACATGGAGGCAGTGAGCGGATCTGCAGGGGTTCGTCTCTCCCGGTATTGGGGGTGAGGTCGCGCTGTGTCTAGGAGAGCCATTACACAAAGCCCTCGGCCGAGGCAGGAGATTTACTGGTAGGTATTCCAGTAGTATCTCAGGGTGTTCTGGGCTACGCTCCGACACGACTTGTACCGCTTTTGGGGGTCTGACTTTCACCAACCCCCTAGGCCCGCCATGCGATACTCATAGACGAACGGACCGGACTGTACGGCTATTGTCACTGACAGGCTCAGTTGGGTGTCGGGGTGAGCTTCCTCATCGACGTCCCATTTGGTCAATACCTGGTGGCCCGTCACGTATTGGCTTATACCTCTGACGTACTAGTGGTTAAATCCACAGCCAAGGTATTGACGAGTCTTTAGAGTCCACCACACTCAGTTACTCAAGTTTCGGGCGAAACGCTGTAGAGGCCGTATGGAGATATGGCAGGGTTCGATCAGATACGTGCGGTATTGCACGGATCGTTGATCGGACGGTTTTTACTAGCCGGCTTTGGCTTAAGCCGGATTCTAGTATTTGATAGTATAGTTTTGTCTCTTTGCATTTGTGTTCAGTGGGAATACAAATGCGGGCATGTATTTGCAGTAGTGGGGTTTTCCCGTATTTTATTACGGGATCAGTTTTTCTGAAGTTGCCAGTTTGCATTCCGTTCCGGCCGGTTTTTCTTCATTCCTTCTCGGTCGGACTTTCTTGGTGGAGGGTGTTAATTGCAAGTTTGCAATTAACATTTAGTGGAGGGATTTCTTGCATATATAGCTTTTTGATGAGACTAGCCTCATGATGATATTCTATTTTGGTCATTTCCATTGCTTATCTTATGAGTGGATTTGTGATGAGAGAGATGTGTGACTTTAATCATTATTATTCTTTTCTTTTGAGATATATTTGGAGAAGTATTCTTTTTCTCTCTCCAATCTTCTTCATTCTTGAGAGGGGCCGGCCATTCTTGAGGGAGGATAATGAGAGGATCATTTTTCTAGTGGTAAAAAGATATCATCTCATTCTCATGCTTGCTTGCTTGCAAAAATTACACAAATCCCTCCATAGCCTTTTATTCCTTTCCTCCAAAACATCATGGCAACTTCATGAAACCCTAAAGAGACAAGTTCACTACACTATTCTATAGCAAGCCTTGGACGCGTCGGCTAGCCAACTTCGCGCCCGAGTTGCCTCGGTCAAGAGGCGGGAGCCCGTAAAAGATTCCGGCTACGTGGTGCCCTTTCCGACGAGCGAGGAGGTGACGGAGATTCCGCGGGAGATCGGAGTGGAGACGAAGACCGAAGGACACGGATCGCTCGGTATATCTCTCTCCCCATCTCTAATTAGCTAGTATAGGTTAATGGTTACGATCCGGGTTTTTCTTTGTCCGAGGTAGCGCCGGTTTCCGAGTAAGGAAAAATTTTGATTCCGCATTTTGGCCTCGAGTACGAGGCCGGGGCGCTGCCGTGGCGCAACATGGTATCAGAGCCACGCCATTAACCTTTCCTAGCTTGTTCTAATGTGTTTTTCAGTTCCGATCGACCGAAATTCCAAAAACCGTATTTTTTCCTTCACATCAGTTTCTGTCGAAATTTTTTGGAGTCTAAAAATTTTTCAGGTGGTCTCAGAATGATGTGCAGGGAGTTCTAAGAACTCTGGGAAAATTCGAGACAGTGATCACTCAACAGGAGCGCGGAAGCGCCGCAAAAACCCCATTTGTGCCGCCCTTCCGCCGCAGGTTGGTGGGGTCACTGCTTCGAATTTCTCCAGTGGGCTTCTGGGCTATAATTAGGGGTTTTGGAATATTAAAATTGGGCCAATTATTTCTGTGAGTGCTACAGTTTTCTTTGGGGCCCACTTGTTAAGGTTTGATCAATCGGAAAATTTTAAACACATTATTTCACAGTATTTACATTATATCTGCGACCGTGAATGTCACTCGATCGGTAAATCCGGTCTAACTGCTATAGCCCGGTTAGACGGATTTGCGAACGTGACTTTCACGTTGATGTTCTATGTTTATGCTGTGATGTTGCGGATCGGTCGTGGGGGATAGCCTGGTTGCAATATAGTACAGTTTTGTTGTATTATGTACATTTGTTATTGCGGGGCGAGCGTCCGACATGTGGACTGCCGTCACTGCCTGTTTGTATTATTCTTTTGGGGCACGGCCTGGTTGCGGTCGATGTACCCGGTGTATGTATATTTTACTTTCTGTACTAGGATTACCCCGCGGAGGGGTGCACGGATAGCCGGGTTCTAGAGGGCAACAAGCCCGCATCTCATGGCATTGAGACGGAGGGGGCTTCACTCTAGGATTGGCGGGCTATTCGCCGCACTCGTAGGGGGTACAGGTTGACCCAGGAGGGGTGCCCAAGTTACCGGATTCCGTGAAGTGCTGGGTGGTCCATTCACGGTGCTGAAGGGGACTGCCTCGCTTCAGGTTTTGGCGGGTGACTTGCCGCGCCCGTAGGGGTCTAGGTTTTCATTGCACAGGCTATCCACACGACCAGGGGAACGTCGGGTTTCAGCAGCGGCTCTGTGAAACCCGAGGCTTCCAGATATCTGTATTGTTCTGTGATGCTGCATATTTCTGTGATGTTGCATTTTATTCACGCCTTGAGCGAAATACTATATATTGGTATATATATTAGTAGATGTTGTATATGTTTTTCATCCGCGCTAGTCCAGTCCCCGCTCTGCCGTTAGTTAGCTAACCTAACGGGTGATGACGGGACCCAGTGGCGAATGCGGATGGCATATACGTACGTCAGTATATTTTCGTTCTTTGTGGTGTGATCATTTGATGGGACTGCATTGATTCGGATCAATGCAAGATAAACAAACCTAATCTGATGTTGTTGGAACACTTTTTCAAAAAGCTGTTATTGCAAGGACGTTCACTTTTGTTTTGCATCGTGGTATTCATTTGGAATATCCTGCTCCTCAGTCGACGAGGCAAGGGCCGAGATCCCTTCACCGGGAGTGACCCCTTGGACAGAAGTTTGCGTCAGGGCATTAACTTCACTATAGCCGATTACTTTTGCTTTGCATCGTGGTATTCAGTTGGAATATCCTGCACCTCATTCTACGGGGAAAGAGCCGAGATCCCTTCACCGGGAGTGACCTCTTTAGTAAAGGTTTTCGTCACTATATTTTATAAAAAAGTTGTGCAGTTCCTTCAACGATATCAAGTTCATTACGTTAAAGGTTTTTCGCCAAAAACCATTCGTAGCCCTCCGTCATTTCTTATGAGTATTATTTAGTATTCGTGCTGCGTTTGTTGACTCCGTCAAGGCGTAGTGTACGGTAGCTAAGTAGTGCTTGTTTGTTGCATAAATGGGATTGGTTAGGACAGTCGTGCGGCCTTGTTGACTCCGTCAAGGGCACGTACGGGTGGGTTTAATGCAATCCAGATAATGACGGGATGAACTTGACTAGGACTCTTTGATTTGTTGACTCCGTTAAGGTCACTTGAGTCCTAGGGGTAAAAACACACATCGGGAGTTTCAAAAGAACTGAAACTTGCCAGACATGCGCATACCTTCTGGAGTGTGGTGACGTGAGTGGATTCCATCACGTTATCATGCGATGAGAGTTGGATCCCGATTCCCACTGATGAGTTAGTTTACTCCTCGGGTGACCCCGACTAATTCTTCTTTTAGGTTTGGAGGAGAATTTGAGATACAGTGGGAGGTTTCCAGATTAGACAAAGTGATAACCATTCTGATCTAGGTTAGAGTGCATGCTGAGTGTTTCTTTTCTCTCTCTCTTTGGCAGGGACCATTGACCCGACCCTGGATTTTGACTCAGTGACCAAGTTGACCGAACCTTCTTAACACTGGCTTTTGGATTGTCAGAGTTGCAGACCTCATTGCCACTCCTACTTTTACCCTTTTCTCCAGGACACCCCGTATTACTACGAACGTCCACTTCCATTGGACAAAACCATCGTATGGTTATATACGAACTCGAAGGAATTCGAGGATGGTTTCTGGTTCTGGAGAAAACGAATAGGACTATTCAGTTGTCTTTTCTTTTCACCTTCTCTCAGGTTGCGAGTACTCCTTGGTTTAGGAGTAGTACACCTATTACGCAAATTGGATAGTCTTCTTCCAAACCATAGGCTGGTGCCGACCGGTAGGGAATGAAGAAAACCAGTTAGCCTAAACGGTGTACAGAAGGTATTAAGTTAAGACAAAGCAAGGGATTAGTAAGAGGGCAAAGTAAGTTGCGACTGCTATTCACGACCAAACCAAGTATTTCTTCGCCAATCCTAAATCACCTTTGTATTTCTCCAGGACACTCCGTATCACTACGAAGATCCCATTTATTGGATAATCCATCGTATGGTTATATACGAACTCGAAAGGAACTTGTTCCAGTTCGGGGATGGATCCTGGTTCAGGAGAAATAGGAATAAAGTACATTCAGGTGTCTTTTATCTTCACCTTCTCTCGCATTGCGAGTGCTCCTAGGATTAGGACAGTACACCCATTATGCTTATTGGATAGTCTTCTTCCAAACCATAGGCTGGTGCCGAACGGTAGGGAAGGAAGAAAACCATTTGGCTTAAAGGGGTGTACAGAAGGTAATGACTAAAGACATATAAAGGGATTTGGAGAGGTGGCAAAGAATTATACGGTTATAGTTGTGAATCTGGATAATGGAAGAGGCATTACTAGGAATACCAGGATACCCCGACGAAACATTTCAATGTTTCAGTTTCACTGTGTACTGTTAATAGAAAACTGATTTCCCGATTAGACACTTACTCCAGGGTATGTATTTACCAGGTTTGATTCTCACATCTGTATGGTTTTACAGATGATGAGTGGGAGAAAGTTATTGGGAATTGGGTGATCATCCTCATTATATCGGGATTCGTTGTAATCGGTGATATTTGAGGAAGTCACCTGGGTTGTTTGCCGGTCGGCAAATATTTGGTTTTGAATATCCGCGGTTATGTACCAATTTCAAATTGATATATCTGTACGTCTATTTTCATAGAGTGAGATATACCTTTTGATATTATGTCGATGACATTTACCTATATCAGTGGATGGTTAGGTAAGGAGCATTAAACAGCGGTGTAATTCTTCTTAACCATAAGTACAGTTTTCAACCTACGACACACAGTGAAAGAGTTGTTAGACTCAGCGGACTTATACAGAGTATTGTATATTGTCCAGTGTCCATCAGGACAGAGGGGTTGGTCCTCGTACTATATTCGGTTTACTTATGACTTCTCTAGATTTTAGACAGCTGTTTCGTGGAAACACAGGGTCTAAGTTTTGAGGAGTTATAGGTATTTGAATAGAGTAGAGAACCAGGTATAGCAAGTATCGGGATTCTTCAAAGAGATCGAAGATGTAGATACTTGTGTATGGTATTCAGTTGATAGTAATGATGAAGACAGATTGCTTCTCTTTCAGGTTACTCATAATTGGAAGCATTCCTAAGTTGAGTAACGCTGATCGACCTCCTTCCATTTAGTTGACATGCACTGGAGATAGTTGCATGATTTGAATCTGGTTCAATTGAATCAGTGCCTCTGGTTCTATATTGGATATAGAACAGTTCATATCTTAACGATGTTAAGGTACGGGGAGTTGTCCGGCTTATGCTTAAAACCAGACACTGGACAACTCAAGGCACGTTTCTGTAATGGCTGTTTGTGGGTTGACCCAGGCTATGACGAGGGTTGATTTTCTACCATCTGGATGAACAGTAGAAATATTGTTCTATACTCGCCACAGTTTTTGTCACGCCCCGCTTCCCAAAATACGGAAAACGAGGTACGACTAGGCCAGCCATGCTCCTACGGTCAAGGAATCATCCTGCCGTAGTCACACTTCGGCTTCTAGCACTACATGGTAATCAGTAATTAAAGCACAGTATTAAAGGAATCACATCACTAATTTATTACATTAAAATCCCATTGTTCACAATTTTACAGATAACAAGAACAATAACTAACCAAGTTCGATCTCACAATCTCTTTTATGGAAAGCAGTAAATGAAGAAGGAACACCAACTATATCTCCGTGAACTCGAAGGATAGATCCGTCTCCGGTGCCGGTCCTCGCGCGGAATCTGAGCATGCATACTCAGGTCGTCAGAGCGACACAAATAATAATATTATTATAAGCAGATGAAACAGGTAAATGAGGTATTACTGGTATGAGAATAATGCAAGCAAACACTATATCACAGTATGATGCAGAATATGTTAAGTGTCCCTATCGGTCTCTACGTCATGTTTGAAATCACATAGTGGAAGGAGGATCATGTTTAACAGGAGTCTCGTACATACCCGAGACCACGGCCCACACGCCCGGGACATAACCCTGTCAGCCGGATCGCCAGATCCTGTCCTACACGAATAAGTATCACAGTTCGAATGATCATCCTCTAAACACGGTCCCGCTAAATAAGATACTCTTTCCACTTTGATTTCCCCTTTTTCCCCTTTAGGTACGCAGAGTCTGTTACCGAATCTCAGAGAGCCATCTTCATGTATAATCAAATCCGTTCTCAATCCAGCTTCCACTTGCCCTCTGAACTTTTGTAATCGAGGATCATCCGCTTGTGCAATCTTGATGCGATCCACCAGGGAAGATTGCACCTGTAGTTGCCAAAATTGACTGAGTGCGTTCGGAGTAACGACCTCAAGTTCAAGTCTCTGGAAATCCTCAATAATACTCCTCTGATCGGTCAACATCATGACCGCTGGTTTGCGACTGAGTGCGTCTGGTACCACATTGACCTTCCCCGGGTGATACTGAAGGTCCAAGTCATAATCTGCCATTAGCTCTAGCCATCGGCGCTGCCTCATGTTCAGTTCCTTCTGAGTGAAAACATACTTCAAACTTTTGTGATCGGTGTAAACCTCCACTTTTTCTCCTAATAGATAGTGCCTCCAAATCTTCAACGCAAAGACTACCGCAGCTAACTCCAAGTCATGTGTAGGGTAGTTCTTCTCGTGGTTTCTCAATTGTCGAGAGGCGTAAGCAACCACTCGGCCGTGCTGCATCAAAACACAGCCTAAACCCTTCCCTGAGGCATCACTGTGTATCACCAAACCACCGGAATTATCTGGTACTGTAAGTATAGGTGCTGTGGTTAACTTCTGCTTCAGAGTGTCGAATGCCTGAGTGCACTCTTCTGTCCATGTAAACGGCACGTCCTTCCGTGTCAGCCGTGTCAATGGTTCCGCGATCCTTGAGAAATCTTGAACGAATCTCCGATAATAACCTGCCAATCCCAGAAAGCTCCTGATCTCTGCTACTGATTTCGGCGTCGGCCAATCTCTGACAGATTCTATCTTTGCCGGGTCCACTGAGATGCCTTCGCCTGAAACAATATGTCCCAAAAACTGTACCTTGTCGAGCCAGAACTCACACTTGCTTAGCTTCGCATACAGCTTCTCTTCCCGAAGAATTTGTAGAACTGTGCGCAAGTGTTCAGCGTGCTCTTCCCGAGTCTTCGAGTAGACAAGTATGTCGTCAATAAACACAACGACAAACGTGTCCAAGTACTTTGCGAACACCCTGTTCATCAAGTCCATGAATATTGCTGGGGCGTTGGTAACGCCGAACGGCATCACAAGAAACTCGTAATGTCCGTATCGGGTCCTGAAAGCCGTCTTGCATACATCCTCGGCTGCTACCCTGATTTGATGATACCCAGAACGGAGATCCAACTTCGAGAAAACCTTGGCTCCATTTAGCTGATCGAATAGGTCATCGATACGCGGGATTGGGTACTTGTTCTTTATTGTGACCTTGTTCAGCTCCCGGTAATCTATGCACATTCGCAACGATCCATCCTTTTTCTTCACCAATAGAACTGGTGCACCCCACGGTGAAGCGCTTGGCCGAATAAATCCCTTCTCCAATAATTCTTCAACCTGTTTCTTCAATTCCGCCAACTCCACTGGTGCCATTCTGTATGGGGCCCTGGATACTGGGGCTGTACCTGGGATCAAATCGATCGAGAACTCCAAGATTCGAGGGGGTGGTAGACCTGGTAGATCTTCAGGAAATACGTCTAGAAAGTCCCGAACAATTTCTGGGGCTGGGCTCTTATCAATCTCCATAGCTGTCAGTTCCTTAGGCTTTGCTCTGTATTTAGCTGGTTCCAAAGATTCGCTTCCGCCCTCAAAAATAAACTCCGGGTGATTGGGAATGCGGAAGATCACCTTCCTTGCATGACAGTCGATAACTGCATGGAAAGTGCTCATCCAATCCATCCCGAGAATTGCGTCGTAACTGCCTGTCCCAATTAGGAGGAAATTCGCATAGAATTCCCTGCCACACACTACAACCGGGCATAATCTACATTCCCGACTAGATATAATAATGCCATTACCCGTATGAATTTCCCATCCCTTGGTTAGTGGTTCATATGGTATTGAGTGTGTATTGGTGAAATGCTCAGACAAGAAACAATGCGATGCTCCCGAATCAAATAGTACTCTAGCTGGCAATGAATGTACAAGTAGAGTACCTGTGACTACGTCTCCTGATGCCTCTGCCTGCTTGGCGGTCAAGGTGAAAGCCCGTCCCTGACCGCGACCTGTAAATGGCTGTCTCTGTTCCTGCGGCCTCTGCTGTGACGGTCCAGAACCTCTCTGTATTTCTGCTCGCTCAGGACAACTGTCAATCCTGTGCTGACTGGAACCGCAAATCAAACACTGTCCCTTAGCACGGCGACAGTCCTTCTGGGTATGCCCTCCTCTACCGCAATAGCCGCAAGTTACGCCCTTTCTCTGGGGGCGATGCTGTGGTACAAACGGGCGCTTCATCTGAGTTGTCCCTGCTCTGTGAACCGGTATGGCTCCTCGAGAAGGCACGTGGGTACGTGCTGGAACGACTGGGGGTCTCCTGAACTTGTTAATCAATTGCTCCTGAACTCTCGCTGCGTTGAGTACCTGTGCGAAAGTCTGTAGATCTAACGATGCGATCAGCTGCTGCAACTCAAAATCTAACCCCTGAAGGAAACGCCTAGCTCTGGTGACTTCTGATTTGACCATGTATGGAGCAAAGCGGCTCAGACGGTTGAACTCTGCCGCATAAACGTCCACTGGGCGTCCATTCTGCTTCAGAAGAATAAACTTTTCCTCCATTTCTGCCTTGGCTGTGGGAGGAAAATAGTGATCTAAGAAGCACTCCTTAAACTTGTCCCATTCAATCGGCTCTTCAAGTCTGCTTTCTTCTACCGACCACCATGTACGAGCCTCGTCTTCTAATTGTATCTTTATCACATTCACTCTGTCTTCCTCTGGAACCCTGGCGGCTGCCAATAAATTTTCCATGTTTACCAGCCATTGCTCAGCTTCAAGTGGTTCAGCTAGCCCTGTAAACGCAGCTGGGTGTAACCGTCGGAAGTCTGACACAGTACCAGCCCTAGCCTGATAAGCTGGTGGAGTAGCGCCCTCGGGGGCGGTAATAAGTGCGGAGGGTCCTCCTGCAGCGGTAATCGCTCTGAGTCCCTCAGTAAGCAAATCTGTCTTCCTCTCCTGAGCTTCCGCGAGAGTGGTCAGTGCACTGAGTATTCTTTCCGTGCGGTCCTGAGAGCTGGAGTCCGAAGAGGGGTCGTTCGGGGACGTCATATCACTGGAAGATTCAAAAGAATAGGTTCAGATTCAAGGATAGAAATCAAGAATAGTGAAACAAGAATAACGTAATACAGTTTAGTTAATGTCATCCCTTGATACTAAACACAGGCTTTGATACCAACTAAACCATGTCACGCCCCGCTTCCCAAAATACGGAAAACGAGGTACGACTAGGCCAGCCATGCTCCTACGGTCAAGGAATCATCCTGCCGTAGTCACACTTCGGCTTCTAGCACTACATGATAATCAGTAATTAAAGCACAGTATTAAAGGAATCACATCACTAATTTATTACATTAAAATCCCATTGTTCACAATTTTACAGATAACAAGAACAATAACTAACCAAGTTCGATCTCACAATCTCTTTTATGGAAAGCAGTAAATGAAGAAGGAACACCAACTATATCTCCGTGAACTCGAAGGATAGATCCGTCTCCGGTGCCGGTCCTCGCGCGGAATCTGAGCATGCATACTCAGGTCGTCAGAGCGACACAAATAATAATATTATTATAAGCAGATGAAACAGGTAAATGAGGTATTACTGGTATGAGAATAATGCAAGTAAACACTATATCACAGTATGATGCAGAATATGTTAAGTGTCCCTATCGGTCTCTACGTCATGTTTGAAATCACATAGTGGAAGGAGGATCATGTTTAACAGGAGTCTCGTACATACCCGAGACCACGGCCCACACGCCCGGGACATAACCCTGTCAGCCGGATCGCCAGATCCTGTCCTACACGAATAAGTATCACAGTTCGAATGATCATCCTCTAAACACGGTCCCGCTAAATAAGATACTCTTTCCACTTTGATTTCCCCTTTTTCCCCAGGTTACACTATTTAAGATATTGATCTATTTGTGTACGAGTATACCAATGTCACGGTTTCATCACTGTCCACTATATCAATCACTGTTCACTGTACCAATCACTATCACGATTATTCACTTTCCATTGGTGTACTCGTCACTCCTAAATCAACACCTATCACGCACGATAATGCAATGTCCACACGCACTAACACTGTGTAAATGACAAGGGTATGATATATGTATTGTATGCTACCAATAAACACGGTATGTTATGAATTAGCATGCACGTCATGAATTTAAGTAAATTGCACAAATTAATATATTACAAATTCAGCAGAAATGATGTAGGTAAGATATATAGAACAATCAGTCAGTAATTCATCAAAATTTGTTTCAGTCCAATCGGGGTTTCGGTTTTCAAGATATAACTGTTTCAGTTTAAGTGTTCACGGCTGGAATTTCAATTTCAGAGCTGAACTCCTGTTTCGCAACACGAATTGCACCCAGTTGGGCTCAAAATTTAGCGATGACACAGTTAGATGGAATCTAGGGTTTTCGATAAAGTATTCAACGCAACAGACGGATCCTCAATCGCATCTGTACGTTGAAAGTTATATACAGTTTAATCTCAAATGTCATTCCAGAAAGTGTTCTGGACAGCTTTATGTTCTGCTCTTTTAAAATAAGTTTAAAATAACAAACTGCGATGAATCGGAATGAAACCACTTGTTTTCTTTCACTAACAGGTATATCTTATAACTACTGAAAGTTCCGTATCATGCGATTTCAGGAAACACGGGGACGCAGGACTTTAGACAGAACGCACTAATCAGAAACGCTCTGGACTGCAGTCCAGAGTCGTGTTCCAATCCACTTATCTTCATGGTTTCAGAACAGAAAACATTAAAATTCTACATAGGGTTAAAGTTCATCGAGTTGGCTTCGATTTAAGCCCTCGAACGCATCTTTCCAATATGTGTATGATTTATAGTGATTTTATGCATTTTCAGTTACGAGAGAATTTCAGTTTTAAACAACATGTTTGGGGGTATCGATTTTTGTTACGAACGATCGTGTTTTCCAGCGAATTTCACACACATTATACATCATTAAAAGGGCCAACAGAAGGTAAAGGTTGCCGTCAATTTAGACAAATATTTCTATTAGTAACTAACATCGAGCACTTAGGTTTTAACATGTATAGGAAATCGGTAAGTTGTAAACTACATTATCTAGGTGGGTAACCCTATTATTATAGCATGAAGCAAGTAAATACTTGCCTGGAGAATGCCTCGGGGTCGTACGGCAACAGCGTCGTCGCGAACGCGCGGTACACGCCACGTATCGAATTCCCGCGAGCCTCGATCTTGATGTGGATCTCGCGTCGGGTTGTCCGGAGTCCTTTGCGCAGCCACTAGACGTTGATGGGTGTTTGACGATCCACTGCGAGTGTATTGGGGTTGCCTGACAGTCGACGGCGTCGCTCCGGCGGCGTGTACAGTGCACACACAGTGAGGACAAGTTAGAAATTTGGGTTTTTTTGGAGTTTTTGGAGAAGGAAATAGGTTGGGCAGTGGCCGGGGCTCGTGGTGATGGTGATGATGCTGAGGAGGTGGAGATCGTTGGGAGGCCGGCGATGTGGTGGGGAGTTCGCCGGCGTCGAGAGGCAAGGTGGCCGAGTTAAGTTGAAATGGGTTAGTGTGCAGGTGAGGACTAGTGGGGCTCGGGTGATGAAGGGAGGAGTCGTGGAAGGAGAAGGAGGGGGATTTGAGTGGCTGTCGTCGACGTGGGTCGAGCGACGAGGTGGTACGATCGCCGGTGTGGAGGTGGCAATGGGTTCGAGAGAAAATTTTTGGGTGCTCGGTGGATTTTTGAGCTCGGTGAAAGCAAAGGAGAGAGGTGAGGAGTTTGTGAGTACGAGAGAGTTGAGGGCGACGAGATTGACCACGTGGGGGCAACGGTCGGGCGAAGGCGTGGGCGACGGCGAGGGAGGCGTGTCTCGCGCGCGCGTTACGGGGTTGCCGTTGGGGAAAAATTCAAAAGGAAGATGAACAGTGAGGGCTTTGCACGCGGGCTTGGGTTTATGGGAATGGGCCGGCATAAAAAAAAAATTCCTTTAAAAAAAAATCCTCGTGGGCTGCAAGGGTTTTAAGGAGGGGACGGGCCAAAAATTTGGTGAGGAAATTAAAGGAAAATGTTTGAAGAAAATTAGTTTGGGCTGAGGAATAATTTGATTGGCCCGGGAAAAGTAAGGAAAATAAAAGGTGGGCTGAAAAATAATACGAAGGGAATTTTATTTAATATAGTGTTAGGATTTTATTGATAAATTTTGGTTTTAAATTTTGGCTTTTAGCTTTTAGGGTTTGGACTATAATTCCAAAAGAGCTGAAAAAAATAGGGTTTAAACAACCAACTAAAAATATATGGAGTCAAGAATAAGTTAATCACTAGAATTCAAAAAATAGGAGATTTCATGTAGAAAGGGAACGGGGATTTACAGTTTTATTAAAAATGGATTTTTTCAGAAAACAGTAGTGGGAGTATGGTAGAACTGGAAGTAATTCCAGAACCACAAACGATTACTGAAGATTTGATAAGGAACCTAAAGATTCAATCTGATTTGACATTCCATTGGCCACTCCGCAGATACGGTGGGTAACTTCAGGCACCCGAGAGGTACTCCGGTAGCCTCAAGGACGGTGACAGGGAAGTTCTTGTTTACCCACAATTACCATTGCTGTTGTTCCAGGCTGTGAGACCCGGCAGGAGGATGAGTATAGCGTCGTTCTAAACTAGCTTTAGAACTGCACGTCTGTATGACTCTGCCAGAAGGTTGTCGTAGTCAGTGGGAGCAGCGGAAGCATTGGTGGACATCAGGCTTATGTCTATTTATAGACTAAAGCAGATACAGCGGAGATAGATCATCTATTTCTGATGTGACAGTCATAGGTTTGACTTCATCAGAATAGGGGATGGATCTGTTGAGAAGGTAGTAGGGTGTAATGTCATGGTATTTGGATGACATACACAGAGTAGGAAAGGAAACTCCTATACTACGATCGGTTATACTTTGGTTGTCACACAGTGGCTTCTCCACACAGGACTTGGATATTATATCAGACATTCTGGTTACTAGATCTATGGTTTTAGATCTAGATTTGGGTGGTTTCCCAATCTGGGTACCTTGACAGCATTCTATGAGTATTTAGAATGGACGACTCCTGGCATGGTAGTGCACCTGCAGTTGATGGAGTCACCCTCTCTAAAGGTGTCTTATAGACTAAAGGGGAGAGGGATACGCATGATTGACAGATCACTTGCTTAGGCAATTGAGTCAATCATGAGATGTCAAGTACCACACCAGATGTTGTTCTTGCAGTAGATGCAATAAGTTGATATTGATCCAATCCTGGAGAAACAGTCGGAAGCAGTTTTAGAGCATAAGTGAATGTTCTAGGGATATGATAACGACAGCCTTATTTGGGAGACAGTTATCATTCCAGGCTTCCAAGGTGACATAGACGACAAGGAGGTTGTCAGAGTTATAGTTTTCCTTCTGACGAGGGGCAGTATTTTGGACAGATGGTCCAAGGCAATACTGAGGGTGGCATGGCGCAGGATACTGATTAAGTTCAGTTGATGATACAGTCTAAGAAGTTTGGATTTGGAGTTCATTTATGAGCTAGGTCCCATCAGACATCCAGACATTCTAAGACAGGTATTGCTCATTTCGGGAGATGGCTTTCTCCGCGAACTTGAGATATAGAGAGACATAGAAAGAAACATCACAGCGGATCCACTCACTGAGGCTATTCCTCGAACGCAATAGTTTCGCAAACGAGCTTTGTGAGACTGACTAGTAGAGGAGTTGGGTGTTCGGTATCACACGGGCTGTGAGTATGCGGCATCGCAATAATTAGCCTTGAGTGCAAGTGGGAGATTGTTGGAGTTAGTGCCCTCAGAGTCAATTATTGGATCACAGGCACGTGATTGCAATGATTGAGGGAGGACCTATCCCGGTAGGACAGTCTTACTCGAGATGATAGTATGCTATCTGGTTTATCTTTATCATCGTGTACTGCTTTAGGTGACCTGACATGTCGCTATTACACGTTGATAGAGCCCCTAGGATTCTTGCTTGACTGCTAGCAGTATGATGGCGATCATATACGTGGGAGCTGGTAGTCTATAAGCACATCCTTGAAAGGTCCCTAGTCGTAGGAGTTTCGAGACAGGGCATCGATACTCCATTAGTAGACTAGTGTATACAGTCGAGACCCCGACGAGGGGCGGTGGCCGGTCTCACAAGCCACTGGTGTCAGTTGGTTCACCTAAGATGTATACAGGTGCTCATTGGGTTATGAGTACACCGGACAGGACTCGCCGGGAACCTGCTAGTTGGTCTTATACCAGATGTCAGATAGCAGTTCCCTGGTGACATGTGTACAGGTTAGTTCATCGACCTGAGATCGTCATTTGTCTCGTGTGAGTTCCCACTGTGCTTTGATTACTACCCTACTACGGCTCAAAGGAGTCGTGCAAACAGGTTTTAGTTGGGTACAGTCTAGAGCCACATGGAGGCAGTGAGCGGATCTGCAGGGGTTCGTCTCTCCCGGTATTGGGGGTGAGGTCGCGCTGTGTCTAGGAGAGCCATTACACAAAGCCCTCGGCCGAGGCAGGAGATTTACTGGTAGGTATTCCAGTAGTATCTCAGGGTGTTCTGGGCTACGCTCCGACACGACTTGTACCGCTTTTGGGGGTCTGACTTTCACCAACCCCCTAGGCCCGCCATGCGATACTCATAGACGAACGGACCGGACTGTACGGCTATTGTCACTGACAGGCTCAGTTGGGTGTCGGGGTGAGCTTCCTCATCGACGTCCCATTTGGTCAATACCTGGTGGCCCGTCACGTATTGGCTTATACCTCTGACGTACTAGTGGTTAAATCCACAGCCAAGGTATTGACGAGTCTTTAGAGTCCACCACACTCAGTTACTCAAGTTTCGGGCGAAACGCTGTAGAGGCCGTATGGAGATATGGCAGGGTTCGATCAGATACGTGCGGTATTGCACGGATCGTTGATCGGACGGTTTTTACTAGCCGGCTTTGGCTTAAGCCGGATTCTAGTATTTGATAGTGTAGTTTTGTCTCTTTGCATTTGTGTTCAGTGGGAATACAAATGCGGGCATGTATTTGCAGTAGTGGGGTTTTCCCGTATTTTATTACGGGATCAGTTTTTCTGAAGTTGCCAGTTTGCATTCCGTTCCGGCCGGTTTTTCTTCATTCCTTCTCGGTCGGACTTTCTTGGTGGAGGGTGTTAATTGCAAGTTTGCAATTAACATTTAGTGGAGGGCTTTCTTGCATATATAGCTTTTTGATGAGACTAGCCTCATGATGATATTCTATTTTGGTCATTTCCATTGCTTATCTTATGAGTGGATTTGTGATGAGAGAGATGTGTGACTTTAATCATTATTATTCTTTTCTTTTGAGATATATTTGGAGAAGTATTCTTTTTCTCTCTCCAATCTTCTTCATTCTTGAGAGGGGCCGGCCATTCTTGAGGGAGGATAATGAGAGGATCATTTTTCTAGTGGTAAAAAGATATCATCTCATTCTCATGCTTACTTGCTTGCAAAAATTACACAAATCCCTCCATAGCCTTTTATTCCTTTCCTCCAAAACATCATGGCAACTTCATGAAACCCTAAAGAGACAAGTTCACTACACTATTCTATAGCAAGCCTTGGACGCGTCGGCTAGCCAACTTCGCGCCCGAGTTGCCTCGGTCAAGAGGCGGGAGCCCGTAAAAGATTCCGGCTACGTGGTGCCCTTTCCGACGAGCGAGGAGGTGACGGAGATTCCGCGGGAGATCGGAGTGGAGACGAAGACCGAAGGACACGGATCGCTCGGTATATCTCTCTCCCCATCTCTAATTAGCTAGTATAGGTTAATGGTTACGATCCGGGTTTTTCTTTGTCCGCGGTAGAGCCGGTTTCCGAGTAAGGAAAAATTTTGATTCCGCATTTTGGCCTCGAGTACGAGGCCGGGGCGCTGCCGTGGCGCAACAGAAAGTTACCCCTTGTCATAGCTCGGGATAACCCACAAACTGCCATTACTGAAATGTGTCTTGAGTTTGTCCAGAGTCTGGTTTTAAGCATAAGTCGGACAACTCCATATACCTTAACATCGTTAAGATATGAGCCATTCTATATACAATATAGAAACATAGACACTAATTTAATTAGAACCAGATTCAAATCATGCAGCTGTCTCCAGTGCATGTCAACCAAATGGAAGGAAGCGGATCAGCATTACTCAACTAGGATTACATCCAGATATGAGTAACCTGAAAGAGAAGCAAGTTCTCAAAACCATTACTATCGAATGAATACCAAACACAAATATCTACATCTTCGATCACCTTGAAGAATCCTGATAGTTGGAACACATGGTTTTTTACTTTATTCTTGTACCTATAACTTCTCAAAACTTAGACCTTATTTTTCTACGAAATACTTGTCTAAAATTGGAGAAGTCATAAGTATACAGAATATAGTACGAGCACCAAACTCTTTGTCATAATGGACACTGGACAACATACAATACTTTGTATAAGTCTTCTGAGTTGAATAACTCAAACCCTGGGTGTCGTAGGTTGAAAACTGTATTATGGTTAATAAGAATTACTCCGCTGTTTAATGCTCCTTACCCCATCATCACTGATACAGGTATATGTCATGGACATAATTTCAAAAATTTATATCTCACTTTACAAAATAAACGTACAGATATATCAGTTTGAAATTGGTGCATAACAAAGGATATTCAAAACCAAATATTTGCCGTCAGGAAAAACCCTAGGTGATTTCCTCAAATATCACCAATTACAACGAATTCCGATATAATAAGGATATAATCACCTAATTCCCAATAACTTACTCCCACTTATCATCTGTAAAACCATACAGGTGTGAGAATCAAACCTGGTAAATACATATCCTAGAGTAAGGATCTGATTAGGAAATCAGTTTTCAATTAACAATGCACAGTGAAACTGAAACATGAAAATGTTTCGAAGGGGTAATCGGGTATTCCTAGTTATGCCTCTCCCATTATACTGATTCATGACTGTAACCTTATATTTCCTTGCCACCTTTCCAAATCCCTTTATTTGTCTTTACTCATTACCTTCTGTACACCACCCTTAAGCTAAAAGGTTTTCTTCCTTCCCTACCGTTCGGCACCTGCTTATGGTTTGGAAGAAAACTATCCAATAAGTGTAATAGGCGTACTGTCCTAATCCTAGGAGCACTCGCAACCTGAGAGAAGGTAAAGATAAAAGATAACTGAATAATCTTTATTCTATTTCTCCTGAACCAGAATCCTTTCTCGAACTAGAATAAGTTCCTTCGAGTTCGTATGTAAATATACAATGGATTATCCAATAAATGTGGATTTTTGTAGTGATTCGGGGTGTTCTGGAGAAATTCAAAGGTGAAGTAGGAGTGATGATGATATACGCAGTTTGATCATGAATGATAGCAGTCGCAATTTACTTTGCCCTCTTTCTAATCCCTTTATTTGTCTTTACTTATTACCTTCTTTACACCACACTTAGGCTAATTGGTTTTCTTCCTTCCCTACCTTTTGACACATGCCTATGGTTTGGAAGAAAACTATCCAATAAGCGCAATAGGTGTACCCTCTCCTAATCATAGGAGCCCTCACAACCTGAGAGAAGGTAAAAGGAAAAGACAACTGAATAGTCATATTCATTTTCTTCAGAACCGGCAACCATTCTCGAATCTGAAACAAGTTTCTTCGAGTTCATATGTAACTATACGATGGTCATATCCAATAAATGTGGATCTTAGTAGTGATACGGAATGTTCCGGAGAAACTCAAAGGGTAAAAGAAGGAGTGGCAATGAAGTATGCAACTCTGACAATCCAAAAGCCAGTGTGTTTTAAGAAGGTTCGGTTAACTTGGTTTATTAGTTCTAGTCTAGGGTCGGGCCATGGTCGCTGCCAAAGAGAGAGAGAGAAGAAACACTCAGAGTGCACTCTAACCTAAATCAGAATGGTTAATCACTTTATCTAATCAGGATGTCTCCCACTGTATCCTCAAATTCTTCTCCAAACCCGAAAGATGAATTAGTCGGGATCATCTAAAATCACCCGATGAGTAAACCAACGCATCAGTAGTAATCGGGATCCAACTATCATCGCATGATAACCTGATGGAATCCACTCAAGTTATCACACTCCAGAAGGTATGCGCATGTCTGGAAAGTTTTCTGTATGTTTGAAACTCCAGATGTGATTTTTACCCCATGCTCTTATGACCTTGACGAAGGCCAACATATCATAAGTCACATGTCAAGTTCTACCTATCATTATCCAGGTTAATTTGATGTATTTCTGCATTGATACCATGTTGGATTACGTCAACGCTCCAACTATCAATCCGTGGCCAAATGCAGAACAAAAACTTTTAGAAACCGGCGCTAACGGAACTCGATTCTATGGATCGACCCATAAGCCCTAGATAACACAAACATGCAAAGGGTTAGAGTGATTGTACCAAACGATCCCTGTCCTTCGGTCTTCAAACTCTTTCCCAAACTCCTCGTAGCTTCCTTGATCATGTTTGATCTCCAGTCTCCCCACATCGAAGAAGATCCATGTCGAGGGTTAGTAATACGGGCTCCCGCCTCAAAACCGAAGCAACTCGGGTATCTAGTTTGCTAGCCTAGATAGCCAAGATGACATAGAGAGAGTTTGTGATTACTTTCCCTCAATACACCCTAGGATTCTCAACTCATGAGAGGGTTTAGGTGGAAGTTGAAGAAGATGCCAAGTGTGAAGAGTGTGAGCAAAAGAAAAGAGCAAGACATGAAAAAAGAGCGGCTGCCTTTTATTTTTGTGTGAGTTGTGAGTTCTTTTGTGAGAAAGCAACTAAAGAAAATTCTCTACAATAAAAGATCTTCCTTGCTCACTAAATATCTCACAATACTCACAAAATATCTAGCATGTCACACACACCATGAGTCACCAAGTGCACATGCCACAATCAATGCAAACCATGACTCACAATGCCAAAACTTACACTCACACTTTCCACCTCACTTAAACATTTAACCTAAATGTTTAATCCAAAAAGAGAATGGCAACTTCTAAAGTAAACGTGTAACGAATTACAAGAGTACCCCTCATCCGTATATACATACCCGCATCCGTATTCCGACTGAATACGAATACTACGAGACGAAAATAATCCAACAATATAATACTAGGATCCGGTTTAAACCAAAGCTCACTAGAATTATCCGTCCGAATCATGACAAGTGCACGTATATGTTCGAACCTTGCCATAAACCATACGGCCTCTACAACGTTTTGCCCGAACCAGGGAAACCTTCTGTGTGGGACACTAAAGACTCGTCAATACGCTGGCAGTGGGTTTAACCACAAGCACGTCAGTGGCACTAGCTGTACGTAACGGCTATCCAGGTATCGAGCGAAAGGGAGGCCGACGAGCAAACTCATCCTGAAAACCCTACTGAGCCTGACAGTGACAATATCCGTACAGTCTGGTCCATCCGTCTATGAGTATCGCATATCGAGTCTAGGGGGTGGATAAAGTCAGACCCCTAATAACGCGACTTTTAGTGTTGGTATGAAACCCATCACCACCTGAGAAACTACTAATAATTCTCGACTACCTTGGTTAAGGATTTCTGGTGATGGCCACCCATGCACAACGCGACATCAACCCCCAATACCAGGAGAGATGATCCGCTCACTACCTCCATGTGGCTCGGGACTGTACCCAACTAAAACCTGTTTGCACGACTCCTTTGAACCGTGGTAGGATAGTAATCAAAGCACAGTGGGAACTCACACGAGACAAATGACGATCTCAGGTCGATAGACTAACTTGTACACATGTTACCAGGGAATTGCTATCTGACAATAGGTATAATACCAACTAGCATGTTTCTGGCTAGTCCGTCCGGTGTACTCATAACCCAATGAGCACCTGTATACATCTTAGGTGAACCAACTAACACCAATGGCTTGTGAGACTTGCTACCGCCCCTTGTAAGGGTCTCGATCAGTATATACTAGTCTACTCTTGGAGTATCGATGCCCGGTCTCGAAACTCCCACGACTAGGGACATTTTAAGGATGTTCTTATAGACCACCCAACTCCCACATATATGATCGCCATCATACTGCTGGTAGTCAAGCAAGAATCCTATTGGCTCTATCAACATGTAATAGTGATCTGTAATGTCACCCAAAGGTTGTACATGATGATAAAGACAAACCAGATAGCATACTGTCATCTCGAGTAAGACTGTTCTACCGGTATAGGTCCTCCCTCAATCATTGCAATCACGTGCCCGCGATCCAATAATTGACTTGAGGGCACTATAGCCAACACCCATAGTCCACGGGATAGTTGGACTCCTCTCGGAAATACTGATACATTCTGTACCAAGCTACAAACACTACGTTAATGTAACAAACATATACTTGTACCAATTACCAGTTCTATTCACTATACTTGTCTATTCCATTCTTTCTTTTGGGACTTACCGAGCGCTAGTTTGCTGACGACATTCATATTTCTTTATTTCTTTAGAATGTTTGTCAGGAGGACCCGGCTCTCAGGAGATCGAGCCCAGCCAGGAGTAATTGGAGCAGATACCCGAGCAGCTCAACTACTAGCTTACTTGTACTTATTTACTTTTCAGTTCATATGCCACTTTTTAGACATTGCTTTCTATCATTGTACATTTCCTTTTCAAATCAGTTGTAATGTAAAGAATGGATATTTATAAAAGTTGCTGTTTATATTACATCTTTTATCATTCTTGTGCTTTTAGTTATATATTGCTTATTTACGCTTAACGTGTGTACTTCTGAGTAAATACGTCGCAGCCTCGCCACGTCTCCTTCCTCGTACACTGGGAAGTAGGGCATGACAGGGTTTTTTTGCGGCCCATGCAGGTCAGTTTTGCATGGAATCTAAAGCAATATATCACAAGAATTATAAGAATCGGCAACTATACATCTTTTACATTTTTAATCTCTTGAATCTATCCCAACCCTTTCTTTTCTTTCAAGGTTATGGATTCACCGAACAACACGAGTACCAATTTCAATGGCAACGCTCCACCAACTCCTCTACCACCACCACCTACCGTTACAGCTCCTATCAACGAGCAGACGGTATTGCTTGAGGTGATAAAGAGCCACTTGGAGAGTCAGCAGCAGACTGCTATCCTCTTGCACCTCCCTGAAACTGAGGCACCGAGAGTCGAGCAATTTCGGGCATTGCGCCCTAAGCACTTTTCTAGGAAAGAGAACCCACTAGAGGTAAAGGAATGGGCTTTGTCCATTGAAGATGATCTGGCAGCAGCATAGTTGCCAGAGATTCCTTGGGTGAGAGTTGCAAAGCTGCAACTAACTAACAACGCCAGAGTATGGTGGAAAGCTAAAGAAATCCGACTTGCCCAACCGATCGAATGGAGGACTTATCGCGATATATTTGATGCGAAATATTTCCCCGAGACTACCTGTTTCTACATGGAACAACAGTTCATCCATTTATTCAATGTGGAACAAATCTGTGGATGAATACGATACTGAGTTTACCATGCTTAGCAGGTTCGCGGCACACCTGATCCCGACTGCTGAGAACCGGGAACGAAGATTTCAGCAAGGGTTAGACCCGGAGATCCAAGCTGCACTAGCTACAGAGGATTTCCCAACCCATGATCTTGCTCTTAAGGCTGCCCGACGATATGAGGCGGTGGTGAAGAAGAAGGGCAGATCTCAGACTGCCGGTGTGAAATGCCCTGCCACTCAGATGGCAGGGGAAGCCTCTTTCAGGCCACCTTTTGTACCCAGGAGACCGGAAGAACTATTTTACTGGCCCAGACCATAATTTTACTTCTATTGCAAGAGAAATGGACACCTTGAGAAGGACTGCAGGCGTGCAAATGTCCTATGCTTAGTTTGTAGCGCATCCACTCACGAAATTGTAGCATGTCCTCATAGACTCAATCCAAATCTAGCCACCATACAAGCTATCACAGTTCCGCAGTGGCCAGCTATTCAGGTTCTTGCACCTCGCTTAACCCTACCTGCTCCACCTCCATGTGGACTTCCTGCACAGCCTCTTCGTCAGTTCCATCAGGCAATGATAAACATGCCCTAAAAATAGAGGAATGTGCCTCTAGCTAGGAGGAGTGTACCCCGGCGTAAAGCTTTCACTTTAGCGGCCGTAGAAGCCGAAACTATAGGTCAAGGTAACACTGGTAATCCTTTTTCTTTCAAAACCCCTGCATCCTTTCGTTCTTTCAACACTTTTTTTCATACACTTTCAGTAGTTCTTTTCACCACCACTGTAACCAAATTTTTCTTGAATCTGTTACAACTTCCTTCTATAAATTTTGAGGAAGAAATTTTTATAAGGAGGGTAGAATGTAACGACTCTGAATTTTCTGTACAAAATTTTTCTTTTTAAAGTACAGAAAAGAGTTTGCAAGCATGAGCACAATTTAAAAGTTATTCTTGTTTAAGAACAGCAAGAAATAGCTTGTAGCTCATTGCCAAAGCCTTGCATTGCTGTGACGTAGCCCCTATGTTCAAATCCCATCAGCCACATATTATTTTTTCTGATTTTGTATTAAACTTTTTGGAAGCCCAAAAGTTTACACGTGCAATACACGTAAAAATGAAAAGTCAGAGAAATCTAACATGTGCAAAATATTGTATGTACTGAAGAGGACACGTGGCACAAATCCAAACCCCCAACTCCCATACTTGGACTGGCGAGATTTGCCCATAGACCGGCGCCGACGGTCGTTCGTAGGGGAAAAGCTCCCGTGTTCTGCACACAAACCCTTTGGCCTACCCCCATTACCCCTGCAACTTTTGTTTTCTCTGCAATTGAACAAAGAATTCAATTTCCAAATTAATCCAATTTTTAATGCTTTTTAATCCATTCTTTCAATTCCAAAACCCTAATTCCACACTATAAATACAACCTCATATCCTAACCCCTCCTCATTCTGAAATCCCTAACCAAAATTATCAAAATTTTCTAAGTACAAGTGGAGTAGAAGTGGAGTTAGCCCAAGGTCAAATTCCGGCGAGGAAACGAAGCAATTCCGGCGACCCCCGCAATACCATGACAAGCTCAACCTCTTCCTCTCTTTATTCTTAACCCAAGTCACTAGTAAGTCCTACCCCCTTCTTTCCTTCCTACATAAAAGCCTCTTTTTATAAAACATATCGGAAGTGGAGTTAACACCGACATCTTCTTTAATAACCTTATATTTCTACTTTTCTTATATTTTCTTCATGTATATCCCTACACCATACTTGTTAATCATGCTAACTAATAATTAAAAACAATTTTCACCTTAAAACGTCATGTTATATAACTTTAATTTAGCTTTTACATGAAAATACCATGAACTTCATATTTTCATCTTTTAGTTCTTTTGATAACTTTTACCTTTAGAAAACATCACGGGGTAATGACCTACCCCTCACATACACATATATTGACATAGCACGATTTACTTTGAAACATATATCGTGGCGAATACAATCTTTTCATTAAAATACCATGAACTATAAAAACCCAGTTTCTTTTAAAAAGTATTATTAAACTCTTTGCGATTATATCTCTACAATCTATTTTGGGGAACCCGCTATTAGATGGTGTGGATTATCGCACATTCTTGGGCTAGTAGAGCGAGATGCGGACCTCCTCACGGAGCATCCAGTCTCGAAAGAATTTTAATATGATTTTTAAGAAAAACGAGACTTTCTATTTAATAATAAAAATTACTTTTTAATAATTATATAAATATTATCAAACCACATATTTTCAAGATATAATAAAATTCCATGTTTTTCTAATAAAATAAAATAAAATAAAAGAATGACAAGTTTCACCAAAATACCATCAAGTATCAATACAAGACAAGTTTTACACTAAACTACCTTGAACTATTCAAGCTAGGTATATATTCACTAATATACCTCACTCCTTAAAATTCACATCAATGAAAACCCTAAAGAACATAAATAATTACTTGAGGTTATTTTGAAAGTATATAAAATATTTTTCATAAAACTCTCTCGAGTTATATAAAATTGCAATTAAGGACCTTAGTAAATATGGGTTTAAGCGGGATCAATTCTCTTAAGCCTCAGGGAGCCGGAGAAAGCGAGTGCTTGCCTATTTAAGGTAGAAAAACTTAACGGAGTTATCAATGGTAATTGTCTTGGAAAAAGACATAAATCCTGCCATCCATGTGCAGCAGTTACCGGTGACTCCCAAATCTAATTCAGGATCAAAATTTTGTTTAAAATGTCTGACTCAAGTCTGAGTCTAAGTCTAATATGAATCTAAATCCAAACATGAATCCAAACCCAAACATGAATCCAAATCCAAACATGAATCCAAATCTAACATGAATTTAACATGTATACTTAAACCTGAACCCAATATCAACATATCAACTTGACCTGACCGAACTATGACTATATCTTAACTTGACTACATGAATACTTGATACATCCTGAAATCGTTTACATGAACAACTCGTATCCATGGTCTCGGCAAGTCTGTTAACTGTAATTTATATAATATATATATCACGGGGTTTTAAAGGGGTAGACTGGTACGGAATGTATTATAAGTGGCACAATGATGGACACTAAAAGACACTTATCGTATATCCATGTCATTGTCCCGTGGGTATTGATGAGGCCTTGTACTTTTCCTGTTCCCATTGTCCATGAGATAGTTGGACTCCTCTCATAAACACTGATACATTCTGTACCAAGCTACAAACAACTACGTTAGTGTAACAAACATATACTTGTACCAATTACCATTTCTATTATCTGTACTTGTCTATTCCATTCTTTCTTTTGGGACTTACCGAGCGCTAGTTCGCTGACGACATTCCTGTTTTTTTCTTTTTTTGGAATGTTCGTCAGGAGGACCCAACTCTCAGGAGATCGAGCCCAACCAGGAGTAATTGGAGCAGATACCCGAGCAGCTCGCTACTAGCTTACTTGTACTTATTTACTTTTCAGTTCATATGCCACTGTTTAGGCATTGCTTTCTATCATTGTACATTTCCATTTCAAATCAGTTGTAATGTAAAGAATGGATATTTATAGAAGTTGTTTATATTACATCTCTTGTCATTATTATGCTTTTAGTTATATATTGCTTATTTATGCTTAATGTGTTTATTTCTGAGTAAATATGTTGAGGCCTCGCCACGTCTCCTTCCTTGTACACTGGGAAGCGGGGCGTGACACTAGGACACCACAGCAAAATGGTGTCGTTGAAAATAAGAATCGTTCTTTGCAAGAAATGGCACGAATCATGTTTAGTGGGAATAATCTAATCATGTATTTCTGGGCAGAACTAATAAATACGTCATGTTATATCATAAACAGAGTTAGTATTATGAAGTTTCTTAAAAAGACACCTTACGAACTCTTTTATAAAAGAGCTCCTAATATAAAATATTTTAAAGTTTTGGATGCAAATGTTATATACTAAATATCCTAGACAACCTAGGTAAGTTTGAGTGAAAATTTGATGAAGGTATCTTTGTTGGTTACTCCATAACCGGCAAAGTATATCACGTTTATAATAGGAGAACCCAAGTTATACAAGAATGTATGAATGTTGAATTTGACAAAAATAATTCGATCTCGAAAACCTTAGAAAATAATGATGAGCCAAACATCTCAAAGTCTTTGGAGAACTTATTAATGGAAAAAGAAATTGTTGAACCACATGTAGAACATGTGCTATAAGTTGTTTAAGAAGAGCTTCCAAAGGATTGGCAATTCAGTAGAAATTACCCTAAGGACTTGATCATAGATGATATTGATAAGGGAGTTGTAACTAGATTATCAACATTCAACACTTGTATCAACTTAGCCTTTATATCCTTAATATAACATAAAAATGTTAATGAAGCTATAATAGATGAAAACTGGATAATAGCCATGCAAGACGAATTAAACCAATTTGAGAGAAATAATGTTTGGTGCCTACTAGTAAGACCCGAAGGTAGACTTATAATAGGAACTAAGTGGGTATTCAAGAATAAACTTGACGAATTATATAAAGTTGTTAGAAACAAGCTTGTTTGGTAGCCCAAAGGTATAACTAAATAGAATGAATAGATTACGATGAAACATATGCACTTGTCGCTAGGTTAGAAGCCATGCATATCTTACTAGCATATGTTTCCTATAAAAACTTTAGAATTTTTCAGATGGACGTTAAAATTGCGTTCTTAAATAGTCAAATCGATGAGAAAGTGTATGTATCTCATCCTTCTGATTTTGAGAATCATGAATTCCCTAATCATGTCTATAAGTTAAGAAAGACACTTTACGGTCTCAAGCAAGCTCCGCGTGCTTGGTATGAACGTTTAAGTTCGTTTTTAGAGAATATAGGATTCACGAAGGGTATAATAGGTAAGATTTTATTTACTAAAACTCTTAACCAAGATATCATATTAGTCCAGATATATGTTGATGATATTATTTTTAGATCAACAAATGAAAGTCTTTGTGAAGATTTCGCCAATCTATACAGAATGAATTTGAAATGAGTATGATGGGAGAACTCAATTTCTTCCTTGGATTTCAAATTAAGCAAAAGGATGATGGTATCTTTATCAATCAAGCCAAATATACTAAGGAACTCATAAAGAAGTTTGGCTTAGAGAATGTAAAGACTTGTGAAACACCTATGGCTACCAATACCAAACTCACTGACGATAACGAAGGTCAAGATGTTGACATTAGATTTTATCATAGCGTGATAGGCAGTCTACTCTATTTGACTGCAAGTAGACAAGATATTATGTTTAGTGTATATTTGTGTACGAGATTCCAGGCTAATCCTAAGGAGTTGCATTTGACCGCAGTCAAAAGAATCCTCAGATATTTGAAAGGAACCATAAATTTTGGTTTATGGTATCCTAAGAACAACTTGTTTCATTTGACAAGTTATTCTGATTCAGATTACGCTAGAAATCTTAAAGATCGAAATAGCACAAGGGGCACTTGTCATTTCCTAGGGAATTGTCATTTCTCTTGGATTTCCAAGAAACAAAACTCTATTGCTCTCTCGATAGTCGAGGCAAAATATATTGCTGTTGGTAGATTTGAGGATTATCAAGAAAGTGTTTCACAAATTTCTATACTCTGTGATAACACAAGTACAGTTCATACGACTAAGAACGCCGATCAACATTTTAGGACTAAGCACATCGATATACGGTATCACTTCCTTCGTGACCATTTTCATAAAGGGGATATCGTATTAGAGTATGTGTCAAATGAAAGTCAATTAGCCGATATATTTATCAAGCCGTTAGATAAAACTATATTTTCATATTTAATAAGAGAATTAAACATGATAGCATTAATCACGTCCTAAAAACCCTAAATTATATTATATGTTTTCATAGTTTTAAATGCACATATAATTTGAAATTTTAAACAGAAGACATCTGCTAGAAACGTTTGTACAACACTATATCTGACGTCACTGCCGACGTCTATTTATCTGACTCATAATTGTAATTTTTGGTTTAATTGATTTGGGTAACTT
Organism: Agapanthus africanus; assembly: GCA_030015575.1. NCBI lineage: Eukaryota > Viridiplantae > Streptophyta > Magnoliopsida > Asparagales > Amaryllidaceae > Agapanthus > Agapanthus africanus. The sequence continues at coordinate 134,412,831 of CM057337.1, forward strand.
CAAATTATTTAATCCATTTAAAATTATCAATTGGCACTTGGTCAGTTTTAGTCTGTAGGATTCAAATTAGATGTTTTTAGATTTCAAATTTTAAAGGTAACTTTTGAAAAACTTCTTGTTAGTTTTCAGAACATCTCGGTGGTTTATTTTAAACTTACCTTTCATTTTTCTATAAATGAGATCCAATTCCACTCAATTGGTCATTCCCATATTCTGGAAAAAAATGGAGAATACCAAAGTATATAAGAGGAAGAACAATGTAGAAGAAGGCGGGTTCTAAGAAACCTAAAGAGGAACCTCCGAGTCTCAAATCGAAGGAAGACCCGAGTAAAGAATCAGTTCCTCTCTCGCCATATTCATCACCAACCAACCCGAATCCACTGAATATTCCGACTACTGGTAGAATCGTGTTGCTCCTTCACCAAAAATTCTTAGACGACACACGCATCTTCTTTGATCCCTTTGATCCCGAAGATGACATGATTATCAAGAAATGGACTACCGATGTCGTTGAGAAGTTCAAGAAGGAACACTATGATAGTTATTTAAGTCTTATGTATGTATGTTTGTACTTTATTTCTTGTAATGTTTTTTGTCTTGTAATGTTTGTTTCAATCAATAAAATAAGTGTGTGTTTTTTAAATTTAAGGCCGTCGATTTAAAGCTTAAAACAAAACTATTAAAACCAACATTTGACGTCTGGACAAACGTCAGCTTAAGAAATTTTTGACCAACAGACGTTTATAGATGACGTCTTAGGTTCAAATCAAGTCACTGAATACTCTCTAACTGACGTCTGGTTCAGAGACACAGACGTCGGTACGGGTAAAAATTCTGAATTGATTAAAATTCTGACCCTTCGATTCCCATGATTGAATCTCAACCGTCCATTCATTTATTAAATTGCCCTTTCCTTTCTTCTTCCTAACCCTAGACGTCTATATAGGAGACCGGTTCCCTCTCTCACTCCAATCTCTCTCCAATTCTCTCAAAACCATAATTTCTTCTCCCAATTCCCAATTTCTCTCCAAAATCCTTCAACTATGGCTCCTAAACCCGCTAAGAAAGCCGTTGTGTCCAAGAAAAGGAAACCCAATCCTTTGAAGTCATCATCCGAAGCCAATTTGTTCGTCACCGACGAAGCTAGGGATTGATTCGCTTCGATCATTAACAAACCTATCCACACTGGTGTCAAGGTAATATTTCGCGACATCTTCGAATTTGGATTCCAAGAGTTATTTGAATTTCAAGAATGGATGTCTTTCCTTACTTTTTCACGCCCAACCTATGACAAAGCCATTAGGATTTTTTACGCCAACCTTACAAGCACCTACGACAACCCCAACGACTACACCACTAAAGTATTCGACAAAGTCATCAAGTTCACCCTACTACAATTGGTCATGCTTTAGGCATACTCACTGAAAGTGTTGAAGTCTACAATAAGACTCTCGACAATTTCATCTTTGAGGCTCCTCACACCAAGGGAGTTGTTTCCCAACTTCTCCATGGAAACGACTACCCTAATCTCTACACCGATCGCCAAGCAAAGACGCTCACAGAAAGAGCCTGTGTCCTTGCCAACTTACTTCCCTACACTATCATCGCCAAGTCTGGGAGTCGTGATATCCTCTACGGTCTCCACAAGCTTATCACTTACTGTATATTGTCAAAGATTAAAGTTAATCGTCGGTCTTTTCTCATTCAAAATATGTGGGAAATCTCTGGAGGCCCGTCAAATCTCTACTACGGGCGTGTCATTACCAAACTACTCGAACATCGGAAGATTGCCATTTCCAATGCCAAGGATATTGTTTGCGATCAAATAGTCTTCGGTTTACGAATCATCAATTTGATGCGCTTAGATCCTCCTACTTCGGCACAACAATCGAGTTCGTCTCAACCGCAACAAGAACCAGTTGATGTTTTTTCCCACATAGGAACTGAATAAAATACGAATAAGGTAGCAAGGAAAACCCCCAAGTGGAGCATCACGTGCCCACACATGATCAGGCCTCACGTGAGGACACGTGACCTTTTTTGGGCAAAGTCTATAGGCGCTGAAATAAACAATTGGAGATGCTTAATCAATGGGGTCACATGCTAACACGTGATGGGTTCCTGAGCTCTCTGAACTAATAGAATTAAATTCTAATTAGATGTTTAATCAGTGGGGTCACGTGCCAACACGTGATGGGTTCCTGAACCCTCTGAACCAATAGAATTAAATTCTAATTAAAAGGAATCAAAAGCCTTAAATAGAAAAATATTTCCCTAGATCTTTCCAAACAAAAAAGATTGCACTCTGTAAAATGGAGTACCGTTGGATTTTTAATCCAATGGTGATTAAAAAAATCACCAATTTATAGAAAGATTATGTACAAGGAAATATTTTCCTAAAATTTGCCAGGAACAACAAATAAAATAACTTATGGATTAAAAATCCAATGGTGAATAAAATTCACCAAATGATCTAAAAGATCATGTTGGTTATAAAATCAATCAAAATCTCTCAATGAGAGATATGCTGAACAAACTGATTCTTTTCTTTCTCCTATAAATAGGAGCCAAAAAGAAAAGAGAGAGGAGAGGAGACGACAGAGAGAAAGAGAGAAGAGAATTTAATTCTCCAGAGAGAAGAAGATCTCTTCAGAGAAGAAAGAAACTCTAGATAAAAGAAGGAAGGAGATCATTCTATAAACTCCCACAAAACAAAAGAGAATTTAATTCTCAAACCAAGAGTTTAACTCTTCTAAATAAGAACTCAGTTCTTCTTTTGGTTGAAGATCTACAGAAGCAGATCTCCCTATAAGTTGAGAATTTAATTCTCATCGGGAAGATTCTGCCATGCAGATCCAAAACTTAGAGGGAGAATTGGGTTTAAAGAATTTAATTCTTTCAAACACGGAGGAATTTAATTCCTCTAAATTAAATTAGGGTTTAACCCTATAAAAGAATTTAATTCTTAAACAAGAGATTTAACTCTCCATGCACGTAAGAGAGATCAATACCCAACATGATCATGTGTGTCCACGTGAGCCCTATCAATGATAAAAAGAGAACAAATAAGTTTAGGTCACGTGCTCCCACGTGACCCTTGAACAAGCTTCTCAAAATAAAAAGGGAGTAAACCCAAGGCAGTTTCACTTTTTGGGTGTCTCACGTGTTCCTACATGACCCCTAGCAATTATCAAACACTCATAAAAAAAGAGGATTCTACCCAAAGGCAATGCCCGCCTAAAGGATGCTTCACGTGTCTCCACGTGACCCTTAACAAACACCTTTTTAAAGAGAAAATGGGGTAAAACTGAAGGATTAATATCTAACGCATGGGTACCCTCACGTGTCCGTACGTGATGATCATAAAGATCAAGTTTTTAATACTTATATGCATATTCTGGGAGTAAAATAGAAGAAGTAAGGCCCAATCTTCAGGTGCCTCATGTGACCCCACGTGAGCGCTTCGTTCTTAGTGTTTAACACTACTTTAAGCGCCTCACGTAGGAACACGTAAGCGCTGAGTATACTTTAGTGTTTAACACTATATTCAAACCAATTTTAGCCCAAATTAGCTAAGTCTCACAGAGGCAAGACCCCCCTTCACCCCAACTATACTCTTGTCTTCCAAAATTGATCATCTCATATGGCATTCAAAGTAATTCCCAGAGCCTTTCAACCAACATTGGTTCAAGGGTACATCTCTTTATACCTCTGATATATGTCATTTTAATCCTTCAACGTCTTCAGAGAGGTGACGGGTCCCGACAACCAGACATTCCACGGACTGTGGGGTCCTTAAACTCATGGACTATGATGTCCTTAAACTTTACAGACTATGATATCTCTAAACTACCATGGACCGTGAGGTCCCTAAACTCATAGACTATAATGATTTTAAACTTTACAGACTATGACGTCTTTAAACTGGACCGCAACGTCCCTAAACTAAAACAATAGAGCCCAAATGCTCTTTTGTTGGATCTAAATGATCCTGTTGAGGAGATCTTAGTCTAAAATTAGACTAACGTATTCTCAACAAATGTTTAAGTTGATCTTAGTCTCAAATGAGATTAATAATCCTTAAACCCAACCCAAACCCAAATCTAAGAAAATACGGATTTGGAATAATTCACGCCCTACGGGCGACAACATAAATTAGTCTCCGTATATAATCCACGGGCAACCAAAAATAAAATAAACACACACGACATGATGTGACCATCTGGAGAAGGAGAAAGTTGTTACCGCGATGCGGTAGCGTAATTAACTGCAGGGGCTTGCGCCTGCAGGGAAAAGCATCCCCACAATCAAAAACCCCTCAAATGAGGGGGAATCTGACGAAGTCTGCTATAACGGCTGTATCTGTCTAAACCTCCGATACATGGTGCCATAAATCAACTTGGCATCTTCGGAGAGGTGGACAGATAAAACTAAATAGCATCTGCCCCTAAAATTCAGGCCAGACGTCCCAACGTTCCGGTCACGTATTTCGGCGGAAAACAGATTCTGGCATACCTGGTGGGACCTTTTTCTCTTCCCACTCCACACTTTGTGTGTCGTGTTTCACGAACAAATCGCGGTTTGCTATGGTTGCCCCTGGATTCGAGGTACTAAGATTTGGTGTCTTGCTCCCGTGCAGATCAATGGCTTCCAACTGCACCAACTGCAACAATTGCAACAACTCCCGCTCCGTCCTCGCAGGAGGAGTGACTTATGGGCATCAGTGTCACGCCCCGCTTCCCAAAATACGGAATACAAGGTGTTGACAAGACCAGCCATGCTCCTACGGTCAAGGAAGTGTCCTGCCGTAGTCACACTTCGGCTTCTAGTTTTGCATGGTAAACAGTAAATAATGCGCAGGTAATGAGAAATGCAGTAACTGGAACAAAACAGTAAAATGAACTGACCTGATGAGAAACAAAAGATATGACTCTGGATAGCTAAACAAGATGTCCGTGATGTGCGTCTAGTCCAGGTCCAGGCTAAATCTTCTCCTCACACTGAGCATGCATACTCAGGTCGTCAGAGCGACACAATAGCAATATAATATATAAAATCATGTGACAATTCTAGCAGTGATAATAGTTATATATAACAGTAGATCAATGGCAGTATGGGTATGAACATGCAGTAATCAATGCAGCGGAACAGTAAAAGCAGTGGAATGATATGCCACGTATGTCAACACAGTAAGTAAGATATATCAATGCCAGTATCCCTATCAGTCTCTAAGTCTCACTGTACAGGTCACTAAGCCTAACGTCAGTCCAAGTGTGAGAGTCAACCACTCGCGAGTGTCCTCCACCTAAGGGTAGAACCCAAGGGCAAGGGACCACAGGCCCAACATGTATATCACGGTAATAATCATGTACCCTGTAAATCTCCATATATCTCCCTAAATATATAAGCCGGCATGGGACTTTTGAGATTCTGTTGAACTCACACTCAAACTACCCAACACCCCGTGGTCCACATCAAACACTAATCATAACTCTAAATACCAATCGGTCGGTGACAAGTCTGCACGAGAACTGGAGGCAGGACCTCCATCAAGCACGTCCTGACTAATACCTAAGATAAATGGCAGTGTCTGGTGCCTTATCTGTGACACCCATGCATGAGCTTCCATAAGTGTCTCATACCACTTATAGTCACACGTACACGCGTCCCACAGACGTCGACAATGCAATAGAATAATAAGGTTCACTGATTGTGTACAAGTACGTATCACTTTCACTTATTCGCTGATACACGAACACTAACGTACTTGCCATAATCATCACTAATACCTAACACTGGGTAAATACACGTTATCACTGGGTTATCAATGCAGTGACATGTGTATGACATGATGCGTAAATAGTATATAAAGCATGTTTTGGATGTCATTAATTAGTAATCTACCACTTGAATAGTATGTCATAAATCATACGGTTACAGTTTAGTGAAACGATGAACGGGGAATAAATAGTATGTTCAGTTATCTATCCAGGGAATTTAGTTTCATGCCAATCGGGTTCCCGGATCATTAGTTATAGCCATTTCATTTTAAGCGTTCGCGGCTGGAAATCCGGTTTCAGAATCAGAAGTCCGTTTCGCAACGCATTTTAATTCCAATTGGGATCAGATTTTAGCGACTCAAATATTGAATGAAATCTAGGGTTTTCAGTAAGGTTTTCAACGCAACAGACGGATTCTCAATCGCGTCTGTACGTCAGGAGATATACACTGTTTAATACTAGTATGTCAATTCTGATTCTGTTGGGACTGTTATGCGTCCCGATCTTTTAAATTACAGATTAAATAGCAAACGATGACGAAACAGAATGAAACCACTTGTGTTACCTAGCTAACAGTTTCACCTTTTATAAACAGTGGAGTTCCGCAACCTACGAGTTAAGGAAACAGTGTGGTGCTCATCACGGGACAGCACACAGTAAACAGAGTCGCTCGGGACTGCAGTCCAGAGTCGCTCTGGACTGCAGTCCAGAGTCGCACTCTGATCCAAATATTGTCACAGTTTAGGTACAGAAACAATTAGAAACTTGCATAGGGTTATAGTTTGTCGAGTCGGTTTCGATTTAAGCCCTCGAACGTATCATTCCAGTATGTATATAATTTATGGTGATTTTAACGGTTTTCAGGTATGGGGAATTTCCAGTTTTACAGGTAAACTTGGGGGTAGTCGTTTTAGTCATTAACGGTCATATTTTCCAACGAAATTCACACACTAGATTCAAAGCCATACGGGCCAGATTATACAATTGAATTCCGCCAATTTAAATGATGATTTCCATTGAGAACATGCATCGAACAGTTGCGACATAATATTTAACAGAAAAGTAAAACATGGGGTATACACGATTGTAATTTGTAATTATCATAAAGTAGAATGTAGCAAGTAGAGAACTTGCCTGGAAATGTGTCGACAATAATACTGCAGTGGTATCAGCACGATCGCGCCATGAACGCAGCACCGGCTCAGTCCTTTGGAATCCGACAATTTCACTCGATCTAGTTGCTCTTCGTGCCCTCCTTTTCTTCACTGTTTCACGCTGTTCCTTGATTTGATGTGAGAGAGGGTGAGACGCTGATAAAGGGAGAGAAATTTAGAGAGAGAGGAAGAGAGAATTAGAGAGAGAGGGGGGATTTAGAAAGAGAGAGAGAGAATTAGAGAAATTGAGAGAGAGAGAGAGAGAGGGAATTAGGGAGAAAGAACATGGGTGAGATGAGAGAGAGGGAATAGAATGAATGAGAATTAAGTGGTGATTAATAGGATTTTAAAAGGGATTAATGGGGGAAATTAATTGGGATTAAAGAGGCATTAACTTGGTGGTTTAATAGGAATTTATAGAGGAGATTTGGGTTTGGATTTGAAGGGATTTAAAAGAAATGAGGTGGGATAATTGTTATTTTAATGGGCTGTGGAGGGAAAATGGGCTCGGGCCAAGGGATAAGATAGTAGGGAAAAGAAAGGGGCCGGGCTTGGAATTTTAAGTGAATGAGAAAAGGATTAGAGGAGTGGGCCGGCTTTGGGCTTGGGAAAAGTAACGACTGGACTAAAAATGAACAAGAAAGGGGATAATAAAAGAGGAAGGGAATGGGGGTTTGGGTTAGGGAAAATTAAAAGATATGAGATTAGATTAGGATTTGGGTTTTTAGAATAATACAAATAATAATTATAAAATAAATAAATTTTGAGAGTGACAAAAATACGGATATTGGTATTCAAAAGGACTGGGTATCACATCATACCACCCTTATAAAAATTTCGTCCTCGAAATTTAAAACTAAACGATAAGTTGTAAAATCAAAAGCGAAAGCTACCATATCACAAACTAACTCGTAATGGTTTACTTAAAACGGGTGGATGAATTTTTTTTTTGAAGATGTATATATGCAAGAACAACATACAAAAGGGTGGATTTAAATAAGTATACGGCAGGAACAACTATAAGGACGAACTACAAGTACACGAGAATATCGATAACAATAACGAACAAAAATAATCAAGGCGTGTTCAATAAAAATCGAAACCCAAATGTGTGCTCATATAAGTATATCAAGGTAGAAGTAATAAGTATAAGATACAATCATTTATAATAGTAAATATAGGCACAACACCCGAAAATATAGTAACGATGATAAAGTAGTGAAAGATTTGTCGGTAGGTTAAAACATTTTAGGATAGTGTATCGATCAAATAGTTTTAAAATAACTTAGAAAACTCATATAGTGAAAATAAGAAACATGGAACAAAATATGCGCGGTGTAAGGTTGCGCTACTGAAAATAATGTGAAAGCTAGTAGTGGAGTACTTGAAATGCGTAAAACGGGAATAGTCGATATCACACACTCTTCGATAAATATAAAATAATGAAAACCAAATTTTCGAGTAATAATGCCCATATAAATATTTAGGGTAATAGGAAAACACAAAGAGATTTAGGGCTGGCTAGGGTAGTGATTACAAAGAAGTGTGGCTCATTCAGAAGATCGGTGTGTGGCGGCTTTAGGCTGAAGATCAAGGAGACTGTGATCAGGTCAGCACAGGAAGTAAGGATGAGCAACAAAGGAATACAAGAGGAAAAGTATGGGGGAAACAACAGTCGATACATCACACGAATCAAAATTTGAAGGGTTAGCGAAGTCGGAAATTTCCCTAAAATTTTCTTCTCTCAGAAGGATCTCAAGCGAGGTACGGACGGAGGATGGAGGGTAGACCTCTAAAAGATCGGGTGTGGTACTAGTTAATCTCAGTGAGGGTTAGACCAATGTAAGGAGTAGGGGTGAACAGATCTCAGTAGGAAAATAATTGTATAGAAGAAATAATCATGCATTAAGGGAATTAAGAAGATCGAAGGATTAGCGAACTCAGCAATTTATTTCATTCCAGGAAATTCTAAACAAAGCATTCTTAAAGATGAAAGGTGTCCCTAAACTATACACAATTTTATTTGGCCAGAAAGACAACATCAAAAAGGAATCCCGTCAGTCGCGATTGTGGAGATTCAGCAGGTTGCGGTAGGCTCACGCGCTCAGATAGGGGCGTCCATTCCCATATCGTCTCGCAGGGATCGCCATTGGGAGTTCTTCCACAGCAGGGTCTTGATCTTCCGGTCCTTCTTCCTTGGATAGAGCTTCTTCATCGAGGTCTGATTCCATGTGATTTTCTTCTTCTAGATTTTCTTCCACGGGGTTTTCCTCCGCTGGATTTTCTTCTATCGGGTCTTCCTCGGGATCTTCCTCTATCGGGTTCTCTTCAGGGTCTCCTTCCTCCCCGTCGGAATCGCCGATCATGTCAACCTCTGGGGCGGCGGCTCCTTCGTCCTCGGAATTGCTGTGTCCGAAAATGACTTGGGGGCCGTTGATCTCGACGTCCGAGCTCACCAGCATGCGGTCTAAGGAAACACATAACTGCGCATCTTCATCTGGATGCGGCACTGCTATAGGGTGGGCCATGGCATCATGATTCGAAGTTTTATTGCATTCAACTAAAAGTTCGACGGATACGAGATTTCAAACGAAAGGAAATTTTTACAAAAGGGGTAACAACATTATTATAGAAAGCAGAAAACATAATAACTTTTCTTTGATTTCTGGACCACTGCAATCTCGTCACACGGGTTGAATTCTAAGCTGGGTCCGCACTATCCTCGAAGCTCGATCTACGAAATATCCATCAATTAGCAGGAGTGGGGAGTGTGGGCGAACTGCCTCCTTGTAGCTCCTTCCTATTAGGGCAACCGTTGATAAGATGTTCGTTGGATCCACAAATCAGGCATTTCCCCTGGGCGCGGCGACTATCCCTCTGAAGATGTCCTGGCCTCCTGCAGTACCCACAACATTGGGTCTTCTTCTACTTCTATCTCGGGGAACAAATGGGCGCTTCATCTTCTTCTCTTTTCCTCGTCTAACAGGGATCCCTTTACGACTGGAGACTCCCACGGGTGCCTGATTCACCTGCCTTCTCAGTCCTTCCGCTAATAAGTCGTTCGTTCGCTCCTGGGCTCCCTTCAGACCTTGCAGTACCCTCAGAATTTCAATGGTCTGATTCTGGGAAGTGGAGATATAGAAAGAGTCGTTGGACGACATGATCTTGAAACAATAATTTTGAGGACGATATAAGGCACAAGCTATAAGAATCAAAATAGAATACGGATTGGGCAAGGATTCAAGAATATCAGATGTGATGAGATTCATTACAAGTGGAAATCAACTGTAGGGCTCTAAGTCACTTAAACCGGGTACAGTATTGTAACTATGAGGTAGTTCACAATTACAACCTCGTCACTCTGCCAAGTCGCCCGAAACCCTAACGGATGGATAACAGGATACACAATGTGAATAAGGATCAAGGATATCAAGTTTACAATCTAGACTGAGGGATGTCATAGATTGTCAAGCTCTACACGGAAAACTGCAATCCCAAACGAAGCAACCTGGGCACTGATACCAACTAAACCATGTCACGTCCCGCTTCCCAAAATACGGAATACAAAGGGTTGACAAGGCCAGCCATGCTCCTACGGTCAAGGAAGTGTCCTGCCGTAGTCACACTTCGGCTTCTAGTTTTGCATGGTAAACAGTAAATAATGCGCAGGTAATGAGAAATGCAGTATCTGGAACAAAACAGTAAAATGAACTGACCTGATGAGAAACAAAAGATATGACTCTGGATAGCTAAACAAGATGTCCGTGATGTGCGTCTAGTCCAGGTCCAGGCTAAATCTTCTCCTCACACTGAACATGCATACTCAAGTCGTCAGAGCGACACAATAGCAATATAATATATAAAATCATGTGACAATTCTAGCAGTGATAATAGTTATATATAACAGTAGATCAATGGCAGTATGGGTATGAATATGCAGTAATCAATGCAGCGGAACAGTAAAAGCAGTGGAATGATATGCCACGTATGTCAACACAGTAAGTAAGATATATCAATGCCAGTATCCCTATCAGTCTCTAAGTCTCACTGTACAGGTCACTAAGCCTAACGTCAGTCCAAGTGTGAGAGTCAACCACTCGCGAGTGTTCTCCACCCAAGGGTAGAACCCAAGGGCAAGGGACCACGGGCCCAACATGTATATCACGGTAATAATCATGTACCCTGTAAATCTCCATATATCTCCCTAAATATATAAGCCGGTATGGGACTCTCGAGATTCTGTTGAACTCACACTCAAACTACCCCACACCGCGTGGTCCACATCAAACACTAACCATAACCCTAAATACCAATCGGTCGGTGACAAGTCTGCACGAGAACTGGAGGCAGGACCTCCATCAAGCACGTCCCGACTAATACCTAAGATAAATGGCAGTGTCTGGTGCCTTATCTGTGACACCCGTGCATGAGCTTCCATAAGTGTCTCATACCACTTATAGTCACACGTACATGCGTCCCACAGACGTCGACAATGCAATAGAATAATAAGGTTCACTGATTGTGTATAAGTACGTATCACTTTCACTTATTCGCTGATACACGAACACTAACGTACTTGCCACAATCATCACTAATACCTAACACTGGGTAAATGCATGTTATCACTAGGTTATCAATGCAGTGACATGTGTATGACATGATGCGTAAACAGTATATAAAGCATGTTTAGGATGACATGAATTAGTAATCTACCACTTGAATAGTATGTCATAAATCATACGGTTACAGTTTAGTGAAACGATGAACGGGGAATAAATAGTATGTTCAGTTATCTATCCAGCGAATTTGGTTTCATGCTAATCGGGTTCCCGGATCATTAGTTATAGCCATTTCATTTTAAGCGTTCGCGGCTGGAAATCCGGTTTCAGAATCAGAAGTCCGTTTCGCAACGCATTTTAATTCCAATTGGGATCAGATTTTAGCGACACTACTATTGAATGAAATCTAGGGTTTTCAGTAAGGTTTTCAACGCAATAGACGGATTCTCAATCGCGTCTGTACGTCAGGAGGTATACACTGTTTAATACTAGTATGTCAATTCTGATTCTGTTGGGACTGTTATGCGTTCCGATCTTTTAAATTACAGATTAAATAGAAAACGATGACGAAACAGAATGAAACCACTTGTGTTACCTAGATAACAGTTTTACCTTTTATAAACAGTGGAGTTCCGCAACCTACGAGTTAAGGAAACAGTGTGGTGCTCATCACGGGACAGCACACAGTAAACAGAGTCGCTCTGGACTGCAGTCCAGAGTCGCACTCCGATCCAAATATTGTCACAGTTTAGGTACAGAAACAATTAGAAACTTGCATAGGGTTATAGTTCGTCGAGTCTGTTTCTATTTAAGCTCTCGAACGTATCATTCCAGTATGTATATAATTTATGGTGATTTTAACGGTTTTCAGGTATGGGGAATTTCCAGTTTTACAGGTAAACTTGGGGGTAGTCGTTTTAGTCATTAACGGTCATATTTTCCAACGAAATTCACACACTAGATTCATAGCCATACGGGCCAGATTATACAATTGAATTCCGCCAATTTAAATGATGATTTCCATTGAGAACATGTATCGAACAGTTGCGACATAATATTTAACAGAAAAGTAAAACATGGGGTATACACGATTGTAATTTGTAATTATCATAAAGTAGCATGTAGCAAGTAGAGAACTTGCCTGGAAATGTGTCGACAATAATACTGCAGTGGTATCAGCACGATCGCGCCACGAACGCAGCACCGGCTCAGTCCTTTGGAATCCGACAATTTCACTCGATCTAGCTGCTCTTCGTGCCCTCCTTTTCTTCACTGCTTCACGCTGTTCCTTGATTTGATGTGAGGGAGGGTGAGACGCTGATAAAGGGAGAGAAATTTAGAGAGAGAGGAAGAGAGAATTAGAGAGAGGGGGGGATTTAGAAAGAGAGAGAGAGAATTAGAGAAATTGAGAGAGAGAGAGGGAATTAGAGAGAAAGAACATGGGTGAGATGAGAGAGAGGGAATAGAATGAATGAGAATTAAGTGGTGATTAATAGGATTTTAAAAGGGATTAATGGGGGAAATTAATTGGGATTAAAGAGGCATTAACTTGGTGGTTTAATAGGAATTTATAGAGGAGATTTGGGTTTGGATTTGAAGGGATTTAAAAGAAATGAGGTGGGATAATTGTTATTTTAATGGGTTGTGGAGGGAAAATGGGTTCGGGCCAAGGGATAAGATAGTAGGGAAAAAAAAGGGGCCGGGCTTGGGAATTTAAGTGAATGAGAAAAGGATTAGAGGAGTGGACCGGCTTTGGGCTTGGGAAAAGTAACGACTGGACTAAAAATGAACAAGAAAGGGGATAATAAAAGAGGAAGGGAATGAGGGTTTGGGTTAGGGAAAATTAAAAGATATGAGATTAGATTAGGATTTGGGTTTTTAGAATAATACAAATAATAATTATAAAATAAATAAATTTTGAGAGTGACAAAAATACGGATATTGGTATTCAAAAGGACTGGGTATCACAATCAGGAAGCCTCTGTTTTCAAGATACCAGTGGAACAGGTGACTCAAGCCACCACTGGGTTGTTCTTTGGGACCATGCTCCCACCCATGAGCTTCAATGCCCCAATGTCGTTGCAAGAAGCTCCGGAGAAGTCAGTCTTTGATCGGCTTACGACTACCACGGCCCCTCTGAATGGGTCGTCCAAGTCCAGCACCTCAGTGTTTGATAGGCTAAGATAAAACTCCAATGGGCCCGTGAAGAAGCCCGCAATACCTGAAGGGGTTATCCCGAAACGGATAGCCATCCCTGCTCCAACGAAAGAAGTCGTCAAAGTGTCTTCTCCTGCTAAAAGATCAGTCTTTGCAAGACTGGTCGCTCCAACTCCCGTTCCGGATGAAGTCACCATGGCTGTTACCCCTGTCCGAAATTCTGCCTTCGACAGGTTGGCCATCCCTTCTCAGCGGACGTCGGTTTTCGATAGGCTAACAACGACTACAACCCTTTATCTGAGCAGGGGGCATAAAGAAGCCACCCCCATAACTAAGCCAGTACCGTCTGCTCGACACGCTCGACGTCACCATTGGCGCCGAGTGAGGAAAGCTGGAGGTAATTCCCCATCTAGATTTACCTCGCTAGTTCCAACGGTGGAAGTTGATACTGCTGTTCCAACTGGGAACAACTTTGAACCACTCAGGAGGGTCCGCAAGAACTCTCCGACTGCCGTGCTGAAAAGATCTCCTCCACCTGTGGAGAATGCTGCAAAGACAAGGCTGGAGCAGCCCTCTTAGCGGCTGTCCTCTAAAATTCACAAGGTCTGGTGGAGAGTTCAGGATTCTGTGATCGACAAGGACCATTCCCACCAACAGAAGAAGATGAAGACTTAACAGGAAGAGGACCATCCCTCTGCCATGCTATGCAAAGTATCGTCTGCTCAGGTGCCTACTGCAACAGCCCCCTCAACTTCAATCATCTATAAAAAGAGGAGGGCAGGGAAGATCCCTATGCCTGCGATGAATCTCAAGGGCACTGAACCCAGACGCTCCAAGTCTGGGGGTATGGTGGTGCATACTGTTTATATGGCTTCCGGAAAGGAGGAGAGCCATGCCTCTGGGGGTCATCGACCACTCACCCGATCGGTAACAAAAGCTTAGAAGCAACAACATAGGCTTCAGGAGATGTTAACGAAGATGGCTGCACTCACGGGACATAAAGAAGGCCCTGAAGTATCGTCGGATCAGCGCCAGGAATAGGAAACCGATGCTGAGTTCCTTCGCAGAATCCTCGAAAAGAAAGACAGAGAGGACGCGGAACAAGCGGCCAATATAAAACAAATGGCGCTATTGTTCCGGAATATGGTCGGAATGATGATACAGCCGGATCCTCCAGCTGAGGAACCTCCGATTGTCCTTGAAAACGACAGTGGGGAGACATCGAACCCTCTTCCGGCTCTGTCAACAGCCAAGGAAGAGACCATTTCTAAACCCGCCTTGGATGACTATATCGCTCAACAGATACGAGCTCATCAGGCGAGCAAAGCGGCCGGCCAAATTGTTAAGAATAGACAACCCTATCCGAGTTGGTACGCCCAAATAAAGTACCCGCCAGGATATACGATCCCTAAATTCCATATATATATAAGGGGACGGGGAATCCACACCAGCACGTTGCTTAATTCAGAGCCTTGTGCAGTAATACTGGGGGTGACGACAAATTGCTGCTTCGCCAGTTTGTTGGCAGCTTATCGGAGACAGCTTTTGAATGGTACTCCGAGCTCCCGAACGACTCCGTTAAGACATTTGCAGAATGGAGTTACTGTTTACACAGAGATTCGCAAGCGCTAGCGAACGCACCCCAATCACGGCATTGATCAATGCCACGGTGAAGCCGAGAGAAACATGGGTTCAGTATACAATCCGGTGGCGGAACCTATGGTCGAAATGCGAACAACGCATCGAACAAGCTCCTGCGGTAGGCATGTTCTTGGGTACCCTCGATCCGCAGACGACCATATCTCAATTCATGATGTTCTTCAAGCCAACAACCTTCCAGGCCCTGATAGACAAGCTGGCTCAGATGGACCAGATAGGCCATAGGCCATCCTCTCCAAAAACGGAGCTCCAAAATGAAAAGGGGAAAGGGAAAGCGACCTTTGTCGCCAACACTCAACAACAGCTGAGTAACATAAAACCGGTTATTTGCCAAAGCAATGTGCGCCCACGACAATCCTTCGAGGAGAAACTGGGACGTCCTTACTCGTTTTCCCGAGATAAAACAAGGAGACTGTTCGAACTGGTAATACGCAATGGGATCATCACCTTGCCGAAGCCAAGACACTCATCTCAACCCGGTGACGCCAACCATCCTAACTATTGTCTCTACCATCGAGTAATGGGTCATCCAATCGAAGATTGTTATGTCTTCAAAAACTGGGTTGAAGACCGGTACCAGCAAGGCAAATTTGCGTTGTCTGAAAATTGGAAGATGAACCCGCCACAACCACATGCTCCGAAAAAGATGGACATGCCGGGGGCATCGTGCTCATTCATAGAGGAAGCTCCATGGAAAGTTGTTCTTTCGGCAAAAACTAAAAGAATGCTGAAAGATTTTCAAACATGTCCGGCGATCAGGTAGAAAAGCCCGCAAGAGCCGGAGATCATCGATGGGATGCTGAAACCACGCCCAATATCGGGAGTTAGTAGCAATGGGCAAAACACCCAGGCCCAGCCGTCAAAGTCTTCGAAGAAAAAGAAGAAGACCAAAAAGCCCACGCAGTCTAACGACAAGCGCACGGATCTGCAATAGCATATTGATGTGCTAGAGGAATACAACCAGAAGGCGCGAACCTCAGTCATGCTTCAAGAGTTTCTCAATCACATCCTTGAAAGTGAAGATAACGAATATGATGAGGGAGATGAATCATCAGAGGAACCCGAAGATTATGTAGCAAGTTGCCACATGATCTTTCATTCGTCGTTAAGTAACAAAGAAGCTCACTCGGCGTTAGAAGATAACATAGAGGAGCTGGGGGCAGGAGCAGTCCAAAAATCCTTGGATTATGTGATAAGGTCTATCAAGGGGAAATCTACTTATTCATAGAGCATCCGGCGAAACTTCGCCTCAAAGCTACTATGGACCGAAATGTCCTAAAAACTAACTACTGACCGAAACGTCTTTAAACTACAAACCCGAAGTATCCTTGGGCTGACGCGTAAAAAAAAATGGTACGTCCACTAGCAAAACGGGCACGGATGAAAACCCGAAAGGGCTCCGTGAGTAAAAACAGCAGGGCCACCGGCGAGTTTGTGAAAACCCGAAAGGGCACATTCTCGTTAAAAGACACTTGCAAGATCTTCTCGACCTTGTAAGGAGAAAACTACCTGCGTGAGATTCTTACGACTCACAAAGGAGCAACACACTTAGGGATCCCCACGATTACTAAGGAGAAATTACGCTTACGAGATCTCTTATGAGACCCTCACGGCTCATAAGATTCAAAAGTCTTAAGCTATAGGGATCTGAACCTGTTCTTAAGCCATCACCTTTCCCAGATTGCCCTACAAGCGGTTTAATACTGACCCTTGTATACAATCCACGGGCGCAAATAATCATTTCCTTTCTGAGTCCCACCAACGACGAGAAATGCCCACATTTGATGAATAAACACTTCTAAGTCATCTCGACTTATAAGGAGAAAACACTCTTGTAAGATCCTTACGACTTATAAGAGAACACACACTTAGGAATCCTCACGATTCCTAAGCAGAAATTACACCTATGAGATTCTCACGACTCATAAGGAGAAACATCTTTATGAGACCCTTACGGCTCATGAAGTCAGAAGCCTTAGTCGACAGGATCCTAACCCTGTTTGTTAAGCCACTTTTGTTCGACATCGATAGAGGCAAATGATGATTTGCTCCTGGCAATATCCCAGTGGTAGCGATGTTGATGCCTAAATCGGTAACAAATTCCAAGTCCTTTCACGGCAAATAATGATTCGCTCCTGGTAACATTCCAGTCACAGCGATATTAATGCAAAATTGGTATCAGACCATGAGTTCCATATATAAAAAACACATATGAAATAGCCGAAATATTTGGGCAACTGGCAATAAAAATCAGCGAGTAAAATAAATGCATACAAAAATAGATGAAATGATTGGGTACCGCGAAAAATAGCCGAAATGATTGGGCAATCATGACTTTCGCGATACAAAAAGCTGAAATGATAGAGTATCGCGGAAAAAAGAAATGAAAAAAAATAAAATTTCTGCCCTGCAGGTAAGTCCATACTGACCCCTGTACACAATCCATGGGCATAAATAAAAGGGAACCACATTTCCCCACCAGACCTTGTTAAAGGGAGAGTCAGATCTCGACGGCAACATCTGCATCCCAGAAGAACAACAACGGCGTTCCTCCTCATTCCAGCAGGATTCGGACGCGACGTCAACAAAGCAGAGCCACGACAAAGTCCCTAGTTCCAAGACTCTATGGTCCATAGACAACCTAGAGTCAACCAATGACCTCCCCTCCGGATCAACGCTCCGTCTCGGAAACAAGTCAACCAACCCCAGAGATATCAATGTCCTTGGTAAAAAACCTCGATTCAGAGAAATCAGCGTCCTTGGCGAGAGCATCTCGATTCGTGTCAACCCGTAGAGAAATCAGTGTCATTGCAGGAATACCTCGATTCGTCTCAACCCCAGGGAAATCAGCGTCCTTGGTAAAATACCTCGAATCAGGGAAATCAGCGTCCTTGACGAAAGCATCTTGATTTGCGTCGACCCGCAAGGAAATCAGTATCTTTGCAGGAATACCTCGATTCGTCTCAACTCCAAGGAAATCAGTGTCCTTGGCAAAAACCTTGATTCAGGGAAATCAGCGTCCTTGGTGAGAGCATCTCGATTCGCGTCCACCCGTAAGGAAATCAGTGTCTTTGCAGGAATACCTCGATTCGTCTCAACTCCAAGGAAATCAATGTCCTTGGCAAAAACCTCGGTTCATGGAAATCAGCGTCCTTGGCGAGAGCATCTCGATACGCGTCGACCCGCAAGGAAATCAGTGTCTTTGCAGGAATACCTCGATTCGTCTCAACCCCGGGAAAATCAGTGTCCTTGGCAAAACCTCAATTCAGGGAAATCAGCGTCCTTGGCGAGAGCATCTCGACTCGCGTCGACCCGTAGAGAAATCAGTGTCTTTACAGGAATACCTCGATTCGTCTCAACCCTAGGGAAATCTCGATTTAGGGAAATCAGTATCCTTGGCGAGAGCATCTCGATTCGCATCGACCCATAGAGAAATTAGTGTCTTTGCAGGAATACCTCGATTCGTCTCAACCCCAGGGAAATCAGCGTCCTTGGCAAAACCTCGATTCAGGGAAATCAGCATCCCTGGAGAAAGCATCTCGATTCGCGTCGACCCGCAAGGAAATTAGTGTCTTTGCAGGAATACCTCGATTCGTCTCAACCCCGGGGAAATCGGTGTCCTTAGAAAAACCTCGATTCAAGGAAATCAGCGTCCTTGGCGAGAGCATCTCGATTCGCGTCGACCCGTAGAGAAATCAGTGTCTTTGCAGAAATACCTCGATTCGTCTCAACCCCAGGGAAATCAGCGTCCTTGGTAAAACCTCGATTCAGGGAAATCAGCGTCCTTGGCGAGAGTATCTCGATTTGTGTCGACCCGCAGAGAAATCAGTGTCTTTGCACGAATACCTCGATTCGTCTCAACCCCCAGAGAAATTAGTGTCCTTGGCAAATACCTCGATTCAGGGAAATCAGCGTTCTTGACGAGAACACCTCGATTCGCTCCAACCCGCAGAGAAATCTGTGTCTCTGCAAGAATACACGACGTCGGCAAAACGGAGCCATGGCAAAGTCCCCTAGTTCTAAATCTCAATGGTTCATAGACAACCTAGAGACAACCTTGACATTCGTCGCAATATTGTAGACACAATGTTAACAAACAAAGCAAAGGAAGATCCTTAGCTCCAGGGTCTCGACGTCAACACAGAAAACCTAGAGATGAACACCGGCGTTTCTCCGTACTCCAATCGGATGCAGACACAACGTTAACAAAACGGAGCCACGCTAGAGTCCCTAGTTCCAAGTCTCGACGGCCACATCTACAGCCTGGAGACCCACAACAGCGTTCCTCCTCATTCTAGCAGAATTCGGACGCAACAATCAAATCTCGGAGCTACGGCAGAGTCCCTAGTTCTAAGTCTCGACGGCCACATCTACAGCCTGGAGACCCACAACAACGTTCCTCCTCATTCCAGCAGGATTCGGACGCGACAATCAAATCTCGGAGCCATGACAGAGTTTCTAGTTCCAAGTTTCGACGGCCACATCTACAGCCTGGAGACCCACAACAGCGTTCCTCCTTATTCCAACAGGATTCAGACGCGACAATCAACCTCGGAGCTATGGCAAAGTACCTAGATCCAAATCTCGATGGTTCACAGACAACCTAGAGACCACCTCGACATTCGTCTCATTACAGCAGAAGCAAAGTCAGCAAAGCTGAGCCATGGCAAAGTCCCTAGTTCCAAATCTCGACGGTTCACAGACAAACTAGAGACCATCTCGACATTCGTCTCGTTACAGTAGACGCAACGTCAGCAAAGCGGAGCAATGGCAAAGTTCCTAGATCCAGGACTCGGCGGTGCATACACAACCGAGAGTTAACCCCTGGCCCGTAGAACACGGCTAAAATCAATCCCGACCCCTTGGGAAATGGCCAAAGTCAACCCCTGACCCCGTAGAACACGACTAAAGTCAATCTTGACCCCGTGGGAAACGGCCAAAGTCAACCCAAACCCCGTAGAACACGGCTAAATTCAATCTTGACCCCATGGGAAACGGCCAAAGTCAACCCTGACCCCGTAGAACACGGCTAAAGTCAATCCTGAACCCGTGGGAAACGGCCAAAGTCAACCCCTGAACCCGTAGAACACGGCTAAAGTCAATCTTGACCCCGTGGGAAACGACCAAAGTCAACCCCTGACCCCGTGGAAAACGGCCAAAGTCAACCCTCGACCTTCCCATCGAAGCAAATGCTTTGACTCGGGAGCAGGTCAACTCATCAATCACTTACGAGTCCTCTCGACTTGTAAGAAAGAAAATTCTCTTGTGAGATCCTTACGAATCTCAAGAGAAAGCATACTTAGGAATCCTCACGAATCCTGAGGAGAAAATACACCTATGAGATCCTCTCGACTCGTGGGGAGAAAAATCTTTATGAGACCCTTATGGCTCATAAAGTTGAAAAGCCTTAGGTGGCAGACCTGAACCTGTTTCCTAAGCCATCACTACCCTACAAAGAGGTCAAGATGGACTATTTACAGACCACATTTGCCAAAATTACATGCCAGAGAAATGGAGGTGCTACTCAAGAGTGCGTAAACTACTCTGTGTCAAATCGAAATGAAAATGCATAACTTACGGACGTCAACTACATACTATGAATGACAGTAAGAAGAACATTTGATTCGCATCCAGTTAAGCATTCAAAGCATACCCATTTATGTATGTGCGGAAAAGGTTTAGTGCATAAAATAAACACGCGGAAACAAAAATTGTCTATTCATACTTCAAAAAATTCTTACAGTGATGAAAACGGTAAACAAAAACATCATTAAAATGTTTACAATGGCAAGACATCAAATCCAGGACATAGATTGAGAAACTCAAAAGTTAGGCTGTCTAAAATGTTTCGGGCCTCTCGGACCATTCTCGTATGCTTCTTTTCACGATCACAAGCGTCAGGGTCCTCACTGATGTCCTCCGCCCTTCGATAGGCAGCGATTATCGTCGCCTGTTGAAAAGTTTGATGCAGAATATCAACAAGATTGTCTCGCCTTTTCTTTGAGATTAGGCCCATCAGATACACTGAGTGTACCTTATCTTCGGCGTCATCCAATGGTTTAAGCGGCATACCGTCATAGAATAAAGGAAGTGCTTCCCAAATCGCTCTTACAATGAGCTTCAAAAGAGCAGAACGATGAGGAAGCAGTCGACCATTGTATTCATTAAAGTGACGCATGATTTCGGCGCAATGAGCGTTTGTAAACTTCTGGTTCTGGCAGCAGCCTAGTGCGCGAATGTCTCCATAAGAAATAATCTTGTCGAGATCATACAGATGAGCGGCCATAACGTCTGAAAAGGAAAATCAGTGAGAGTTTAGTGGGCAGATTGATTAAGAAAAAGCTTATTGAAATAGACATTGGAATTCAAACAACTCTTGGAAAAACAACCTCTGATAAGACGCCTAACAAAATTAAAAATCTGCGCAAATAAGGAAAAAAACACTCGGTGTGGATTTAAAATCCAAAAAGAATTTTATAAAAGAAGAAGAAAAATTCCTTGGCCGTTCAAGATCCTTACCTGAAAAAGGATTCTTTTTGTTGACAGAGTTAAACTCTGAAATTTTTTGAACAGAGAACTGAGCTCTAAGAAAGAGAATTAAATTCTCAAAGAAAACGAAGAAGGAAGAAGATGAAGGAACGGAGCCGCTGCTGAAGAGACCCTTGCATTTATAAGACATCATAGGAAACGGTTCATCTTCCCCGTTCCCTAGCAAATCCAACGGCCATAAAGGTGACAGCGTTGCAGTCACGTGCAAACACGTGAGAACAATACTGTGGGGGAATTTGTTCCCTCATGGGAACTGAATAAAATACGAATAAAGCAGCAAGGAAAACCGCCAAGTGGAGCATCACGTGCCCACACGTGATCAGGCCTCACGTGAGGACACGTGACCTTTTATGGGCAAAGTCCATAGGCGCTGAAATAAACAATTGGAGATGCTTAATCAGTGGGGTCACGTGCCAACACGTGATAGGTTCCTGAGCCTTCTGAACTAATAGAATTAAATTCTAATTAGATGCTTAATCAGTAGGGTCACGTGCCAACACATGATGGGTTCCCGAACCCTCTGAACCAATAGAATTAAATTCTACTTAAAAGGAATCAAAAACCCTAATTGGAAAAATATTTCCCTAGATCTTTCTGTTTATACCAGAATATTGCATTTTAATACCGCTCATTCATTATCCATTTTTTGTATATATCGGTACTATTAACCAGTGTCTGCTCAATATTGCAGATTACAGGTATATGTGACAAAATACTGGAAATACGCTTAAAATCATGGATATATCATTTGTGAGCCGACACTGCAACCAGAACCGCAAACCGACCGATACTTCATAAGTTTCTTTTTGCAACATTCATGTGTACACACTTTTTAGCCAAATGGTCCAACACATACAAGTGTGTACAACTAGCTTGTTGGTTCATGAACCTAGTGAAGAGGGCTGCCCATGGCATGATGACTTGGTGCAATTTGGCATGAGTGTGATGTGCATTTAATGCAAAAAGAGTTAATGTGATTTGAAGCTACAAATTCCCTCCAAAATACCTGAGTGCATCCAAGGCCTTTACAGACAAATCAAACAACACCAGAATGATATTGGAGAGCATACAAGTGTACACAACAAATACGAGCCTAGGGGCTCGGATTTTGGCCGAGCACATGCTCACCAAAACCGAGGTCGCCGGCCCCCTGCCTCCAATGTGCCCCAGTCTTTTGTGGTCCCTCCCTTGATGCTACATCAGCTCATGTTTATTGTTTGTTTAATTTTCTTTGGAGCCTATAAATACAGACCAGAGGCCAAAGGGGAGGGACTTACTTTTTGTTTAGCTTTGTTTTAGAATTCTTGTAATTTGTAAGCTTGCTTCTCTTTATAATTCTTGAGCTCTTACCCCTTTGTCTTGACCTTGCAACCTCTTCATAGAACTTGCAAGCTTAAGACTTAGGTTCCTGACTTCAAGATTAGTTGTATCTTATTATAGTTCAATAAAATCCTCATTTCATTTCATATGTCTTGTTCTACATATTTGAACTTGTGAAATTCTTGCTCTACTTTGATCTTGCAATCTTTTAAGTGAGCTTACAACCTTAAAATTTGGTATTGGATTTCACATTGCACCGGGCTTTAGAACACTTGAAGATATTCGCACATGGATTCATCGGTTCTCTCTTTATTTTTCTTTTCTTGCATCGTTCATTATGTTTCTTCTTCTTGTCTCTTTTCTTTATTTTTACTTTGTGAATATGTGTGAGTAATCTATTTACTTGTTAAGGGTGGAATATGGTTAGATTGTATTTGAAGATGTTCTTTGCTAAAACATTAAAAACTTTAAAGTTTGCAATTGAAACTCCGTGCAAATCACTTGCAATTCCGCTCCGCTAGGCATCCTATCCTACTACGATAGCGATAATTCCTAATCGTAACCGGATTGCTAGTGGTTTGCCGAAATCTAAAATCAAGAGATAACAACGGAAGAACAAGGGACAAGGAAGACGGTTTAGCGAAATGCCGCAAATGCCGTATTTCAAGTTCCCTAATCCACGTTGTTACCTATTACTTTAGTGTCAATACCAAAGTTGGGGCTATAAGGAATCGACAAACATCACCTTCATACAATCTAAGCTATTACTACCCTTAACAAGTCTTTTTATTATACATATCCTTGTTACAAATTTAGTTTAACTGACAAATCAAAACACGTTGTTAACTCGTTAAAACAAGCGTAAAAACTTACCATCTCCCTACGGACGACCCATACTCATCGCGGCTTGCTACTCGTGACACCGTTTTGATTGCGGTAATTTCAAAACTCTCTTTAAATACAACACGGTAAAAACGTAACAATCAATTGGCGCCGTTACCGGGGAGACGGTAACGCTTTTATATTTGTAGTCTCGGGTTAATTTGTGCATATTTTGTATAAAATTAACTTTCTAACACATTCAAACGGATAAAACTATTCTTTTTAAAACCAACACAAACACAATAACATTCTTTTTTCTTCTCTGGATTTGTATTCTGCTAACACTATGAGGTTTAAAGAAATAAATCAAGTTATAAAAGTAGAATAACATTACTTCACTGAGACAACACACAAAATTTGAGCCCATTCCCTCATACAAAAAACCGGCGACATACCCTTGTTTTCCGAGCTCGCCGGCCCTGTGGTGACCTTTTCACTTTTGGTTTTTTGTGTTGCCTTCAGTGTTCTAATAGAATCCCATTTTTATTGTTTGATTTTCTTAATTATTTGTGTTCAGAATTTTGGCTATCCATATATCTTTTTGGCTCAAATATCCGTATTTTTCCGACATTTGCAGATTTGACGGATTGTGAGCAGCAATCGTGTGAAACAAGGGGCATTTTCAAGTACAAGAGGAGTGAACACTTAGTGCCAAATATCCGGGTAGTTGGACCTGCGCAAGCGAACCATTCAACCACTCGGAGGCAATATCAACACGAGTTTCTTAAACTCGATACTTTTTGGTACGTATTTTTCTGCACTTTCCCTTCTCAAACCCGACGCTCCAATATTCTTGTCTTTGCAGGATTCTTAGCAACATCGCCGCAAAAAGCCAAAGAAAAGACTAACCGTAGTTGTTTTACCACCACATTTAAAAGTAAAATACAATAATTGATTGTTTGAAAATAAAACTTTGTTGAATTTGCGCATTGCATCATTTAATACGGACTTAAGGGGCTCTAACACCAATCCAGATTGGGTGGGGATTTCATCACCTTTCCTAAGACCCCAAAAATCACTAATTGCATAAATGTCACCTCAAGCTTAATAAAAAATATCTAGATTCGGCCAATTAAGAACTTGTCGCACTCAATAGGACAAAGGAAGATTGTGGGCATTCGGTCGTTTATCTAAACATGACTTTTGTGATGCCTAGGCTAGACAAGTGAGGAGGTAATTTTAAAAGTCCCGTCTCACTGTGATTCGTGAGCGGAACCCTCCTTACCTCACTTGTGCTTACCTGGCCACAACTGGCTGTGAAGAGGCGATTTGAGGGTTATCTCATAATTTTTCGCTTTGGAACAGTTAGGAGCAGGTCTAGTAGACTTAGAGGACCTTAGTCTAGGTGTTGATTGTGCATTTGTGACTCTGTATTTGTGATTGTGTTTGTTGAACTATCGTTTCATTTTCCCATTCTTTTGAAACAAACACAAATTCTCCATTTTTACCACCTTCACCCAGGTTTTTCCACTTTCGTTTTCTTACCCTCACATTCTACGCTTCGACTACACTAAACTCGTTTAGTGTATGTCCGCTTGGACTAGGGACCCCGGTGCCCGTTTAGTCCGTGTTTCGTTAGTCCCTACGGACTATGCGATCGACACCACAGTCGAAACTCCTTCCACGCCTCTTTCACCCCTACCTTTGCCGGCCAACTCCGACGTTGACCGGGATTCTGTTCATACATCTTCACCTTCACCATCACCAAATTCTTCTTCTGAGATGTCAGGATTTCCTCCTAACATCCCTTTACCTCCCCCGGGACTGATTCCACCTCATCTGGGTGTGAATAACCTGCAACTACCTCCTGTTGTAGCGCCCAGCGAATCGCGCTTCAGGATCATTTCTATCTCACCCGCTCTGCACTTCCTACCTGTCTTTCACTTCCGCCGGCCAATGGGGATAATTTCGAAATTAAGCCCCACTTCATCAACATGTTGCCCAAATTTCACGGGCTGGAATCTGAAGATACCTATATCTTCATCAACAAATTCCAGAATGTCTGTGCAATGATGAAGACAACCCAACTGTCCGATGACGCTATACGGCTACGAGTCATTCCGTTCACTCTGTGTGACCTTTCTGAGAAGTGGCTGTGTAGCACCGCGTTGCATTCCATAACCAGTTGGGATGAGTTTGTTAAAGCGTTTCTTAAAAAGTTCTACCCGAACCACAAGACCGCGAGAATCCGAAAAGAAATTAACCAATTTTCCCAGCTTCCTACCGAACCCTTTTCGAAGTGCTTTGACCGATACAAAGACCTTCTTATTCAGTGCCCTCATCACGGTATTGAGAGATGACAACTTTGCCAAACCTTATATGAGGGCCTGAATCCAGCAACTAAGTAGTTGTTGGAAACCATTTGTCAGGGCCATTTCCTATCCAAATCCGACGAGGAATCTTGGAAATTCTTCGATGATC
The DNA here is from genome assembly GCA_030015575.1 of Agapanthus africanus. Taxonomy (NCBI): domain Eukaryota; kingdom Viridiplantae; phylum Streptophyta; class Magnoliopsida; order Asparagales; family Amaryllidaceae; genus Agapanthus; species Agapanthus africanus. The sequence goes on from CM057337.1 coordinate 134,439,312, forward strand.
TTGCGGAGCAAACGCTTCAATAGGAGAGCACCAGACCGAGCACTACTTCTTCTTCTTCTTCTACTACTTCCTCCGGTCAGTCTAGGGCAGGCATTCATCAACTAGATATCTCAATTGCAATGAAGGCAGAAAGGGCTGCAATCACGCGAAAACTAGAAGCAATTGAGAGCAAATTCTCATCTCCTTCTCCTGCCCCTGCTCTTCCCCTCGTACCATCTGCGCTTGTTGTTCTGATCCATCCTATTTGACCGAAGAGTGTCCTTACAACCCACCTGCTCAAGGACAGGATCAGGTCAATACTGCATTTCAGCAAAGACCAAGAAATGATACATACTCTTCCACTTACAATCTCGGTTGGAGAAACCACCCCAATTTCGCCTGGAATCAGAACCAGCATCAATTCCAAGGCCACAACAATTTCTAGAGGCCCCCTCCTCTGCAACAACAAGCTCAGCAACAAACTCAACATCAATTTCAGCAGCCCTTCTAACCCCAACCTTTTCAAAATCAGACGAACAATTTTGCACCCAACAATTCTTTTCCTCAAAACAACTTTGTTCTGTTAAACAACGATAAGGTTTTCGCGCTAGAACGGAGTCTGGAGGCGTTTGTAAAGCAATCAAGTCAATCCACAGATAACACCCAGTCTTTTATTCAGTCTTTGGTACAACACACTGCAGCACACGGGCAAAGCATCAAAACCATCGAAGCCCAGATTGTACAGCCGAATGCGGTTTTAAGCGAGCGAGAGAAGGAGAAGCTTCCATCTCAACCACTCCCAAATCCTGGTCACCCACATAATGTATATATTGCTCTTGAACAACAGAACCATAATGTGAGTGTCGTGACTACGTTGAGATCTGGAAGGGTGCTGCACAACAACATTGGGATACGGATAGATGATGACACCCCGGCCTCTTCTTCTTCTTCTTTATCTTCTGAGTCTATTCTCCATTCTTCAAAAGGCTCCTCTTCTTCTTCTGCTCTGAATGGACCCACATCTCACTCCACGAAGACTCCAGCTCTGGGATCCGTTCCAACTCCACAATCTCCTCCACAAGCATTGGACTCAACCAATTTTAAAAACGTTCCATTTCCAAACCGGTTGAGATCCAATAAACAAAATCCATAAATGGAGAAGATTCTGTAGTTGTTTAAGCAGGTTAACATCAACATTCCCCTTTTAGATGCAGTCCAACAAGTCCCTTCCTACGCAAAAATCTTGAAGGACTTGTGCACTAAAAAGAGGAAATCCCAAATACCCAAGAAAGTTTTCTTAGTTAGTGCTGTGAGTGATGCTCTTACCCAATCTTTATCTCAAACGGAAGGACCCTGGTTGTCCTACGATTTCAATCACCATTGGGGATAAGAACATCAACCGCGCACTTTTGGATCTTGGTGCCAGTATTAATCTGCTTCCGTACTCAGTATATGAACAACTAGATGTAGGAGAGCTGAAACCCACACATTGTACTCTCCAAATGGCCGACCGATCAATCAACCATCCTAGGGGTGAGCTAGATGATGTGTTAATAAAGGCAGGGGACTTTATATTCCCCGTTGACTTCATTGTCTTAGACACACAACCTGTAACTAACCCCCGGAATCAAATTCCGGTGATACTCGGACATCCATTCCTTGCAACCTTAAATGCTGCGATCAATTGTCGAAATGGTTCGATGAACCTATCTTTTGGAAACATGAAAATTGAACTCAACATTTTTAGGTTGGGGAATCAGCCCTCCGAACCTAATGCTCATATACTAGACGTTTGTTCGATCCAGGAGATCACCCCAGAGGACTGTGAATTCGAGGAGTTTTTTGTTCGATCACAGCAATCTTGACGTCGCTAGTGTGTTCCTCTTTGAACTTGCTGCTGCTTCTGCTCCCGACAGTGATTATGAGTGTTTCACTTTCTCCAATGATCTTAGCTTGTTGCCACCCGAGCTTGAATCCTTTGAATTTCCGGATGCGTTAGCTGAACCATCCAAGTCAGTCGCTTACACTCGGTTTGAACCTCTGTTGGAATCCTTTGAGTTCGAGACCTTTTCACCAATCTTGCCTTCAATCGTTTCACCTCCAACGCTCGAACTCAAGTCGTTGCCATCTCACCTCAAGTACGCATACTTGGGTGAGAACGAGACCCTCCCTGTTATCATCTCGGATTCTCTAGCTCCAGAGCAAGAGAAAGCCCTTCTTACAGTCTTGCGCAACAATCGGCAAGCTTTTGGCTTACATCAAGGGGATTAGTCCCCTGATCGTTGAACATCACATTCATCTGATGGATGATGCTAAACTAGCCAGGGATCCATAAAGGTGACTCAACCCAGTCATGAAGGAGGCTTCGTAAAGTGTCTGGATAGTAGTATCATTTACCCTATCTCTGATAACCAGTGGGTTAGCCACATTCACGTTGTCCCCAAGAAGTCGGGCATAACGGTCATAACCAATGAGGTGAATGAGTTAATCCCTACTCGCACCCAGACTGGGTGGCGAGTATGCATCGATTATAGAAAACTCAATGCCACAACACAGAAAGACAACTTTCCGCTATTTTTCATTGACCAAATGCTTGAACGATTGGCTGGACACGAGTACTACTGCTTTCTGGATGGCTACTCCGGCTATAATCAGATTCCCATCGCCGAAAAAGACCAGGACAAGACCATATTCACCTGTCTTTTCGGCACGTTTGCATATCTCTGCATGCCCTTTGGGTTATGCAATGCGTCGCTACCTTCCAGCGGTGTATGATGGGAATCTTCTCAGACAAGGTGGAGAAGTTCTTGGAGATCTTCATGGATGATTTCTCTATTTTCGGCGATTCCTTTGATGAGTGTTTGCTGCATCTCGACGCTGTCCATACCCGGTGTAAGGACAAGAACCTCACTTTAAACTGGAAGAAGTGCCACTTCATGGTACGTGAAGGTATTGTCCTACGATATATCATTTCGCAAAATGGCATTGAGGTAGATAAAGCGAAGATTGAAGTCATTTCCAATCTCCCTCCTCCCAGATGCGTCAGAGACATCCGAGCCTTCTTTAGCCATGCCGGTTTCTATAGACGGTTCATCAAGGACTTTAGCAAGATTGCTAGGCCCTTGAATCTTCTGCTGGCCAAGGAAATGGCATTCGACTTCAACTCGAGCTGTTGATTGCGTTCGAGTCATTAAAAAGCTCACTCACTTCTGCTCCGGTTCTTTCTTCTCCTGATTGGACGTATCCATTTGAGATTATGTGCGATGCATCTGATTTTGCCATCGGTGCGGTCCTTGGACAACATATTGATAAGATGCCGCACGTAATCTATTATGCTAGCCGAACCCTGAACGATGCCTAACTAAATTACACAACAACCGAGAAGGAATTCTTGGCTGTTGTGTTTTCCTTAGAAAAGTTCAGGCCTTACTTGATCGGCTCTTCAGTCATCGTCTACACGGACCATTCAGCTCTTCGCCATCTTTTTGCAAAGAAGGTCGCAAAATCTCGACTGATACGTTGGATCCTCTTACTTCAAGAGTTTGACCTTGTTATCAAGGACAAAAGAGGATGTGAAAACGTAGTCGCCGACCATCTTTCATGACTTCCTTCTTCGCCGACGCTTCCACTTCCAATAAACGACGTTTTTCCAGATGAACAGCTCTTGACAGTATCGTGTGAACTCTGGTTCGCAGATATTGTGAACTATTTGGCAACATGATTACTATCAAATGAATGGTCAGGTTAGGACAGACTTCGCTTCTTATCCCAAGTAAAACACTTTTACTGGGACGAACCCTATCTGTTCAAGTACTGTCCCCACCAAATTATTCGTCGGTGTGTTCCTGATAATGAGTTCAAGAGCGTGCTGTCGTTTTGCCATGATCTAGCGTGTGGCGGGCATTTTGACCCCAGAAAGATAGCCGAGAAGGTCTTGCAGTGTGGTTTCTACTGGCCACAACTCTTCAAAGACGCTCATGATCACTACAAGACTTGCTCCTGGTGCCAACACTTGGGCTAGATATCCAGGAGAAATGAGATGCCGCTCCAACCAATCTTGGTTGTCGAGATTTTCGATGTTTGGGGGATTGATTTCATAGGGTCGTTCCCCAGCTCTTTTGGGAATTTGTATATTCTTCTCGCTGTTGATTATGTCTCTAAGTGGGACGAGCCGGCGCCCAGCCGGACTAACGACAACGAGGTTGTCGTTAGATTTCTTAAGGAAAACATCTTTTCCCGGTTTGGACACCCCCGCGCGATCATTAGTGACAATGGAACACATTTCTGTAATAGGACTTTCCAGGCCTTAATGCGGAAATATTCCATTAATCATAAGCTATCCACGCCCTACCGCCCCCAAACATGTGGGCAAGCCAAAGTGTCTAATCGACAAATCAAACAGATTTTGGAGAAGATGGTTTCTAAGAACCATAAGGATTGGTCTTTAAAACTCACTGGTGCCCTTTGGGCATTTCGAACTGCTTATAAGACCGATCTTGGCATGTCTCCTTATCGGCTTGTTTACGGGAAGGCTTTCCACCTTCCAGTGGAAATCGAGCATCACGCATTTTGGGCGATAAAGGAGCCGAATCTATCTCTTGGAGATGCGGGGAGCTATCGGAAGATGCAGCTGAACGAATTGAACGAGCTTCGGGATAAAGCTTACAACAACGCGGTTATTGTAAAGAAACGAACGAAGCTGTTTCACGATAAACACCTTACGCGCCAAACTTTCACACCTGGTCAACAGGTACTTCTTTACGACAGCCGACTACATTTCCATCCCGGTAAGCTCAGATCTCGCTGGAAAGGACCATTTTTTGTGCGGACTGTATATCCGCACGGTGCTGTGGATTTAGAGAATCCAAAGGATGGTTCATTTTTCAAAGTAAACGGACACAGACTGAAACCGTACTTTAGCGCTGAACCATCAGAGGAGCTCCTGGTCTTGCAGGAGCCGATTTACCATGCATAATCTTCCTCTGTCTACCACCAAACTTCGGTTATCCAGCCAAAAACAGTGGACACTGTTTAAAATAAGTTTGGGGGTATGTATATACTATTTTTGTGTATATACATGGATTTTCTTGTCCGGTGCATATCCATTTTTGACGAGCAATCTTGTCTGGTGATGCTCATCTCTTAAAAAAATGTATATATATATAACCGACAATTTTCAATCTTCAATAATTTTGATATACAATGACAGTGGGGGCACTGTCCAGTTTAAGTTTAGGGGTACGCTCGGTACGCATTTCTAACCTTCGCATTCATGTGTATATTTTGCATTTGCATACTTATTAAAACCCATAAAAATCAGAAAATTTTCTAAAAACATAAAAACTTTGTCGTCAAGGTAGCTAGGGAAAGAACTTAGATTCAATATTTTGACGGTTTTGTTTGATAAGATAGGAACAACTAAATCCTATTTTTAGATTTTGAAAACCTGAAAGATAACCCTCCTTTGATGTTAACTATAGCTAATATACATTTTTACATCACACTACACGTGTCGTGAGTTTTAAAAATTAGATGACAAGTCTATTATGTCTGAAAACTTTTTAATCGATAAACTATTTTCTGAGGATCAAATAGGTTTGTTCTGAAATAAGTAATATCAAGAATAGTTTATGAAGTGAAGCGGATATGAAGGGATATTATTGATGCCTTAATTAGAACTAATTCTGAAGAATAACCCATCCGGAACTTGATTGGAGTGATTACACACCTAACCCACTAAACACGTCTTTTATCCAAAAAAAAATAATAATAATTGAACTACCGGTTATATCTCCGTTCGCATTAAATCATTATGATTTTCTCGCTAAATTTGGTCTTTTGTTTTAGGGCCTAGGTAACTTGAGTAATTAAGTCCACCGGGGTGTCTCTACACCTAATGCCCTAAAACCAACTGATTTGGGTGCATTGGCCTAAAGCTCGCTAAGAAGCCTAAAAAGTCCAAATTAAAACAAAATCAAGCAAGTGTTCTCTCCGAGTTAAAATTCCTAACGGTTCTTCGTGTGAGAATAATCTTGACAAAAGACAGGATTTTTATAAAAAATATTTTTAACGGAGATATGAAGGTTTTATCCTATGATGAAGACTTTTGCACGTTCACAGTGGTGTGTATGAAACGAAAACAAGAAAAATGTGGAGTGAAAAATAAGACCTAGTTTCCTGATAAGGAAGATAGAAATTCTGAATTTGAAACCTAACTGGAAAACGAAACTTGAGATGTACTTAACTCTTTATAAAACTGGTGTGATCCTTTTTAAATTTTATCTGGGCTTTATTTTGTGGCATGACGACTTTAATCGACCCTTTTGAAACTTAACGACACTATTTGCACTGCACGTAAAGACATATAGATTCTTAAGTTAAATAAAAAGCGAGGTGTGAAAAATAAAGGTTCGATAGCTCTAGAATTAGGATAATAGAATTACCAACTTTAAAAAAAAACCTTAGGGTTAGAATCATAGTTATTTCGCAAAACTAGCTTGACGGGATTTTGTCGGTGGAATCCGCTGAAAACCCTCAGGAGACAACACTCTTCTTACTAGGGACACCTAGAGATTTAACGGTTTGTTGCACGAGCTTAATGCAATCGCGTTCCCTGCGAAAGTGAGGTCAGGATTTTCTTCTTTTTGTTTTGCTCGGGACGAGCAACAGATAAGTTTGAGGGTATTTGTTCATACCAGAATATTGCATTTTAATACCGCTCATTCCTTATCCATTTTTTGTATATATCGGTACTATTAACCAGTGTCTGCTCAGTATTACAGATTATAGATATCCATGACAAAATACTGAAAATACGCTTAAAATCATGGATATCTCATTTGTGAGCCGACACTGCAACCAGAACCGCAAACCGACCGATACTTCATGAGTTTCTTTTTGCAACATTCATGTGTACACACTTTTAACTAAATGGTCCAACACATATAAGTGTGTACAACTAGCTTGTTGGTTCATGAACCTAGTGAAGAGGGCTGCCCATGGCATGATGACTTGGTGCAAGTTGGCATGAGTGTGATGTGCATTTAATGTAAAAAGAGTTGATGTGATTTGAAACTACAAGTTCCCTCCAAAATACCTGAGTGCATCTAAGGCCTTTACAGACAAATCAAACAACACTAGAATGATATTGGAGAGCATACAAGTGCACACAAGAAATACGAGCATAGGGGCTCGGATTTTGGCCGAGCACATGCTCACCAAAACCGAGGTCGCCGGCCCCCCTGCCTCCAATGGGCCCCAGTCTTTTGTGTTCCCTCCCTTGATGCCACATCAACTCATGTTTATTGTTTGTTTAATTTTCTTTGGAGCCTATAAATATAAACCAGAGGCCAAAGGGGAGGGACTTACTTTTTGTTTAGCTTTGTTTTAGAATTCTTGTAATTTGTAAGCTTGCTTCTCTTTGTAATTCTTGAGCTCTTACCCCTTTGTCTTGACCTTGCAACTTCTTCATAGAACTTGTAAACTTAAGGCTTAGGTTCTTGACTTCAAGATTAGTTGTATCTTGTTATAGTTCAATAAAATCCTCATTCATTTCATATGTCTTGTTTTGCATATTTGAACTTGTGAAATTCTTGCTCTACTTTGATCTTGCAATCTTCTAAGTGAGCTTGCAACCTTAAAGTTTGGTATTGGATTTCACATTGCACCGGGCTTTAGAATACTTGAAGATATTCACACTTAGATTCATCGGTTCTCTCTTTATTTTTCTTTTCTTGCATCATTCATTATGTTTCTTCTTCTTGTCTCTTTTCTTTATTTTTACTTTGTGAATATGTGTGAGTAATCTATTTACTTGTTAAGGGTGGAATATGGTTAGATTGTATTTGAAGATGTTCTTTTCTAAAACTTTAAAAATCTTAAACTTTGCAATTGAAACTCCATGCAAATCACTTGCGATTCCGCTCCGCTAGGCATCCTATCCTACCACGATAGCGATGATTCCTAATCGTGACCGGATTGCTAGTGGTTTGCCGAAGGTTAAAATCAAGAGATAACAACGGAAGGACAAGGGACAAGGAAGACGGATTTAGCGAAATGTCGCAAATACCGTATTTCAAGTTCCCTAATCCGCGTTGTTATCTATTGCTTTAGTATCAATAGCAAAGTTGGGGCTATAAAGAATCGGCAAACATCACCTTCATACAATCTAACCTATTACTACCCTTAACAAGTCTTTTTATTATACATATCCTTGATTACGACATTTAGTTTAACCGACAAATCAAAACACGTTGTTAACTCGTTAAAACAAGCGTAAAAACTTATCATCTCCCTGCGGACGACCCATACTCATCGCGGCTCGCTACTCGCGACACCATTTTAATTGCGGTAAGTTTAAAACTCTCTTTAAATACAACACGGTAAAAACTTAACAATCACTTTCCAAACAAAAAAGATTGCACTCTGTAAAGTGGAGCACCGTTGGATTAAAAATCCAATGGTGATTAAAAAAAATCACCAATTTATAGAAAGATTCTGTAAAAGGAAATATTTTCCTAAAATTTGCCAGGAACAACAAATAAAATATCTTATGGATTAAAAATCCAATGGTGAATAAAATTCACCGAATGATCTAAAAGATCATGTTGGTTATAAAATCAACCAAAATCTCTCAATGAGAGATAGGCTGAACAAACTGATTCTTTTCTTTCTCCTATAAATAGGAGCCAAGAAGAAAAGAGAGTAGAGAGGAGACGACAGAGAGAAAGAGAGAAGAGAATTTAATTCTTCAGAGAGAAGAAGATCTCTTCAGAGAAGAAAGAAACTCTAGGTAAGAGAAGGAAGGAGATCATTCTATAAGCTCCCACAAAACAAAAGAGAATTTAATTATCAAACCAAGAGTTTAACTCTTCTAAATAAGAACTCAGTTCTTCCTCTGGTTGAAGATCTGCAGAAGCAGATCTCCCCATAAGCTGAGAATTTAATTCTCGTCGGGAAGATTCTGCCATACAGGTCCAAAACTTAGAGGGAGAATTGGGTTTAAAGAATTTAATTCTTTCAAACACAGAGGAATTTAATTCCTCTAAATAAAATTAGGGTTTAACCCTAAAAAAGAATTTAATTCTTAAATAAGGGATTTAACTCTCCATGCACGTAAAAGAGATCGGTACCCAACATGATCACGTGTGTCCACGTGAGCCCCATCAATGATCAAAAGAGAACGAATAAGTTTTGGTCACGTGCTCCTACGTGACCCTTGAACAAGCTTTTCAAAATCAAAAGGGAGTAAAGCCAAGGCAGTTTCACTTTTTGGGCGTCTCACGTGTTCCCGCGTGACCCCTAGCAATTATCAAACACTCATAAAAAAGAGGATTCTACCCAAAGGCAATGCCCGCCTAAAGGATGCCTCATGTGTCTCCACGTGACCCTTGACAAACACCTTTTTTAAAGAGAAAATGGGGGTAAAACTGAAGGATTGATATCCAACGCATGGGTACCCTCACGTGTCCACACGTGATGATCATAAAGATCAAGTTTTTAATGCTTATATGCATATTCTGGGAGTAAAATAGAAGAATTAAGGCCCAATCTTCAGGTGCCTCACATGATCCCACGTGAGCGCTTCATTCTTAGTGTTTAACACTACTTTAAGCGCCTCATGTGGGAACACATGAGCGATGAGTATACTCTAGTGTTTAACACTATATTCAAACTAATCTTAGCCCATATTAGCTAAGTCTCCCAGAGACAAGACCCCCCCTCAACTGAACCCCAACTATACTCTTGTCTTCCAAAATTGATCATCTCATATGGCATTCAAATTAATTCCTAGAGCCTTTCAACCAACATTGGTTCAAGGGTACATCTCTTCACACCTCTGATATATGTCGTTGTAATCCTACAATGTCATCAGAGAGGTGACGGGTCCCGACAACCAGACATTCCACGGACCGTGGGGTCCTTAAACTCATGGACTATGATGTCCTTAAACTTTACAGACTATGATGTCTCTAAACTATCATGGACTGTGAGGTCCTTAAACTCATAGACTATAATGTCTTTAAACTTTACAAACTATGACGTCTTTAAACTGGACCGCAACGTCCCTAAACTAAAACAATAGAACCCAAATGCTCTTTTGTTGGATCTAAATGATCCTGTTGAGTAGATCTTAGTCAAAAATTAGACTAACGTATCCTCAACAAATGTTTAAGTTGATCTTAGTCTCAAATGAGATTAACGATCCTTAAACCCAACCCAAACCCAAATCTAGGAAAATACGGATTTAGACTAATCCACGCCCTACGGGCGATAACATAAATTAGTCTCTGTATACAATCCACGGGCAACCAAAAATAAAATAAACACACACGACACGAAATGACCATCTGGAGAAGGAGAAAGTTGTTACCGCGATGCGGTAGCGTAATTAACTGCAGGGGCTTGTGCCTGCAGGGAAGAGCGTCCCCACAATCAAAAACCCCTCAAATGAGGGGGAATTTGATGAAGTCTGCTACAATGGTTGCATCTGTCTAAACCTCCGATACATGGTGCCATAAATCAACTAGGCATCTTCAGAGAGGCGGACAGATAAAACCAAATAATATCTGCCCCCAAAATTCAGGCCATACGTCCCAACATCCGGGTCGCGCCTTTCGGCGGAGAACAATATTCCTCTTCCTCCACACAAGCTTTCGATTTTGCCGCATTCGGAGCCCGTATCATGTGTGTGTGTGTGTGTGTGTGTGTGTAGGTGGATGTGTTGGTGCTTATATATATATACATACACGTATACACGGATGTTGAGGATAGTATGTGGTACTTGGAGATGAGTCGATGAGATTGGGCTTGATGCCACGAGATCGGTGATGTGATTTAGATCGTATTATGAGATACGACATGTGATGATAGAGGATCGGTAGGCGATGTGTTTTCATATACACGCATTTATATATATGTTGATGGTATCAGATTGTACTAGACTGTGGGTCAATTCCCATAATTCATGATATGATGATAAAGATACCAGATAAATGATGAGATTGATGTGATAGTTGACCTGTACCCAGATTTGGGAGGCTGTACAACGGATTTACCGTACGAGCTAACTATTGATGATAGATCCGCACTCTTGACTCGAGAATGTCATATGATATATTGTATCGTACGTGGTACTATAGAGGCGGGATCACCGACTATTATATATATGTATATATATATATCGACTCAGATTTAGGTGGTTTCCATACCCTTTTCGATTGGTTGTCAGTTAGACCTGTAGTTTACCTAGTAGATGTTAGACTGGACCCGAGTCATACCCATTTCCAAAACTAACGAATCGTGAGAATTTTAAAGACATACCAAGGGATACTACGGATATTTCAAAAGACATACATTTTCTTAAAAAACACCGTAGCCCTTATTTTCAAAACACCACGATTCGTACTATTTCAAACGGCAAAACAATATAACACATGTATAGTAAGGTAGATCCCTTATTGTTACGTTATTCTTTATGTTTCGCATATTATTGTTGCATTTACTATTCATTTGCCTTTATTATGTTGTTATCGCCTCATTGCATGTTATTGTGTATTTAGTGATTATGAAACCATACTGTTAGGACACCAGCACCATTACCGATGACGCGTATACTCCACGTACACTCGCTTGCCGGCTCACAAACATCTTCATCGGTAATTGCCATGTCATGTACACTTTAGAAAATACCATTTCATTGACATAGCTTGCTAGCTGATTGTCGCAACATGTTATAGTTTCCATATGCTAGTTTAACTATTGCATTCATTGCATGATATCAGTTGCATTCCTATACTCATTGGTCATGCAGCCTTATGGAGATTTATGCCGATATTCACTGTTTACTTACTTTTGATTCTTGGATTTCGGATTTCCATGAGATTTCTGGATTTGGGGGAAAACTGCAAGAATATATATAAACTTCTCTCTCTCCCTCTTTTTAAAATGCAAGTTGCAGTTTTCTCGTGATGTATGAGTCGTCCACCATGAGTTTTATGATTGTTGTTGGATTTCGAGACCTGATTCGAGGAGCCGAATGAACCATCTCAGGTACATGGTAGACCCGGTAAGGTACCCCGGGGCAAGAAGCTCGAGTTGTAGACGATGAACCCGGCAGGGGCAGACTGCCTACCGGTGATTATTTGGTATGGCGGATATCCGGAGAATACCGACCGTGGTCATGTGATTAGATGATATGGGCTGATCCGGACAGACGGAGCCCGAGATATTGAGATATTGAGATTTGAGATATTGAGATTTGAGATACAGAGATACTGAGATTTATGTTTTGTGTCGATACTTGACACTGATTTCTCTGTTGATATCATTGATGATACTCGATTGATATACATATAGAAATCTCATTAAATAAAGAAAACAATGGTTTCATTCATGATGTATTCTGTTTTATTCATCATGCATTCATACATCATATACATATGTAGCTATCTGAGGCACTGACACGAGCACGTGGTATCGCACTTATATGTAGATGTATCAGGATATTTTTTTTTTGAGTATATTACTTGATATGACCTAGGATAGCGTCATACATGCGATTTCTGCTCTGTGATGTTTTCTACTCACGAGTTGGCAACTCACCCCCGTTGTGCCACTGTTTCTTGCAGGTTAGATGTACAGGTTTTCCTTGGCAGCTTGTTGGCACATCGTTCCATTCAGGGTGATTTGCTTGGTAGGTTGGTTCATTGTATCGGGACTGCCGTTGTACTGTCATTTATTACATTTGTATCTAGTAAGCTCCATCAACCAGACTTGTATATTATTTTCAGACTTAGAAAACCAGTTGTTGTTATTTCGACCTTAGAGTCGCGCGTTGTATTATTATGGTTTTCATGTTGATTTTGAGTTACTTTTGAGTTTTGATCCTCGCCCTTCGGCGTTGTATATTATATTGCTTGCATGGTTGTGACCGTCGATTGACGAAGAGCTAGCTCCCGCTTGGGGATGCCTTTTATCATTTCGTATACTATTCATGTTCTACCCCGTTTGGGGCCAGCATTTACAAAGGAAACTCTGCCGAAATAAGACTTGATGTTTTAAAAACGCATAATTCGGCTTATGCTATTAAAATTACTTGCTTTAAATTGGTTTTCCCTTCACTCTATTGCTTCATTGGTTTTGATTTCTAGGTTTTGGCTTACTTAAATTGCGTACGCCTCGAGACGTTTCGTAATTTAAGTCCCAATCACGCTCGGTACTTTCGGGTCGTGACAAAGTTGGTATCAGAGCGTTAGGTATTACCTTCAGAGTGTAGGATGACCCTTGGTTGATGGAGTAGGTGACTCAAGTAGAGTGACGTACCATATGTATGTTCCGCGGCATACTTACGATACGATACTCCACTTAAGAAGCCTTAAGATGTACATTTCCTTGCACATTATTATATTCATTCCTATGATCTATCCCCTTCAGTACCAGTTTATGGTTTTGTTACCACGGTTGTACGGGCGTGGAGAGCTACAGCTAGAGTTGCGTCAGCACGAGCTCGTCACGGACGAGGACTGACCAGGGCGTGATTCCAGGGACATACGTTTGCATAGAGACGTCATTTTATTGTGTTTTCACGCCATGCGCGTTTGATGGATCACTGTTATGAGATTTCTCGGACGTGCAGAACCAGAGGATTGAGCCACTGATAGAGGCCAGCCAGAATGTGATGACCATTGATGTATCACTTATTCATGATGATTGAGGCATTGTTCAGCGTGCAGACGAATGAGCCAGTAGTTGCTGCGAACGATGAGATATTGCCCCAAATGTTGGAGTTATTGCAGTACGAGTTGTACCTAGAGATATGATAGAAGGTCGCTAGTCAACCGAGGATGAATGACTAGGATATGTGGTTCGTTCGCTTACCCCGATGCGAGATCATCAGACTGATTGATTCCAGCTTGAGAAGACTTCATGCAGATACGTTGGGAGTCGATAGAGACGATCGAATGTCAGAAAACCATTTTCCAAGTTTATAGTATTTGAGAAAACATGCAAGTAATTCTACGGACCTTCTAGAAGAATGAAACCCTAACTCGATATAATGACCATGAGAACACCTTTAAACCTTAGGGTTTGCGGCAGTTCAGCGGTGCTATTAATGAGGCTCGGGTTTGCCCTTCTACGGTTGGTCCATAGGTGCTGTGGCATGTACTTGATATTATTAAACTGTACTCAATATGTTAAGCTCTTGGGGGATTATGAGGTTTTGACGAATCGATCGAAAGGTTCGACTTCATTTGGATATCATGTGATGGGATGCATTGCTTGGGAGACTCCAGATACGAGTATAGCCGTTGGAGCGCAGTCCATGTAGCCATGAGGAGACGAGTCCGAATCAGTCGACATTAGAGAAAAGTGGAGTAAGAGGTTCATACGAGATCGTGACGAGATAACGTTTCACTCCGCTGACATCAGAGATGTGATACGCATACAGAGACGTTGTACATGAATATATCTTCCAGGAGGAGTCGTGATGAGTATGCAGCCGTTCTGGAACAAGATATAGATTTAGTAAGAGATGATAACTTCCGGGCAGATCGGCAGAAACGAGATTGGGAGAGACCCTGACAAGTTCTTTCTGGAAATACTAAACGAGAAGATCTGGACCCAGGATCGGTCATATGACGCACACCCAGTAGGCCAAAGCTCGGCATCGTCGACGAGATATGTTATGAGTGACCATGACAGTCGGCCAGAGATCTTTAAAGGATGTGCTGGAGCGGGACTTTTTCCGTCATCTTTGATTTTGATGTTTGAACGATTTATTTGCGTGATTGAGATTTTGTGCACCACAGTTGCACTTGACTTCGATTTGATGTCATTCTAGATGCTGATTTTGATTTCATACCTATGGTATGCATGTGATTTGACTTATGCTTTCGGTATAGTTTTCATGCACTTTTAGTCTTCGGTTTGATTTTGTTCACGCTGATGCACATGGTCGTGAGATTATATACCACGGTATACCTGATTTGGATTTGGATGGAGATGTGTTGTATACCGTCGATTTTGATTTTGATATTCGATAGTTGTTTCCGTGCACCTTTTGTACTTGATTTGGATTCTTGCTCATAATTGGGCGCTTGAGGCGATTTTGGTGCACACCAGATGCACCAAATCGATATTTTCGTGCATATCAAATGCACTTGGTATTGCTGTCAAGCACACACGTTGCTTTTGACAGGTGTTTCATGCACACTCGTTGCACTTAGATTTTGTTTATGTGCACATGTATGGCACATTCATGGATTTCGATTTCCGTGCGCACCAGACGCACGTGGCATTCATATATAATTAGGATTGATTTCTTTGGAGCAGTATATTTTATGATACTTGCTATTTGGTTTAGTACTGAGCAGGACTAGTCAGAGGACAGTACCTGAGTATATTTTTGCATGCGTTAATAGTTATCGAAGGGATTTCCAAAGAGGAGCTATAGTCTCAGTATTTACCTACGTGTTCGTGATGACACGAAACTTTTTACAAGGGAAACCCTTCTAAATTGTTTTCAAAATAGCGGGACGTGTATGTTAAACAAAGGGTATATATATGGTTATTTTCTCACAATGGACGTCCGCCACTGTGCAGTGATACACACATCGCACAACGATTTGAAAAAAAGGTTTGGCATGCATTGCTTCCAGATGTTTTAATGATGTATATCATGTTGGTTTTCATATTGGATCTTGACATTGGTGTCTTCACTATAACTCCGATGATTGCGGGATGCTTGACGGAGTTTTGATTTTGAGTTATACACTCTTTTTTATGCGCATGAATTGCGCTACGATGTGTTTTATGTATTTATGATTTCGGAGCCCCGACAACTTGATCATTTACTGAAATGTTTTTGTATTTGGGAGAGTTTTAATTTAAATTCGGGGACCGAATTTCTTTAAGGGGGAAGATTGTAACGTTTTGAAAATCGTTCAGATAGAATTTTGGATAATCGGTAAAATAACGGGTGTTTTCCATAAAAATCAAGATATAAATATCTTTTAATATAAAATTAAATATACATATTCTAGCTATGTAATTGCTAGTATTTGTTGTTTATTGAGCCACTTGTAAAATTTCTAGTTTACTGAAAATTTTTCCGAAATTAATTATTTTAATATTATTTTAAGCCGTCACTAATACATTTAATTAGGGATAATCACAAATTGGAATGGGTTGATACAAATTTTGTGCATCATGACACATTAAACTAACATGTAAAATATTGTTTTTGAAATGAAAAGAAATTATTAAGATGGTTTTAGAAAATATAAACTATAAAGGTTTATTTTGCGAAAACTAAGTTAAATAGAAGTGAGGTGGGCTTGTGACTCGAATTGGGTTTTCATTACTTGGAAAATTTTCCACAAACACACACACCCATCCCCAACCTTGTTGGGCCGAACCCAAGCTGCCCCCCCAATTCCCCACTTAAAGAAAAAGTTAAGAGAAGAAAGAAAATTAAAGAGGGGTTTAATAAAGAAATGAACTTGGGCTTTGTTGACTTGAGAAATCGGTTATTTTGACTTGGGAAAAAATTTACACACTCACCCACACCCACCACCCTCTCTCTCATCCCTCTTTTCTGGCTGAAATCTGCAGCCAAGCTGCCCAAAATTCCCACTTAAAAGTTTAAAGGAAATGAAATTAAATGGGAAAAAACAATAAAGAATAGAATATGGTGATAGGTTGAGGTATGGGCTTTGCTTTTCGACCTGGTCATAACCCATGCATCATTCTCTCTCTCCCCTTACCTCTCATGGCCGAGCTCCCTCACAGCAGCCCCCTCCAATTTTCTCCTCTCTTTTCTTTTCAAAAAAAAATTCACCATTTTGCATCAAAAATCCAAAACAAAAACCCCCAAATCCCTAATCAAATCTCTACCCATTATTCCTTGGTCATTCAACCATGGATCTTGGGGCATAGAAGCAAGATTGGGAGGCTTAGTTTCATGTTAATCTCATGTTTGTGAGGTATTAATCCCAACCCATGTTTAAGTTGTTGTTTAATTACTTCAATTTAAGTAATTTCGGTGTTTAATTTTGGTTCTATATTCAAACTTGAAATTTCAAGAGATGGGATTTTGAGCTAGGTTAGGTTTTTCATCACTCATTTATGATTACAAGATGTAGGTTAACATGTTATGACATGCAAAAATCTAAGCTTGTTACTATATTGCAAATTGTAATATTTAAAATGTCCAAATTAAGTTTTTAGCAAACTAGGTTTTAGAATTTAATTGCAAATGTGAGATTAAAAATCTAGTTAGGGTTTTATATCATTTGAACATGATTTAAGTGTGTAATTTATCATATTAAGGCATGTAAAATCAAACCTAGTAGCTAGTTTGCAAATTGTTATTTTAGAATTTTACTAATTAAGCTAAATTGCAAACTAGAATTTTGGGATTTATGGAAATGAGTGAGTTTAAAATTTAGTTTGGGCTTGGGTGGCTTAATCAAGATATTTAGTGAGCATTGTAACCGCTAGAATTGTTAAAACAACTAGATTTGAACTAAATTGGCGATTGTTGCTTACTAAAGTTTCGAAAAAATAGCTTTTAAAGCGAATTTGAAGTTTTGATGATTTAAACCCTATTTCATATATATATTTGGTGTGTTATGAAACCACGAATAGTACGTTTGGGTTTTTCTTGATCAATTGGCGTTTGTAAGCCGATGTCGAGGGCTATTTGGTTCTTTTGCATGAGCGGACCATAGATTTTGACCTATATGAGATTTATGTGTAGATTTGGTCATGAGTCAGATTTTAATGCGATACGATGTGTTATGATACGTAGGTACCCTCACGAGGACTTCGAGACGACAAGTAAGCGTATGGCGACATCGTCATCGGCAAGTGAAGATCAGGTGACTGGATATATATCTACGGGGGAAGTCGGATGGATGGCGTATAGCACCCCCGCAATTTCATAAGATTTTGATGTGATGGGGTATAGATATACATATAGGTTATTGAGAGATATGAACCTTAGCAAGAAAAGCATTAGGAGATCATGGGTTAATGTTAGCGAGATTTGAGAAAAGTGGTTTAGTTAGTTTCTTAGTCGCGAACCCTACAGTGAGGTTGTTACTCATACACATATACGCACGGGATATGGTTTTGGGTTTATACGTCATATGTATGTGTGTGTGTGTGTGTGTGTGTGTGTATATGTATGTATGTATGTATAGGTGGATGTGTTGGTGCTTATATATACATACACGTATATACAGATGTTGAAGATAGTATATGGTACTTGGAGATGAGTCGATGAGATTGGGCTTGATGCCACGAGATCGGTGATGTGATTTAGATCGTATTATGAGATACGACATGTGATGATAGCGGATCGGTAGGCGATGTGTTTTTATACACACGCATTTATATATATGTTGATGGTATCAGATTGTACTAGACTGTAGGTCGGTACCCCTAATTTATGATATGATGATAAGGATACCAGATAAATGATGAGATTGATGTGATAGTTGACCTGTACGCAGATTTGGGAGGCCGTACGACGAATTTACCGTACGAGCTAACTATTGATGATAGATCCGCACTCTTGACTCGAGAATGTCATATGATATATTATATCGTACGTGGTACTATAGAGGCGGGATCACCAACTATTATATATATGTATATATATATCGACTCAGATTTAGGTGGTTTCCATACCCCTTTCGATTGGTTGTTAGTTAGACCTGTAGTTTACCTTGTAGATGTTAAACTGGACCCGAGTCATACCTATTTCCAAAACTAACGAATCGTGAGAATTTTAAAGACATACCAAGGGATACTACAGATATTTCAAAAGACGCACCTTTTCTTAAAAAACACTGTAGCCCTTATTTTCAAAACACCACGATTTGTACTATTTCAATTGGCAAAACAGTATAACACATGTATAGTAAGGTAGATTCCTTATTGTTACGTTATTCTTCATGTTTCGCATATTATTGTTGCATTTACTATTCATTTTCCTTTATTATGTTGTTATTGCCTCATTGCATGTTATTGTGTACTTAGTGATTATAAAATCATGCTGTTGGGACACCAGCACCATTACTGATGACGCGTATGCTCTACGTACACTCGCTTGCTGGCTCACACACATCTTCATCGGTAATTGCCATGTCACATACACTTTAGAAAATACCATTTCATTGACATAGCTTGCTAGCCGATAGTCGCTACATGTTATAGTTTCCATATGCTAGTTTAACTATTGCATTCATTGCATGATATCAGTTGCATTCCTATACTCATGGGTCATGCAGCCTTATGGAGATTTATGCCGATATTCACTGTTTACTTACATTTGATTCTTGGATTTTGGATTTCCATGATATTTCTGGATTTGGGGGAAAACCGCAAGAATATATATAAACTTCTCTCTCTCCCTCTTTTTAAAATGCAAGTTGCGGTTTTCTCGTGATATTTGAGTCGTCCACCATGAGTTTCATGATTGCTGTTGGATTTCGAGACCCGATTCGAGGAGCCAGATGAACCGTCTCGGGTACATGGTAGACCCGGTAAGGTACCCCGGGACAAGAAGCTCGAGTTGTAGATGATGAGCCCGGCAGGGGCAGACTGCCTACCGGTGATTGCTTGGCGCGGCGGATATCCGGACGATACCGACCGTGGTCGTGTGATTAGATGATATGGGCCGATCCGGACAGATGGAGCCCGAGATATTGAGATTTGAGATATTGAGATTTGAGATACAGAGATACTGAGATTTATGTTTTGTGTCGATGCTTGACACTGATTTCTTTGTTGATATCATTGATGATACTCGATTGATATACATATAGAAATCTCATTAAATAAAGTAAACAGTGGTTTCATTCATGATGTACTCTGTTTTATTCATCATGCATTCATACATCATATAACTGATATGTAGCTATCTGAGGCACGGACACGAGCACGTGGTATCGCACTTATATGTAGATGTATCAGGATATTTTTTTGAGGATATTACTTGATATGACCTAGGATAGTGTCATACATGCGATTTCTGCTTTGTGATATTTTCTACTCACGAGTTGGCAACTTACCCCCGTTGTGCCACAGTTTCTTGCAGGTTAGATGTACAGGTTTTCCTTGGCAGCTTGTTGGCACATCGTTCCATTCAGGGTGATTTGCTTGGTAGGTTGGTTCATTGTATCGGGAGCACCGTTGTACTGTCATTTATTACATTTGTATTTAGTAAGCACTATCAACCAGACTTGTATATTATTTTCAAACTTAGAAAACCAGTTATTGTTATTTCGACCTTAGAGTCGCGCGTTGTATTATTATGGTTTTCATGTTGATTTTGAGTTTCTTTTGAGTTTTGATCCTCGCCCTTCAGTGTTGTATATTATATTTCTTGCGTGGTTATGACCGTCGATTGACGAAGAGCTAGCTCCCGCTTGGGGATGCCTTTTATCATTTCGTATACTATTCATATTGTATCCCGTTTGGGGCCAGTATTTACGAAGGAAACTCTGCCGAAATTTTCAGAAAAGACTTGATATTTTAAAAACGCATAATTCGGCTTATGCTATTAAAACTATTTGCTTTAAATTGGTTTTCCCTTCACTCTATTGCTTCATTGGTTTTGATTTCTGGGTTTTAGCTTACTTAAATTACGTACGCCTCGAGACGTTTAGTAATTTAAGTGCCAGTCACACTCGGTACTTTTGGGTCATGACACATACAATGATAAGGAACATAAAAAAACTTGAAAATAAGAGTTTCAAACCATACTAGCTTTTTAGTTTCCATGAGCCCTATCTTAATGGTCTTGAAAAAATATCAGAAATCACATCATCCCTTAATAAAACATCGTCTTTAGTCTTCATCCCTATCTCTCTTCCAAATATCGATCATATACCCCTACGTGTATGTAAAAGATATCCCTATACTTAAATAATTCAATTCAAGCTATCATACCCTTGTCCATCTTTCTTAGTACATTTTAGTCGGTGAATATTTTAGATAGATTTGCCCACATATTCTTCATGCGACCGTTAATATTTCTTGAGATACTAACCAACCGATTACCAAATACACTCACTTATTTAAAACGTAATTAGAAATATGCTAGTCTTGCAACACCTAAAGCTTAGCAGTGACTCCCAAACCAGTTGGTCTAAGGCACTAGATGATAAGGCACCCTCGCTATATTTTTTTATGTTACCTTAACTAATTACAAAACCAGTGTTCATTTTTCTTCACCATTTATATTTCTTTTATCATATTTTTGCTTATATATTTTTTTCCTTCATACTAAAGCTTTTAGACAAGAGCATTTCAACGTATCCTCTACTATCCCAAGTTTTAAGATGTGTGTAAGTGCATATAGCAGGGTATCAATGTTCAAAAGTTTGGATTGAAGAATAGGGATAATTTTTCAGACTTATTTCTATCCTCATATGTTAGTTTATATGCCCTAGAGGCCATTATTGTATCATACTGGTTTGTATATTATTTAATGGAAGCTTGGGATATTCACAGTTGTATTGACAATCTTGCTCAAAATGGTCGTATGCTACCTGGTTTGTTTCTACTTCAATATGTACATGTGTTTCTTTTAACATATCACTTATACATATTAGTAGAGCCCATGGGATCATTGCTTGATTACCAGCGTTGTGATGGAAGTCACACTAGTGGGGGCGGGTAGTTTACAAGCACATCCTTATACAGGTCCCTAGTCGTAGGATTATCGATACAGGGCATCGATACTCCAGAGTAGACTAGTGTATACGCTTTTAATCCCAGTAGGGAAATGGTCTGTCCCACAGCCATTAGTACGTCGTACTGGAGATAGTATGCAGGTGCTCATTAGGTTATGAGTACACCGGACAGGACTCGTTGGGAACTGCTCGTTGGTAATATACCTATCGTCAGATAGCAGTTCCCAGGTGACATGAGTACAGCTTAGTCCGTCGACTTGACACTGCCACTTCGCCTCGAGTGTGTTCCCACTGTACTTTTATTACTACCCTACCACGGCTCAAAGGAGTCGTGCAAACAGGTAGTAGTTGGGTACAGTCCCAAAGCACTTGGAGGCAGTGGTGGTTAGATAGGATTCGTCTCTCCCGGCATTGGGGGTTGATATCGCGCTGTGTTGGAGAGCCATTACACAAAGTCCCTGGCCAGGGCAAGCGAGATTTACTGGTAGGTACTCCAGTAGTTTCTCAGGGTGTAATGGGTTACACTCCGACACGACTTATACCGCTATTAGGGGTCTGACGTTTACCGCCCCCCTAGGCCTGATATGCGATACTCTTAGACGAACAGACCAGATTGTACGGAGATTGTCACAGATAGGCTCAGTTGGAGTTCGGATGAGTTATTCTCATCAGCCTTCTCATCGACATATACCTGGGGGTCGTTACGTACAGCTAGTGCCGCTTGCGACCTGTGGTTAAACCCACTGCCAGCGTAGTGTCGAGTCTTTAGAGTCCCACACAGAGGGTTTCCCTGCATCAGACAAAAGATGTAGAGGTTGTATGGTTTTACGGCAGGGTTCGGTCACGTGCATGTACTTGTGCGCGCATGATGATTCGGATGGACAATACTAGCGGGTTTTGGTTTAAGCCAGATCCTAGTATTGTACTGATAGATTGTTTTCATCTTTTTGTATCCGCATTTTTCGGAATACGGATACGGGTACGTATGTACGGACGAGGGGCATTTTTGTAAATTGGTCAAAGATGCTTCTAGAAGGTGACATGTCATATTGTTATTATTCATTTTGGTTTAAATGAAAATGCATTATGACATAGGAGAATGAGGTGGAAATTGCATGAAGATGGACATAGCTTCAGATGACACATGGTGACATTTTAGCCCATGACTCATTTTTTGTTACTTGAACCATTTATGTGATAATTGATATTTTTTATCATATGAATTATCAATATGGTTCAGTTGAAAGAAAAAGATAGAGAGCTAACTCCATTCTTCATTCTCTTTCCTCACTAGCTTTTTCTCCAAGGTCACCTTCTTCCTCAAAGCTCTAATGAACTCATGTGTTGGGTGATCTAGGGCAAGCATAGATATTACAATCCATCTACACATCTCTACATCCTCTACGACATCATGGGTAGCGACCTTGATGCCCTAGTTGTCTCGGTTGAGGTAGGAGTTCGATGCACAACTCCTCGGGTGGATCATCATGGATTAGAGGAGTCCGATGAGGGAGCGGCGATCTAAATGATCCACGGAGTCAACACTCAGAAGAAGGACAGCGAGGAATGAAGACCCGAAGGACCGGAATCGTGAGGTATAAACTTCTGTTCTTTAAGTTAACCTCACTTTTAGTTTGCTAGTTAGCATTTAGCACTTATCCTAGAGTCCAAGCCCGTGCCGCGATCTTTTGAAAATTGTTTTTCACCTATTCTGCCTCCCCGCGATCCCGCAGGGTGCGCGACATGGACTTACATCATATTAGTAATTTCCTTCATCTTACTAACCCTTGAGACAACAGCTCATGACTACGTATTACTAGCTTCGTTTTAAAATATCTAATTTTCTTGCATTTCTTAAATCTCTTCCTATTTTTCATATGTATTTTTCACTTTCTAACTTTTATTTTCAAAAAAAAAAAATTAGTGCTTTTGTTTAGTATAATGCAAAATGATACGTGAATAAGCACAAATCTCCCCCCAAACTTATTTGCAGTAGTGTCCTCACTGATATCATCTTTTAAGATCAAAACCTGTAGACTTGGGAGGAAAATTTCTCAATGATTAGTAAAGGGAACAAGAGTTAATAACAGTGAAATTCTCCTCCAAACTTGTTTTTGGTTCACAATCGTTCAAAATTTTTCTTTTCTTTCAAGAGCCGAAATATTTTTCTCCCCCCAAAATTAATTAAAAAAATGTTTTCATTACTAAGTATTTAAAATCATAAGAGGGGAATAAATATTATTGGTCTATGCAAATCTTTATAAAGACCAAAAGTTAAAACCAACCATTCGAATATTTTATCAATATAACACTATGGTTGGTAGAAGATCATGTTACAGATAGATGTGAAGAAGTAGGGAGGAGATAAGAGGTGTAATTGAACGGGTTTATGACTTGGTTAGTAGAGACAAAACAGTGATGGTGGATGAAAACGAGATTGTGAAAGATAAGGAATATGTGGAATAGTCACATTCTCATATGTGATAAGAAGAAGGGGTGGCGGTTCAGCTTTCTCGGGTAGAGGTTGATTCATCACAACATCGAAGTCTTTAAGGAACGTGAGTTCTTCAGCGAAAATGTCTTCAAAACTTTCATCAATATTCCGAATGATAATCTTATCGGAAAGAAGAGTATGATACTCGGACTCCATAAGAGATTCATATTTAGTGTAAGGGACTGCCTCGAATGGCTCGACTAAGTCATTCGACAAGTCAAAGGATTCGGACTCGGGGTGGACTTGTCATCAAAAGGGTCCTCACTCGTATAATAAATAGCTTGATCAAACAATAACGCACTAGTGGTATCGAGATTATTATCGGAAAGAAAGAACTCCTCAAATTCGCAACTGTCAGAAGCTATCTTATCGACAGAACATATATCAATTATATGAGCATAAGGTTCGGAGGGTTGACTTCCTACCCTGTAAATGTTAATCTCAATTGTTATATTCCCAAAGGATAGGTTCATGGAACCATTACGACAATTGATTGTTGCGTTGGAAGTTGCTAGAAAAGGTTGACCTAGAATCACCGGAATTTGGTTTCGTGGGTTTGCCACAGGTTGTGTATCTAAAATTATAAAGTCCACATGGAATATAAATTTCCCAACTTTGATCAATACGCCTTCTAGCTCACCCCTAAGGTGGGTGATAGATCGATCGTCCATCTGGAGAGTGCAGCACGCAGGTTTCAACTCTCCTATGCCTAATTGCTCATAAATAGAATACGAGAGTAAGTTAACATTAGCACCTAAATCGAGTAAAAAACGATTGATGTTTTTAACCCCAATAGCAATAGATATTGTAGAACAACCGGGGTCCTTATGTTTCTTGGGAACATGTTAGGTAAGAGCATTGCTCATATTACTCGCTAAGAAAACCATTTTAGACACTTGAGTTTTTCTTTTCCTAGTGCACAAGTCCTTTAGAGTTTTTGCATAGGATGGAACTTGTTGGATAGCATCTAAGAAAGGAATATTTATGTTTACTTGCTTAAAAATTTCCACAATCTTCTACATTTGTGGACTTGGTCTGTTGGGCCTCAACCAGTTTGGAAAAGGAGATTTATTAACAAGGGTTGGGTGCAACTCTTTTAGAGAAATTTGTGGGGATGGAATGGATCCTAAAATTGGATTTGGGATGGTCGTAGATAGTAATTCATTCAAGGAAGTGGGCTGAGAGTTCGAGCCTAGTGAAGAACGGAGAATAGGCTCGGAAGAAGATGTTGGATTAGACGAAGTAGGAGCAGAAGTAGTAGTCGGGGTATCATCCGAATCATCAATTTGTTCACCAACCTTGTTATTCAATACTTTTCCCGATCTTAACGAAGTTATGGTGCTCACGTTATGATTTTGTTGGTGAAGGATGATATTTGCACTTTGTGGGTGGCCAGGATTTGGTAGTGGTTGAGATGGAAGTTTCCCTTTCTCTCTCTCACTTATTGCTGCATTTAACTGTGCAATTTGTTCTTCGATCGATTTTATACTTTCACCATGGGAAGCAGTTTGTTGCATCAGCATTTGGATAGAAGACGTTAAATTAGCCGTCGTTTGTATGGATTGTTTAATAAAAGTTTCTAAGCTTCTTTCGAGTGTAGAGATTTTATCGGTACCAGCCGTTGGAATACTAGTCTGTGATTGGAAAGAATTATTATAAGGGGCAAAATTGTTGACCGGATTTTGGAAAGATTGCGGTTGAAATGGCTACTGAATTTGTTTTGGTAGCTGTTTTTGCTGTGGGGGAAACCTTTGATAGTTATTTTGGCTTGGGAACTGATTTTGATTTTGAAATTGGTTTTGGTTCCAAGCAAATTAGGATGATTTCTCCATCCCTGATTACATGTAGAGGAATAAGGATCGTTTCTAGGTTATTGCTGAAAAGCAGCATTAGTTTTTTCATGACCTTGAGACGAAGGATTCAAAGTACATTCTTTCGTTAAATGTGATGGGTCAAAATAGCAACCACACACGGTTTTGGGGAGCGTAAATTTAGATTAGGGAGGCTGAAAAGAATTTGCTTTCCATAGCTTCGAGTTTCTTTTGGATTGCAGCCATTTCTGTTTTTATTGCGATGGAAGCGTCGAGCTAATGGATACATTCCCTAGATAAAGACGATGTGGTTCTTTCACTGTAATGTCTGTTTGGCGAGATCTTCTAGAAATTGCCTTGCTTCGCCGTCGTCTTTTGACATGAAATGACATTGACAAACGGTTTCTAGTATTTGTTTCATAGTTGGATTAATACCCTCATAAATAATGCGGCAAAGTTTCCATCTATCGATTCCGTGATGAGGGAATTGGACAAGAAGATCTTTAAATCGTTCAAAGTATTTCCAAAAGGGTTCGTTGGGAAGTTGGGTAAACTGATTAATCTCACTCCGAATACGGGCGGTCTTGTAATGAGGATAGAATTTCTTAAGGAATGCTTTAACGAATTCATCCTATTTAGAGATAGAATGTGCGGCGGCGCTATAGAGCCACTTTTATGTGAGACCGCACAAGGTAAAAGGGAGAAGACGTAATCACAGAGCATCCCCTGAAAGTTGGGTTGTGTTTATTATTGCACATACGTTTTCGAATTTGGTTATAAAAACGTATGCATCTTCATATGCAATCCCGTGAAATTTGGGCAAAAAGTTGATGAAGTGGGGTTTAATTTCAAAATTATCCCCATTGGCTGGTGGAAGAGACAGGCACGTAGGAAGGGGTCCGCGTACAGGATAGCTTCTGTCTTGCAGAGTGATGCGGGGAGGATTTTGTGTACCTACAGGTGGTGGCAAGGTGGTATTGTTAAAACCCGATAGAGATCCGTCCACCCCGAGAGATGTGATAGGTGGAGGAGAAATAGAAGATGAAGAAATACCGGATTCGGAGTCGACAGCAAAAACACGAACTAGACGGGCACTAGAATCCCGTGTCCAGCCGATCATGCACTAAGTGGGTTTAGTGCACGTAGCAGCGTGTGATATGTATGGGAACTATTTTAAGAAGGCTTGTTTTGAAAAAAAAATGCCGGACGTGAGGCATGGCTCAACCAATCACAAAATTCACAATCAATCTCTAAAGCTAGGGTCACCTAGGTCAAGTCACTAGACCGCTCTTAGACTTCCAAAAGACAAGATGTAGAATCAATCATCTACCACCTCCTTATCAATCTTGCGGCCGGGTAAGTGGGAGGTATCCGCTATATGAATCACCGAAATAGCGGGCTTAATTAAGTAACCACTTTTTCTTAGTCACACTTGTCTAGACACCACAAGAGAAATGCGGATAAGCAATAGATTATTCACAACTTTCCTCTGTCCTAATTGAGCGCGACAGTCCTTAGAGGCTTGGTCTAGATATTTTTTATTAATGTAGGGTGATAGTATGCATGTTTGTGATTTGTGGGGCCTAGGAAGGGTGATGAAATCCCCACCTAATCTGAATTTGGGTTTATTGCTCCTTAATGTCCGGTTTAAGTATGCAAAACAAACCGAAATCAAAACACGCAAAAAGATTTTTTTTAGCGACGCTGTTTGCAAAGAATCATACAGGTAAAATCAGTTTATTGGAGTTTTAGAGGGGAGAGAGACTAGGAGAATACCAGAGAGTTTTGGGGACCCAAATCGTCAAATGGACCACGATTTGAGATTAGTTAAACACTTGTTTTGTTAAGGGCTTGAGATTAATAGAGATCAATGGAAGGACAAGGGGCAGTAGTGGGAAACCCTAGTTCCATCCAAGAACCCTAATCCACATTCATCGCCATCTCTCTAAATTTTAAACTATTAAAAGATCAAAAGAGACATTTCTAAACATTCATCCATTAACTACTAAGTCATATAAACCCTAAAAGCCTTTCTATTATAAAATTTTCTATCCATCTTAGTTTAAAACGACAACAATCCATCCTCTCTTTTATCAACTTGTCTAAAGCAACAAAAGAAGTTCATGTTTCCCTGCGGAAGACCCATACTCATCGCGGCTAGCTATTTGCGACACCGTCATGATTGCGGTTATTTATAACATACACAAACACCTTTCGAACGGACAATCAAATCACGCCATTGCCGGAGATCGAACCCGGGTCACCCGCGTGACAGGCGGGAATACTCACCACTATACTACACAAACCCTAGTTTTGCTCTAAATCTCTCTCCTTTGATGGGTGTAGATGAATAGATGATTAGATTCTGGGATCAATTGATGATTTTGGAATGCACAACTCTCGGTCCTTTATATAGCCCCTGAAAGTACAAACCCTCAATTTCATATTAGATTAGGTGTGATTACAATCATGCCTCAGATCCAACGGCCATCATCAGACCGCGGTTCCACCGCCTAATGCCACGTTGACCGTAGATCCGTCGCCTCCTAGTGGGATTGGGACTTGGGATTTTTTCTGGTTTTTTGTCTCGATATTTGGAGATCCTCTTGATATATAGATTCTGAAAATATTACCCTTAGTCTCTGCCATTGCTAGATCCCTTGATTTGCTTCTAAAATTTGGCAGATTCGGTTTCGATATCCCGATTTGACTTGGATCTGATTTAGTGTAATTCTCGGATGTGTTTGTAAAAGCAAGTATCGAATCAAATACTCAAATGATTCCCGATATCGGTTTCATTTGATTGTAATGATTTCTTGTTTTGGTATTTAGAAAATTGTATAAAGAACTCACAATCAAAGAATTATATTTGACCGCAATCAATTACGGTGTCGATTGTAGATCGTAAGCGAGTGCGGATCGTCCACAGGGATTGTGCAATTCGTTTCTATGTTTAATTTGTTTGAATTGAAAAGTTATTCGAAAAGAAAAGAAAGCATGATTCAAGATTTATCAATTGTTTCAAGTGTCACTATTCTATTCAAGAATCAAGAAAAAGTTAAACAATCAAGAATCGGGTTTCAATGATATTTCCAACCAAAATGTCAAGAATCTAAATGAGGCTCGTAGGAATCGATCGGATCTATAGATGTGATGTAATTTCAAGATTTCGTGTTCTTGTCCTTCGAAGGATTGATACTAGATCGATGATGATCGATAAGAGTTAGGGCTTTCTTGATGAAACTAGGGTTTCATCGTTTAACCCTTGTTCTTTCATCGATATCATTCACATTCTAGCCTCTAACAATTTCAAGAAACGATCGTACTCCCCAATCTCGAGCGATATCAATCAAGAAAGCATCGCAACGAATAGGGTCGTCGATTCTTGAACTTGCTAGGGTTTACAAAACTCGTAGGATTCAAGAATCGATTTGAGATATATTACATCATCATTCTATTGATCGTCTCGACTCCTCGACGAGCGGAGTATTACTCAAACACCATCACACAGAAAGTATTCAAGAATTGAAAAGATATCATGATGCGAGAATTTAAAGAAAACAAGATAAAAGAATATCACATTTTATTTATATCAACAATTTGATTACAGTCGCTCAAGAACTACAAGAGGAAGAACTAAATTGTTGAATTGGCGTCACTCGGCTCCGTGAGTCGCGGATCGGCTTGGACCACTTGCTCCGTTGAAGATCGGCTCGGCTCATAAAAGGTCGCAAGGCTTTTTGCTTGATGGGTACTCGGGATCTTGGCTTTTGATTGGAATTAGGGTTAGGGTTTCACACAAGCCCTCTCACTAGACTTGGGAAAGAAGAAGATGAAGAAAGAGAGTGAATGGATCAATCAATTTCAATCAATGAATAATCCTTTTACAAGTGAGCCTAGGGTCCTATTTATAGATCTCCCAAACCCTAGGTCTAGGTTTGAATTTACAATTCCCTCCAAAAGTTTGTTGAGGCTTCTAGAAGTAGTTTGTTAGGCTTAGCTTAGGGTTTAAGCTAGGGTTTAGGGAGAAGTTTCTAGAATACAAGGCTAGTTTAGTGTTGGTCCCAAAACTTGCTGATCTGGCAGAAGTCTCTGGAGTCTTCTGGAAATTGGAGTGTCTTTTTGAAGTGTAGGAGCTGATCTAGGAGTTCTGCAGTAAAATTGGAGTGATGATCTGTCAAGGCCACCGCGGAACCGCGGCGCAAGCAGGCTACGGCCGCGGTTCCGCGGCCATGTAGGAGGCTTGGAGCTTGGTTCTTCTGGTGTAGTCTTGGAATACCATTTGGAGCTTTATCTGATATGTTTATTTGTATTTTCCCCTTTGGATTGATACCAGAACTGAAATCATTGAGTTGGCGTAATGTTTGATCGGTACCCTGTACATTTTGGCCTTTCTTCTGGATTTTTCCTGCATAGATCTCAAAACAAGTGTTGCGCAATATAGGGATGATGCGATGCCATGAAATGCGGTCAATTTCCTTTATAGCATCGGTTTTAGAGTCTAACACATGCAATCTGATATTTTGCGACAGTTTTGCTAATATGTAAAATATGAATGCCGAACACTTCTATATGGATGCAAATGATGAGGAAATTGCCGGCTAAAATATGCAATATTTTCGACTAATCAAATTCCCCCCAACTTAATTTCGATCGTCTCGAGCGAACTGTTTTATTAAAAAGAGAAGGAGAAAATAAAGAAAGAGAAAAACTAACTAGCACACTTTCGTAGGCAACACGATTGCACTGAGCACGTGCAACAAGCCTTTAAACCTCTAGGTGTCCCTAGTAGGAGGAGTGTTGTCTCCTAAGGGTTTTCAGCAGATTGCACCCACAAAATCCAATAATAAAAGAAAGATCATGAATATTACATTTAAAGAAAAGAATTGTAAAAGAAAGACTTTGAAAATTAGGGTTTTCAACTAAGCTAGCTTTTCGGTTGTCATGAGCCCTATCTTAATGGTCATGAAAAGATGTTAGAAATCACATCCTCCCTCAATAAAACATCATCTTATTCTTCATTCCTATCTTTATTCCAAACATCGATCATATAACCCTGCGTGTGTGTAAAGACATCCCTACACCCGGAGAATTCAATTCAAGCTATCATACTCTTGCCCATCAGCCTCAGTACTTTTTAATTAATGAATATTTAGATGAGATTGCTCACACACTTTCATGCGACCGTTAATACTTCTTGAGGTACTAACCGACCGATTACTCATGTGCTTGGTTACTTGGTGTGTTTTCCTCATCTTGCACCACCTCAGGCATAGCAGTGACTCCCAGACCAGTTGGCCTTAGGACACTAGGTGAAGAAGCACCCTCGCTATACATTTTTTATTGCCCTTGGTGATAACAAAACCAGTGTCCATTTTTCTCACCACTTTATATTTTCTTTATTCACTTTTTTTTCTTTTTATTTCCTTCATACATCGGCTTTAAGACAAGAGCATTTCAAGGTATCCTCTACTATCTCAGGCTTCAAGACGTGTGTAAGTGCGAATAGCAGGGTAGCAACGTTCAAAATGTTTGGCTTCCAGAATAGAAACTATTTTTCAGACTTATTTTTATCCTCAGATTAGTGACGTCCTTCATCTTACTAACCCTTGGGACAACGGCTCATAACTACTTATTACTAGTTCGTATAAGAAAACTTCTAATTTTCTTAGTTTTCTTAAATTTTCCCAATCTCATGGATGTAATTGTTCACTATCTAAACTTTCATTATCTTATTTATGTACAAAAAAGTGTAAATATTAAAATTATTTTTATACTTGGAAATTTTTAAATTTTTATGGGTTTTGAAAATTTTTCAATTTTTATAGATTTTTAAAGAAATGTTTTGTGCTTATGCAGATGATATGCAAATGATGCAAAAATAAGCACAAACCTCCCCCAAACTTATTTTCAACAGTGTCCTCACTGTTGCCAATCGCTATACCTACAAAAACTGTAAGCCTGGGGGGGATTATTAGTGAGGGCAAAATATATAAGTGAAGAACTTCCCCCAAACTTACTCTTTTCACTCACCTTCATTCAAAAGATGATGCAATGATATACAGGATATGAAGGTGAGACGGAGGAATTTTAATCAAAATAAACTGGCTCTTGTAAGAACAAGAGCTCCTCCGTGGGGTCAGTGGAAAAATACGGCTTAAGTCTATGTCCATTTACTTTGAAAAAGGTGCCGTTTTTAACATTTTCTACTTCTACTGCCCCGTGCGGGTATACAGACCGCACAACAAAAGGTCCCTTCCATCGAGATCGGAGCTTACCCGCGTGAATGTGTAATCGTGAATCATAAAGAAGGACTTGTTGACCAGGTGAAAATGTTTTCCTCAAAAAATTTTTATCGTGAAAAATCTTAGTCCTATTCTTTGTGATTACAGCGTTATCATAAGCTTCATCGCGGAGTTCGCTTAGCTCATTTATTTGCAGCTTCCGAAAGTTGCAAGCAAGGTTTAGATCAAAATTTATTTCTTTTATAGCCCATAATGCTTTATGCTCTATCTCGACAGGTAAATGACATGCTTTCCCAAACACTATCCTATATGGAGACATTCCTAGGTCAGTCTTATATGCAGTTCTGAATGCCCAAAGAGCATCCGTCATTTTGGTCGACCAGTCTTTTCTATTTTTAGCAACAGTTTTCTCCAGGATAAGTTTGATTTGTCTGTTTGAGATCTCAGCCTGCCCGCTTGTTTGGGGATGATATGGTGTAGAAAGTCGGTGGTTGATTGAGTATTTTCGCATCAGAGCCTCGAAAGACCTGTTGCAGAAATGTGTCCCATTATCGCTAATAATAGCGCGTGGGTGTCCAAATCGCGAAAAGATATTCTCTTTCAAGAACATAATGACAACTTTCTTGTCATTAGTACGACATGGAATGGCTTCTACCTACTTTGAGACATAATCAACCGCTAGCAATATGTACAGATT
Organism: Agapanthus africanus; assembly: GCA_030015575.1. Classification (NCBI taxonomy): domain Eukaryota; kingdom Viridiplantae; phylum Streptophyta; class Magnoliopsida; order Asparagales; family Amaryllidaceae; genus Agapanthus; species Agapanthus africanus. The sequence goes on from CM057337.1 coordinate 134,472,245, forward strand.
TCCAAAGGAGTTGGGAAAGGGACCCATAAAATCAATGCCCCAAACATCGAATATTTCAACAACCAAGATGGGTTGCTGAGGCATTTCATTCCTCCGGGAGATTCTACCCGTGTACTGACATTGTGTACAGGTTTTGCAATAGTCAAATGCGTCCTTGAATAAGGTCGGCCAATAAAATCCACATTGCAAAACCTTTTCCGCTGTCTTTCTAGGACCAAAGTGACCCCCACAGGCCTGATCATGACAAAATGAAAGAACACTCTTGAACTCTTCATTCGGGACACACCGGCGAATGATCTAATCAGGACAATATTTAAACAAATAGGGCTCGTCCCAGTAAAAGTGTTTTACTTGGGATAGAAAACGATATTTGTCCTGTTTTGACCAATCGCTGGGTATCAGTCCCGTGGCATGATAGTTCACAATATCCCTGAACCATGGTTCAGCGGATATGCTCAAGAGTTGTTCGTCAGGGAATGAATCATTGATTGGCAGGGTCACAGGGGAAGAAATGATGCGTGAAAGATGGTCAGCTACTACGTTTTCCCATCCTTTCTTATCTTTGATAACAAGATCGAATTCTTGTAACAGAAGGATCCAACGTATTAGTCGACCTTTTGCATCTTTCTTCGCCAGAAGATGTTTTAAAGCGGAATGGTCAGTATACACAACTATAGGTGAGCCAATTAAGTAAGGCCTGAATTTTTCTAATGCAAATACAACTGCTAAAAGTTCCTTTTCGGTGGTTGTATAATTAATTTGCGCATCATTCAGGGTCTTACTTGCATAGTATATCACGTGTGGCATCTTTTCGATGTGCTGTCCTAAGACTGCACCTATTGCAAAATCAGATGCGTCAGACATCAGCTCAAAGGGGTAGTCCCAGTTTGATGATGATAAAACGGGGGCTGAAGTGAGTGAGTGTTTAAGTGGGTCGAAAGCTGTCTCGCAATCCGAGTCAAAATGGAAGGTCGTATCCTTGGCCAGGAGAAGAGTTAAAGGTCTAGCAATTTTGCTAAAGTCCTTAATGAATCTCCTATAAAAGCCCGCATGGCCAAGAAAAGATCGAATATCTTTGACGCTTTTGGGATGAGGGAGGTTTTGAATGACATCTATCTTAGCTCTGTCAACCTCAATGCCTTTCTGTGAAATGACATGTCCAAGTACTATTCCTTCTTGGACCATAAAATGGCATTTTTCCCAGTTCAAAGTCAAGTTCTTCTCTTTGGAACGAGTAAGAACAGCGTCAAGATTCGCTAGGCAATTGGAAAAAGAGTCTCCAAAAATCGAGAAATCGTCCATAAAGATCTCCAGAAAATTCTCTACCATATCAGAGAATATCCCCATCATAAACCGCTGAAAGGTAGCGGGAGCATTGCATAGCCCAAAAGGCATGCGACTGTAAGCAAAGGTACCAAAAGGACAAGTAAAAGTGATTTTGTCTTGATCCTTTTTGGCGATGGGGACCTGATTATAGCCTGAGTATCCGTCCATAAAACAATAATATTCTCGTCCCGCTAAACGTTCCAGCATCTGATCAATGAATGGTAGAGGAAAGTGGTCTTTCCTCGTGGCAGCATTGAGTTTTCTATAATCGATACATACACGCCACCCAGTTTGGGCACGTGTCTGAATCAACCCATTTGCCTCATTGGTTATAACAGTGATGCCGGATTTCTTAGGAACGACATGTATAGGACTCACCCACTGGCTATCGGAGATGGGGTATATAATACCATTATCTAAGCATTTGACGATCTCTTTCATGACAGCTTCCTTCATGACGGGATTCAACCGTCTCTGTGGTTCTCGGGTTGGTCTGGCATCATCCATCACATGTATATGATGTTCAACTATCAAGGGACTAATCCCTTTGATGTCCGCCATACTCCAACCAAACGCCTCTTTGTTAGATCTCAATACCGATAAAAGTGCATTCTCTTGCTCTAATGCAAGAGAAGCGGATATGATAACCGGTAAAGACTCATTCTCACCTAGATATGCATATTTGAGGTGAGAAGGTAAAATTTTGAGATCTAACTCAGGCGGAGACATGATAGAAGGAGGGATCATTGAGTGATTTTTGGATTTACAAAGAAACTCAGAGCCTGTGAAAGATACAGACTCGGGTGGAGAAAAGTCAGAAGTGCAGGACTCAAGTGTAGAGAAAATGTCCTCACTAAGATCATGTGTGAGATCAAACAGAGATGTGGTAATGTCATCGAGATCAGTAAAGCAAAGTTCCTCAGCTCCACAACTATCGGGAGCAATCTCATGGACAGAGCACACATCTAAAATAAGAGCAGAGGGTTCTGATGGCTGACTTCCAACTTTGTAGATATTTAGTTCAATGGTCATATTTCCAAATGATAAGTTCATTGAACCATTTCTACAGTTTATAACAGCGTTGGAAGTGGCAAGGAAAGGATGACCCAGAATCACCGGAATTTGGCCCCGGGGGTACAGGATGTGTGTCGAGCACAATGAAGTCTACAGGGAAAAAAAATTCCCTGACCTTTATCAACACATCCTTTAATTCACCCCTTGGTTTGGTGATAGATCGGTCTGCCATCTGGAGAGTGCAGTTGTTAGTTATATGTATGCCCTAGAGGCCATTACTATACATAGGTTGTATATTGTAGTGGATGCTTGGACATATATAGGGAGGACTTTCTTGCTCGACATGATAGTATGCTATCTGGTTGCTCTTTACCTTAACGTATACACTGATTGTCTCTCTGTTACATGTTGGTAAAGCCCTTAGGATGTGTACTTGACTACCTGGACTATGATGCAGATCATATTAGTGGGGACATGGTAGTCCATAAGTACATCCTTCAAGGTCCTTAGTCGTGGGTATATCGAGACAGGGCATCGATATACCAGAGTAGACTAGCGTATACCTTCTCGACCCATCCAGATGGGCGATGGATGATCCCATATCCATTGGTGTTTGACATCAGAGATGATATACGGGTGCTCAGTGGAGACTGGGTACACTGGACGGACTCACCGAGAACTCCCAGATGGTATTATACCTTACGTCAGATGGCAGTTCTCTGGTGACACTGGTACAGAGTAGTCTGTTGACCCGAGATCGTCATAGAGTCTTGTGTGATTCCCACTGTGCTTTGATTTCCACCTTACCACGTCTAAGAGGGCGTGAAAAACGGTGGTTTTTGGGTACAGTCCCGAATCACATGGAGGCAATGAGCGATAGGAGGGGATTCGTCTCTCCCGGTATAGGGAGTTGATGTTGCGCTGTGTTCGATTGGCTATAACCGGAAATCCCTGGCCAGGGTTGCTGAGATTTACTGGTAAGTGTTACCAGTAGTTTCTCGAACTGTTATAGACCTCATATCGACACGACTTATCGAGCTATTGGGGTCTGACGTTTACCACCCCTAGGAGAGATATGCGACATATCAGACGACGAGACCGGACTGTACGGTAAGTGTTACTGGTTAGATTCACAGGAGTGTGAGCGGGCTTGCTCGTCGATCTTCTGATCGCTCAATACCCGGGTGGCCGTTACGTTTAGCAGACCGCTTGCGGCTTGTGGGTGTTTGATATGATCATCATCTGCTGCCGGCGTATTGACGAGTCTTTAGAGTCCTACACAGAGGTTTCCTGGCTCAAGCGAAACGAAATAGGAGCGCATATGAGATATGTGAGGGATCGAGAATAATGTGTGTATGTGATACCGTATTCTATTCTCGCGATGAATGTATCGATTGGTTGTATGCGATATAACCTAGTTATCGAATCAACGATTGATTCGATAAGCCGATACATTGGATATTAGTCGGTTATATGCGATATGACCGGATCGTTAAATCAAGCGTTGATATAATGATTTAATGCATAATTATATATTTGATATATTACTTTGCATTAACTAGTATTGGTTCATTTAAATTGGATTTTCTCACTTGATGTACACAAGTTGTATATGTGATATACTTTTGTGCACTTGTTTGTATCATGTTTGATGATACATGCTAGTTTGGGTGTATGTTTGGTTTAAACCATGGTTGGTCAATGGTTAGGGTTTCACTTGATTGATTGATTTATTTATTTATTTATTCATTCATTTTGTCATAAAGAGAAAATGGTGGCTTTCTTTGTTTGTTGTTGAAGCTTCATGAAGCTTTGACTAAGTGACCATTTTGTCTTCATGCTTAACCCTAACCATTCCAACTAACCATAGTCTATTCTCTACACCTAATCATGGTTGCCATATGATAAGTATTCAATTTATTTTCTTTTTGGAGATATACTTATCATATTTCATTATCTTCTTCTTCTTCTTCTTCAAGATGAAGAAGCTTGCCTCCATCAATGGCAACTAGTGAGAAAGAGTGAGAAATCCAATTCTAAAGTGAACCCACTTCCTATTTCTTCATCCTCTACCTCTTGCCAAGTAGTATAGGGTGTTTTCTTCACAAGTTTCATGACTTGGTGAAGTGGGAGCTTGATCTTGTGATGCCTCGACGTAGATCATCTTCGGCATCGTAGTCGATGACCTAGCCCGCCTATTTCTCCGATGAAGCCGACACTTGAGTCCAAGATCCGATTTGTACAGCGGAGGGACGTCTACACGGAGCTATGGAGGTGGAGGACCGGATCTACAAAGATTGTATTTCCGTTCTTTTAGTTAAGTTGTTACCTAGTTTCCTTTTTCGCCTAAAATTCTAGTTAACGATCCGTATTAGGGTTTCTCGGCACTTGCAATTTTTGAAATTGGCATGGTTGATGCCTTGTGAGACCTCATTAGTGTGCCTAGGAACCCTACAGTGGTATCAGAGCCTAGCTAGAGCCTTAGGCGATGCGTAGACGAAGTTTGAAACCCGAACGAACCCGAAACCCTAAAATTTCACCCTCTCTGGACATTTTTACAAAACTGGGTTTTTTCCAGATTAAAAATCCTTAAAAAATTCAGCAGGGAATTCTAAGAATTACGGTGCAAAATTTGACAAATGATACCTCTAACCTGCGGCGGAACCGCGGCAGAAGCCTAGCTTCTGCGGCGGTTCCGCGGCCCTATGATGACGTCAGCCCTCCACATTTGCACAGTAATTCCTATTTTACAGTGCTGAGTTTTATGGGATTTTTTAATATTTATTCAAGAGTTGAATTTTCTGGGGTTGTTTTGGGGATTCGATTAGTCGATCGGATTGTCTAATTTTATCTATGTGTTTTCCGGATAATTATTGAATATGTTAAAAAGTTCGACCGGATATAAATACCCATATTTTCCCCTGTCGGGAAATTTCCAAGTGTTGGATCTTTCCGTGGTTTAATAACGTTCTAAGTAGTGCAAGTAACGCGATGGACCCTCTAGAAGACAACAAACCTTAACTCGATTATGTGACCGTCTTGAACTGCCCTTTGAACCTTCGGGTTTGGGGCAGTACGGCGTGCCACATGTGAGGCGTTGGCTTGACCCTTCTACGGCTGGACCGTCGGTACTGAGGCATGAACTGGATGTTTTTAAACTTGTTTCATGTGTTGAGCTGTTTCGGGAAAACTTGGGTGTTTGAATGTTCGATCGGAAAGTTTAACATTTTCTATTTATCCGGAATGTGATACAATAATTGGAATTCACAAGTAGTTATGAGATAACTGAATGAATGTTATAAACATAGCAGTTTAGTCTCACTTGATCGGTTGCCACGGAATTTTGATGCGATCAAAAGTCCGTCGCAATCACGTAGCGTACGCGGATACTCGCGGGGTAAACTTAATAGACAGCCTCACTCCATAGCCCCGACCAAGTGACTGTAGGAGAACCCCGTCGCCGAAAGCGTCCGTTCGGGTGCTCGCGGCAGCGGTGTTCAGCCTTGGTGCACTTCGTCAACGGTATCGGGGGTGCGGCCGCCTACTAAAGTTTGCGACGAGCATTCGATCAAGCTGTCGGGAATCTTGTTGAATTGCCCGACTTGATATTGAAAAGAGTTTTCGATAATGAGACTAAAATGCGGGGTTTATAATTGTTAGGCATGCGATGTCTAAGGAATTCATTTGATTAGGCATGCGATGTCTAAAGAGATTGCGGATTCCAACTATTGTAGTTTTACACTTTCTTTTCTGTGACCGTAAGTGTAATATGTGATATCGCCGGTTTCGTTGCTATATGTCAACGACAATTGGGATGCGCATGTTTACTTACGTTGATGACATGTGATGTTATGTGTTGCCGGATATGTTATATTGCATCGTCGTGTTTGAATAGCCGGGTTTTTTTTATGTGAGATGAGTGTTTTTCTTTTTCATTCATGTAAAAACTTGTATGTAATATTCTTTTATTGGGGCACTTCCAGGTTGCGGAAGATGTCACCCTCTGTATATTATTTACTTTTCCGCACTAGGATAGACCCAAGGAGGGGAGCACAAGTAACCGGGTTCTGGAGTCCAGTAGGAGACCAACTCGAGGAGTCGAGTCCGGGTCTCCTAACTCTAGAATTGGTAGGGTTGCTTGCCGCTCTCGTAGGGGTCTAGGGGTATGGGTTTGGCTATTCATCGCAACCGTAGAATCCATGTTTTATACTGGCTCGTATTGAAAACACGGACGTCCTAGTATATCCAATATTTCATATGATTCTTCTGCTGCAATATCTGTGATGTGATCATGTGATATGTTCTGTGATAGATACTGTATATAGTATATATGATATATTATATAGATGTTATTTATGTTTTACACCCGCGCTAGCCCTGCCCTGCTCTGCCGTTAGTTACCTAACCTAACGGTGCACGAGGGGACATCGAGGCGAATGCGGATGGCATAAGTGTACGTCGTATTTATCTGTGATGTTTAGGTACTTAAATGATGGGACTTCATTAATATGATTAATGAAAGAAAAATAAACCTAAGATGTTGTGGAATCGAATTTCAAAAAATAAATAAAATCAGGTAGCTACAGTTCTTGCTTTGCACAGAGGTATATGTGATATATCCTGCACCTTATTCGATGAGGAAAGGACCGAGATCCCTTCACAGGGAGTGACTCCTTTAGCAATAACTGGCAGATGCTACAACTCTCGGTTTGTCTTTTTGATTGCTTCTATGGTTTCTGCTTTGCACAGTGATATATATGATATATTCCGCACCTCATTCGACGAGGAAAGGGCCGACGATCCCTTCACCGGGAGTGACCCCTTTAGCAAAACTAGAAAAGCCTAAAAAACACTCCATTTCAAAATCATTTGATTCTACAACGATATCAAGTTCATTACGCAATAGGTTTTCAGAAAAACCTGTCGTAGCCCTCCGTCATTTCAGATAAGTTGTATATAGTATTCGTGCTGCATTTGTTGGCTTTCGTCAAGGTGCAGTGTGCGGTAGCTATATGCTGCATATCTGCTGCATACGATGCGATTGGATTAGGGTAGTCGTGCGACTTTGTTGGATTTCGTCAAGGGTCGTGCGGGTGGGTTTAATTCAATCAAGAAATGTACGGGTTGAACTTGACTAGCGGGCTATGGTTTGTTGGCTTTCGTCAAGGTCATAGCACGTTAGGGGCAAAATCTTATCGGGAATTTCAAGTGTTGAAATTTGCAATGAGATTGCATGCCTTCTATGAGATAGTTGGATCCCGATACCCACTGCGAGTAATTGTTACTCCTGGGAGAGTTTTACACATTACAATTAGCCGATCAAGTAGGTATCTAGAAAGGTGTTAACGAGGTTACGCTTCTGGGGAAACGAGGTTTACATTAATTAGGTTCGTGCGAAAGCACGGGGGACCTCCCTCAAAGTACCGACACTGGCCTGGCTGAAAGATTGGCGAACTTGTAGCGTGTAATTAATCCCGGCTAGTCTTTCCTTTTAAGGTTTGAAGGAAGATTTGATAAAAACAGTAGGAGCCATCTTGATTAGATAAAATAATAACCAATCTGATCTTGCAAGAGCGAACGCTGAGTGTTTTCTTCTCTCTCTCTCTCCAGGTAGCGACCATATCGCGCCTTAATCAAGATAATAATATGGATGTATTGACCGAACCCGCTTGTTATACTGAGCTGGGGAACGTTGGTCCCGCTCCAACTTATAATTGTTATAAGACAGAGCAGGAAATTGGGGATTAGCAGAATTCCCGTGCCGCCCAAACGAAGAGAGTGCATGCTGATGCATCATCTTCGGGTGTGTTCATTACAAAGAACTGTTTCTCAGTATCCTCCGCATCCTGGGTATATGATACCGAACCAGGATCCCAGATATGTAATCTGTTACATAGGGCTGCAAAAAGGTAGAAAAACTGAGAACGGGTGATAAGTTTCATGAGGCAGAAAACGGGGCAAGTGTTGCAGCCAAGTCTGTTGGTCACTGTCACCCTGTATTCCAAATACATTGATTCTGAACGAATGTTATTAGATACCGAACCTGATATACAAAATCATATCAATCTCTTTATTAGTAAAGAAATGATAAAATTTTGTATAGTTGGATAATGTTTTGAACATTTCCTATATCAAAAGTTGATCGGTTCAGGCACGTCATCTAAAAGCATTGATGTTCTAAATCAAACTACAGTTCTTTAGTATACGGAACACACACAAGAGGAAGAGTTCAGAAATGAACGAATTCTTCTTGAGGCATTGTAGACTAGGTCATATCAATGCGACCCGACTAGCTGAAGTTACAGATAGATGCATATTTAAATCAGTTTGAATTTACATCTTGTGAAACTTGCCAGTCATGTCACAGAGATAAGATGAGCATAGCTCCGTTTACTAGAAACAGAGAAAGAGTTAGTGAACTCTTGGGATGATACATGTTGATGTATGTAGGTCCCCTGTCTACACTTGCCAAGACCGGTTCTTTATACTTCATTAAATTCTCTGATGATCTCTTTTGATTCAGACATATGTTCCTGTTGAAACACAAGTCCGAACCTTTTGAGATATTCACAGAATATAAGTTAGAAGTAGAGAACCAAAATACGGGTACAAGTATTATGTCCTTTGATGAGATCAAGGAGGAGAATACTTGAGCATGGAATTCCTGGACTATTCTAAAGGAGAATGAGATTCTCTCTCAGCATTACTCCTCCGTATACACCATAGCACGATGGTATATCGGGGCGGAGCAATCACACCCTATATGATAAGGTGTGCTCTATGATGAGTACTACTGAGTTTCCTATTTCCTTTTAGGGAGTTATGCACTTATGAAGTTGCATACCTATTGAATAGGGTTCGATTCAAATCAGTGCCTACCACTTCATATTTGATATGATAAGGGAAGAGCCCATCTCTTAAGTTAGTTAAGATTTGGGGTTGTCCAGCCTATGTCTGAAAAGCAAAATCCGGACAAGCTCGAGGCAAGGTCTGTAATGTAGAACTGGAAAGGTTCCAGATATACAAACTACAGCAGATGATTTGATAAAACCAAAGGATTCAATAGTTACCAACGAACCTCAGCCTCTCCGTCGATCTAGTAGGGTTCCTCACCCACCTGAGAGATATTTCGGTTTCTCTATGACAGTGGGAGCGAGGATTGCATCATGAGATGATGACTCAACTAGTTTCGAGCTGGCTATCAGGAGTAAGACTCTGTAAGAATGGCTGGATGCTAAGTGATCTGAGATGGAATCCATGTACACCAACAAAGTATGGACTTTGGTTGCTATATCTGAAGGGTTAAATCCCCATCAGGAGCAAGTATATCTTGAGAAGATTACTTGGTGTAGATGGAAAAGTTGAGACTTTCAAAGCTAGACTTGTTAAAGCTTTTCGTCATCGACCAGGCGTGGATAATGATGAAACCTTTTCAAGTGGCTATGCTTAAGTCCATCCAGATCCTACATGCCACGGCTACATACCATGACTACGATATCTGGCGGTTGGGTGTCATGACTGCTTTTCTAAATGATGTTTTAGAAGAGAACGTCTATAAGTACACAGCCAGAGGGCTTCGTAGACAGTGGGAGCAGCGGAAACGTGTGCAAGACGCTTTATAGGATAAAGCAGGTATCGTGGAGCTGGAACATCTGTTTTGATGTGTTAGTCAAACAGTTTGACATTATCAAAATGGTAGATGAACCTTGTATATACAAAAAGGTAGTAGGGAGTATGGTGATGATCCTCGTAGAGTACGTGGATGACATACTCTTGATAGGGAAGGAGTTTCCTATGCTACGCTCGATCAATCTCCGCTTATCACAATGATTCTCCATATAGGATCAAAGTGATACCTCCTAAATCCTGGGTTTTGGATCTATGAGATAGATCTAATTGGATGTTAGGATTATCACTAGTTATAGTGAGATGGTATCAACCGATCCTGGGGAGAATCACTGGAAGGGTTCCAGGATGATAAGGTCGACTGAAAGTCAATCACAGGCATTGTCTTTACCCTCAGTAAAGGGACGGTATGTTGGAAGAGTTCCAAGCTAGATACTGTGGCATACTAGACGATAAAGGCTCGATACATCGCTACTTAAGATGCTACCAAAGAGGCAGTCTGGATGTATATTGGTTCATGAGATGAACTATGTTCCAACCATTGTGAGACAATGGAGTTGTGGCTTATGCCAAGGAACGCCGGTCCCATCAGTGATCCAGACATATTCTAAGGCAGTGTCACCTGATCATGGAGATGGTTGATCTCCAGGGTGATCGAGGTTAGGAGAGCAGACTCAGAGGATAACACGGCGGATCTACTCACGAAGGCCTATTCCCAGAGAGAGACTTTTATAGGATGGTTGAGTATGAGATACTACAACCACTGCTACAGATGGCCCTAGTGCAAGTGGGAGATTGTTAGTTATATGTATGCCCTAGAGGCCATTACTATACATAGGTTGTATATTGTAATGGATGCTTGGACATATATAGGGAGGACTTTCTTGCTCGACATGATAGTATGCTATCTGATTGCTCTTTACCTTAACGTGTACACTGATTGTCTCTCTGTTACATGTTGGTAAAGCCCTTAGGATGTGTACTTGACTACCTGGACTATGATGCGGATCATACTAGTGGGGACATGGTAGTCCATAAGTACATCCTTCAAGGTCTCTAGTCGTGGGTATATCGAGACAGGGCATCGATATATCAGAGTAGACTAGCGTATACCTTCTCGACCCATCCAGATGGGCGATGGATGATCCCATATCCATTGGTGTTTGACATCAGAGATGATATACGGGTGCTCAGTGGAGACTGGGTACACTGGATGGACTCGCCGAGAACTCCCAGATGGTATTATACCTTACGTCAGATGGCAGTTCTCTGGTGACACTGGTACAGAGTAGTCTGTTGACCCGAGATCGTCATAGAGTCTTGTGTGATTCCCACTGTGCTTTGATTTCCACCTTACCACGTCTAAGAGGGCGTGCAAAACGGTGGTTTTTGGGTACAGTCCCGAATCACATGGAGATAATGAGCGATAGGAGGGGATTCGTCTCTCCCGGTATAGGGAGTTGATGTTGCGCTGTGTTCGATTGGCTATAACCGGAAATCCCTGGCCAGGGTTGCTGAGATTTACTGGTAAGTGTTACCAGTAGTTTCTCGAACTGTTATAGACCTCATATCGACACGACTTATCGAGCTATTGGGGTATGACGTTTACCACCCCTAGGGATGATATGCGACATATCAGACGACGAGACAGGACTGTACGGTAAGTGTTACTGGTTGGATTCACAGGAGTGTGAGCGGGCTTGCTCGTCGATCTTCTGATCGCTCAATACCCGGGTGGCCGTTACATTTAGCAGACCGCTTGCGGCTTGTGGGTGTTTGATATGATCATCATCTGCTGCCGGCGTATTGACGAGTCTTTAGAGTCCTACACAGAGGTTTTCTGGCTCAAGCGAAACGAAATAGGAGCGCATATGAGAAATGTGCGGGACCGAGAATAATGCGTGTATGTGATACCGTATTCTATTCTCGCGATGAATGTATCGATTGGTTGTATGCGATATAACCTAGTTATCGAATCAACGATTGATTCGATAAACCGATACATTGGATATTAGTCGGTTATATGCGATATGACCGGATCGTTAAATCAAGCGTTGATTTAATGATTTAATGCATAATTATATATTTGATATATTACTTTGCATTAACTAGTATTGGTTCATTTAAATTGGATTTTCTCACTTGATGTACACAAGTTGTATATGTGATATACTTTTGTGCACTTGTTTGTATCATGTTTGATGATACATGCTAGTTTGGGTGTATATTTGGTTTAAACCATGGTTGGTCAATGGTTAGGGTTTCACTTTATTTATTTATTTATTTATTTATTCATTCATTCATTTTGGCATAAAGAGAAAATGGTGGCTTTCTTTGTTTGTTGTTGAAGCTTCATGAAGCTTTGACTAAGTGACCATTTTGTCTTCATGCTTAACCCTAACCATTCCAACTAACCATAGTCTATTCTCTACACCTAATCATGGTTGCCATATGATAAGTATTCAATTTATTTTCTTTTTGGAGATATACTTATCATATTTCATTATCTTCTTCTTCTTCTTCAAGATGAAGAAGCTTGCCTCCATCAATGGCAACTAGTGAAAAAGAGTGAGAAATCCAATTCTAAAGTGAACCCACTTTCTATTTCTTCATTCTCTACCTCTTGCCAAGTAGTATAGGGTGTTTTCTTCACAAGTTTCATGACTTGGTGAAGTGGGAGATTGATCTTGTGATGCCTCGACGTAGATCATCTTCGGCATCGTAGTCGATGACCTAGCCTGCCTATTTCTCCGATGAAGCCGACACTAGAGTCCAAGATCTGATTTGTACAGCGGAGGGACGTCTACACGGAGCTATGGAGGTGGAGGACCGGATCTATAAAGGTTGTATTTTCGTTCTTTTAGTTAAGTTGTTAACTAGTTTCCTTTTTCGCCTAAAATTCTTGTTAACGATCCGTATTAGGGTTTCTCGGCACTTGCAATTTTTGAAATTGGCATGGTTGATGCCTTGTGAGACCTCATTGGTGTGCCTAGAAACCCTACAGCAGTGAGCAGGTTTCAGCTCTCCAATCCCTAATTGCTCATAGACAGAATAAGGGAGCAGGTTAACACCTGCTCCAAGGTCTAAAAGAGCACGATTTATATTTTTACTACCAATCGAAATCGATATTGTAGGACATCCTGGGTCCTTTCGTTTCTTTGGTAGCTGGGGTATAAAAGCAGTGCTAATATTATTAGACATGAAGACCTTCTTCGGCACTTGAGTCTTCTTCTTCCTAGTGCACAAGTCCTTAAGAATTTTCGCATAAGCGGGGACTTGTTGAATAGCATCTAGGAGAGAGATATTGATCTTAACCTGTTTGAACATTTGTATAATGTTCTCCATATGTGGACTAGTTCTATTACCCTTTAACCGATTCGGGTAAGGAGCTTTCGCAATAAGCGCAGGGTCCATCACAGGAGAAGGAAGAGGGGGTAGACGAGGTCCCAAAAGAGGTGTGGGGACCGTCAGTGGAGAACTATAAGGGTTGGGAGAAGGTGTCGAGCCTAATGGGAAATGGAGAATAGGCTCTCGAGAAGATTGTGTGGTAGAAGAAGCAGGATCAGAAGGAGAAGTGTGTGTGTGTGGAAAGGTCTCAGCCGGGGTGTTGATATGATTTTCAGTATCATCAATACCTTCCCCGACATGGTTGTTCAGCACACTTCCCGATCTCAACGTTGTGATGGCATTTACATTGTAATGGCCAGGATTCTGTAAGGGTTGAGAGGGAAGTTTCCCTTTTTCTCTCGCACTCATTTCGGCTTTAAGTCGTGCGATTTCAGCTTCCATCGTTCTGATACTCTCAGCTTGGGATGCTGAGTTTTTCTTTATCTCACCGACGGAAGATCTAACCTCAGCCGAAACCTCTATGAAATTTGATAAAAGTGATTTCATGGTTTGAGTGAATTGAGAGAACTCGTCAGAACAGGTCATAGGATTAGACTGTGAAGGAGTGTTGACCTAATTTTGGAAATTTTGTGACTGATAGGGGTGCTGAGTGAGTTGAAGGGGTTGCTGTTGCGGTGGAGGAAGAGCCCTTTGAAAATTATTCGTGTTTGGAACCGTGTTTTGAGATTGGTTTTGGTTCCAAGCAAAATTCGAGTGATTCCTCCAACCCTGATTGTACGTGGAAGAATATGGATCGTTTCGAGGTCTTTGAAATGCGGCATTAGAATGCTCGTGACCTTGAAACGCAGAGTTTAATGGACATTCTTCCGTTAAATGAGACGGATCAGAACAGCACCCACAAACAGTTTTGGGGAGCGACACTGGGTTTAGGGAGGCTGCTGCAAATTTGTGTTCCATAGCGTCGAGCTTCTTTTGCATTGCTGCCATTTCAGCTCGAACACCTATGGACACATCTATTTGGTGTACGCCACCCATATTCAATGGTTGGGTTCCACTCTCTCACTGTAGTGATTTTTCAGCGAACTCTTCTAAATACTTCCAAGCTTCCCCATCATCTTTGGTCATAAAAGTATCTTGACACATGTTTTCAAGGCTCTGTTTAGTGTTTGGGTTAATGCCCTCATAAATGATTCGGCACAATTCCCATCTCGGGATGCCGTGATGAGGACACCGAACCAATAGATCCTTGAAACGTTCAAAGCATTTTGAAAATGGTTCAGCAGGGAGCTGGGCAAATTGATTCAGTTCGCTACAGATTCGAGCTGTCTTTTGTATTGGGTAAAATTTCTTAAGGAATGCAGCGACGAATTCTTCCCAATTCGTAATAGAGTGTGCGGTAGTGTTATATAGCCACTTCTCGGCTATATCGCACAATGTAAATGGAAGAAGTCGTAGACGCATAGCATCCACTGAAAGTTGTGACGTACCCATCATTGCGCACACGTTTTCAAATTTGGTAATGAAAACGTAAGCGTCCTCAGTCTCGAGTCCGTGAAATTTGGGTAAAAGATTGATGTACTGGGGCTTGATCTCAAAGTTATCCCCGTTGGCTGGTGGTGTGGATAAGCAGGTCGAAAGAGGACCTCGAATAGGGTAGCACCTCTCCTGGAGAGAGATGCGGGGTGAATTCTGCGCACCAACGAACGGCGGCAGATTAGGGTTAAAGAAGTTTGATGGATTCGGATCCATCGGTGTGGGTGTGGTAGTGGGTAAAGGAAAGGTAAATGGAGAAATATCGACTTCGGAGTCGATAAAGGGTACGCGGACTAAACGGGCACTAGAATCCCGTGTCCAGCCTATCTTGCACTAAAAAGGGTTAGTACAAGTGGCAGCGTTGACTTATAATTAGGGGTAATGAATGAATGCGGTGTTTGCTTTGAAAAAGGGACGGATTTTTGAAAAAATGACGCGACAAAACAAATGCAACAAACAAACCCTAGAATCTAGTGGTCACCTAGGTCCGGCTCTAGACCGCTCCTAACTGCCAAAAGACAAGTCGCAGGATAGAATCCTCCACTGCCTCTTTGTCCCCCTGTGGCCGGATAAGTGCCAGGTAAGTGGGAAGGTACTCCACTACGTAAGTAGTGGGCCTAATTAAAAACCACTAGCCTTAGACACACTCGCCTTAGGCACCACAAGAAAACGCGGATAAGCAATGAATTACCCACGGCCTTCTCTTGTCCTAATTGAGCGCGACAGTCCTTAGAGTCTTCTCTAGATTTCTTTTAGTTAATGTGGGTCAATTCGGATGCAAGTTTTGTGGTTTTCGGGGCCTAGGAAGGGTAATGAAATCCCCACCTAATTTGGATTTGGCCGTGCCCCTTAATTTCCGTATTTAGAATGCAAACAACCAAGAAATCAAAATCACGCACAAATTTAATTTTGCTTTTGCGGCGCTGCGATTATTTGCAAAGAAATATGCAGAAAATTGTTAGTTGGAGCTAAAAGAGGAGAGAGGAGAAGGTAAGAAAATACCTGAGACAAAAAATTTTCAGAGATCCCCCCAAGATGCCGCGGATCCGCCATGAATCCCTCCTTATGCCGCGCTTCCGCGGTTGAATGATGGGATCACTGCACAAAACTTCACCAGGGAGCTTCTGTAGACTCCCTCAGCTCTCTGGTATTTTCCAAAAATTTTCTTCAATTGCCAAACAGCTCCAGATTTCCTTGCAATGAACCACAATAAATCGTTTAGGGTTTGCACGAATTTTGATCTCAAAATAACAATGGAATAATTCTTTCAATTCAAACTATAATATGAAACGAATTAGCGCGCGATCCCCGGCAACGGCGCCATTTTGATTTAGTGTAATTCTCGGATGTGTTTGTAAAAGCAAGTATCGAATCAAATACTCAAATGATTCCCGATATTGGTTACATTTGATTGTAATGATTTCTTGTTTTGGTATTTAGAAAATTGTATAAAGAACTCACAATCAAAGAATTATATTTGACCGCAATCAATTACGGTGTCGATTGTAGATCGTAAGCGAGTGCGGATCGTCCATAGGGATTGTGCGATTCGTTTCTATGTTTAATTTGTTTGAATTGAAAAGTTATTCGAAAAGAAAAGAAAGCATGATTCAAGATTTATCAATTGTTTCAAGTGTCACGATGTTTAATCAAGAATCAAGAAAAAGTTAAACAATCAAGAATCGGGTTTCAATGATATTTCCAACCAAAATGTCAAGAATCTAAATGAGGCTCGTAGGAATCGATCGGATCTATAGACGTGATGTAATTTCAAGATTTCGTGTTCTTGTCCTTCGAAGGATTGATACTAGATCGATGATGATCGATGAGAGTTAGGGCTTTCTTGATGAAACTAGGGTTTCATCGTTTAACCCTTGTTCTTTCATCGATATCATTCACATTCTAGCCTCTAACAATTTCAAGAAACGATCGTACTCCCCAATCTCGAGCGATATCAATCAAGAAAGCATCGCAACGAATAGGGTCGTCGATTCTTGAACTTGCTAGGGTTTACAAAACTCGTAGGATTCAAGAATCGATTTGAGATATATTACATCATCATTCTATTGATCGTCTCGACTCCTCGACGAGCGGAGTATTACTCAAACATCATCACACAGAAAGTATTCAAGAATTGAAAAGATATCGTGATGCGAGAATTTAAAGAAAACAAGATAAAAGAATATCACCTTTTATTTATATCAACAATTTGATTACAGTCGCTCAAGAACTACAAGAGGAAGAACTAAATTGTTGAATTGGCGTCGCTCGGCTCCGTGAGTCGCGGATCGGCTTGGACCACTTGCTCCGTTGAAGATCGGCTTGGCTCATAAAAGGTCGCAAGGCTTCTTGCTTGATGGGTACTCGGGATCTTGGCTTTTGATTGGAATTAGGGTTAGGGTTTCACACAAGCCCTCTCACTAGACTTGGGGAAGAAGAAGATGAAGAAAGAGAGTGAATGGATCAATCAATTTCAATCAATGAATAATCCTTTTACAAGTGAGCCTAGGGTCCTATTTATAGATCTCCCAAACCCTAAGCCTTGAGTTTGAAATAGAAGTTCCCTCCAAAAGTTTGTTGAAAGACTTCTAGAAGTAGTTAGTTAGGCTTAGCTTAGGGTTTAAGCTAGGGTTTAGGGAGAAGTTTCTAGAATACAAGGCTAGTTTAGTGTTGGTCCCAAAGCTTGCTGATCTGGCAGAAGTCTCTGGAGTCTTCTGGAAATTGGAGTGTCTTTTTGAAGTGTAGGAGCTGATCTAGGAGTTCTGCAGTAAAATTGGAGTGATGATCTGTCAAGGCCGCCGCGGAACCACGGCGCAAGCAGGCTACGGCCGCGGTTCCGCGGCCATGTAGGAGGCTTGGAGCTTGGTTCTTCTGGTGTAGTCTTGGAATACCATTTGGAGCTTTATCTGATATGTTTATTTGTATTTTCCCCTTTGGATTGATACCAGAACTGAAATCATTGAGTTGGCGTAATGTTTGATCGGTACCCTGTACATTTTGGCCTTTCTTCTGGATTTTTCCTGCATAGATCTCAAAACAAGTGTTGCGCAATATAGGGATGATGCGATACCATGTAATGCGGTCAATTTCCTTTATAGCGTCGGTTTTAGAGTCTAACACATGCAATCTGATATTTTGCGACAGTTTTGCTAATATGTAAAATATGAATGCCGAACACTTCTATATGGATGCAAATGATGAGGAAATTGCCGGCTAAAATATGCAATATTTTCGACTAATCAGGATCTCCTACATAGATTTCAGACCAGAGCTAATACCTGCACAATATCTTAAATTAAAGTGTTAGTAGCATTTGGTATTTTTGAGATATTATTCCAACCATTTATATGATATAATATCTTAAGAATATTGATTAGGAATATTTGATATGATATGCATATTTTAATTACAAATATTTCATTTAAATATTATATGCATACATTTTCCCTAATTATATTAATTATAAATGAAGAAACATATGATAATATTTTTTATAAATAAACCCACATATGTTCTTTATTTACAATTAACACATTTTATTTATTAATAATAATAGGGAAAATATTCATACAAATATGCAATAATTTAGACTAATCATCTGCACAGACGTCTATAGTACAAATTACCAAATTCACTTATACTAGACAACTTTCAGTGACGCCTATACAGATGTCAATAGAAAGTTTTTATTCAAAGAGGAGATTTCTTCTACAGACGTCTTCACGGGCAATTTTGACAGTTATCAGATTTTTTAAATTTGGAATAATTTCTCATTCGATCCCTATATAAACCCATGAGATCTCACAATTTTAAAAAAATAATTCATTGCAAATCTATTGAGAAATCTTCTTATTCTTCTTGTGCTTAACTTATCCAAATCTTTTTTATTTCCTCTAGAGCCAAAACCTGATATAATCTCTCAAATCAATTCTCGTACAATACCGGTTATAATCTTTTGCGATCATAGGATTGAGAGTAAGTGAATTTATCATTTTTGTAAAACGATTGTAAACGCACGAGAGGGGGTGTCTCTCACCCACGAGAAAGGGTGTTTCTCAACCCATGAGAGAGGGTGCCTCTCACCCACGAGAAAGAGTGTTTTTTAACCCACAAGAGGGGGTGCCTCTCGTGGCTTGAATTATGTGGATTCGGATTGGAAAAAGAGATCTTCCTAAAGAGACGTAGATTATAAAGAAAAGTGTGGCTTTTCTAAAGAATCACGAAGTAGAGAGGAAGAAGACTTATTTCCTAATGAATCACAAGTTCAAGGGTGTGATTCTTATGAAGAGATATTTTTGTTCTTCACATTCCTGTGAAGAGGGATTCGTATTCTTCACAACAATAGTGAAGAAATCCTGAGAAAGTGTCTCAGACGGGGACCAGCTATAAAAGCGTGGTGAACTCTAATTAACAAATCACTGTGTTTGCGATTGCTTTCATTCGTTTTTCTTTTCTGTGGCTTTTTTTATTACCATTTTAAGTTTCTTGTTTAAACTTAATTAAATAATTTCCGCAGAAACTTGGTAATCACTTAGAATATTTTAATTAAGTTTTTAAATTTGCCATAAGACATATAGTTACCTTATTCATCTCCCTTTAAGATATTTTCATCTTATATCCATAGAAGACATCTTGTGTCAACTAGCCTCAATCACTCATAAATTGATCACATAAGCATAGTAGATATCTTGTGCCTACTAGCCTCAATAACTCATGAATTGATCACAGTTTAATTCTCTTTTATACATATCCTTTTTCATATGTATTCTTAATCTCTTAGGATTGATATCATATCATCCTCCACAATAATATAAAGTTCGTTTAAATCGTACCCTTTTAGTCTGTATGAAATAAGCATAGTACAGACAGGTAGCATAACACCGCACAAGATCGTAAAATAAACATAGCGCAAACTGATAGTATAAGAATAGCACAAACAAATAAGATAAACAAAGCGTGAACTTTTAACATAAGCGTAGCATAATCAATAAAGTAAATATAATGCGGACGAATAACATGTAAAGTAAGCATAGCGTAAATGAATATAGTAGATAGATAAATACTTCCAAATAATCCCCCCCCCCTCCACACATATAGAACGAAACGTTGTTTTGAAAATAAGGAAACTGTGATGTTTTAAAATATTGGTTTTACAATTATGAATAGTATAAATATATTTATATATACCAATTTATGAAAACCCAAATTCAATATATGTTATCATTTTAATAAAACTCATATTATCTTTATTTAAATTCTTAAAAAATCTTTAAAATTTTCTAAAATGTTATACTTTCTTAGGCATCTAGAAGGCTTGGACTTTTGACTGCGTCTCTCATTTGTAGAGTGTTTTTCTCCACCCTACTGAAATACGAATGCGCTCGCATGTCAGGCATTTACAGATTCCCTATGTCTAGGATGCACAAGAGTAGTGATTGTGGGGATCCTAATCTTTGATAGCCGCGAACAAATCTGTCATTAATTATCCCTCGTTTTGAGGTAAGGGATCCTCCGACTAACAGATCGTGCAAATTATGCAAACTCAATGTGGCATGTGGATATTTAGAATAAATGTAAATGCGTGTTCATTTCATCTTTTTATTTCCTTGTTCATTTATTTACATTTTTTTATTACGTGTTTAATTTTTATTATTTTATTTGTTTTCACATTTTTTTATTCTTTTATTTTCTATTTCTTTTCATTTTTTTATATTTTTATTTTTTTTAGTTAATCGGGATGGGTCCCTGAAGCTTTAGGGACCCTAAGCTTCGGGGACCTCCCTTTAGGAGAGGGTCCTCGAAGCTGGGGACCCTTCCCCTTTGGGGAGAGTCCCCAAAACTTTGGGACCTCCCTTTAGGGGGAGGGTCCCTGGAGCTGAAGAGGGGGCCTTCCTTTTTGCGGACGGGCGGGCGGAGGGTTCCCCAAGGGTTTTACCCTCCAATTATTATTTTTTTATTTTTATTTTTAGAATGATTGACTTTTTATTATTATTATTTTATCTATTTATTATTCATTTTTTATTTACACTTTAGTTTAATTTCGCATACAAGACTAAACGCGCGGGTTTCGACAAAATTTCGGCAGCATAACCGATGAATTCGTCCATTTTTCATACAAAAAGGTGAAACACGGAAAGATCCGTACCCACCAAAGAGAAAATACGGACCGAAATCCGCTTTCTAATAGGAAATACGGATCGAAATCCGCATTCCCGAGCCACCGAAGGGAAATATGGATCGAAATCTGCATTTCCAAGGGTTTCCCTGAAAGAAAAGTCCAAAAGCTTTCCTTTTGATGGGGTCAACTGCAGCCTTCTCTTATTTGATTAAAAAAAGCCTTCTTGAGTCTTCACGGTTCAGGACTTTGATCTTGAATGATAAAAAAAATCTTTGTTTCCTTTCTCTAGGTTTTAGATCTTGAAGAAGGAAAAGAACGAAAACAAAAGTTTGGCGTTCCTGGATCTTAGTGAAGATTAATCCCATCTCTCTCTCTCTCTCTCTCTCTCTATATATATATATATATATATATATATATATATATATATATATATATATGGCTGTGGGGTTTTAATCCATGTATGTTATTTTAAAAAAGAAAAGAGAAAGTCACCCCTAAAGAAAAAAGAAGAAGAAAAAATCTGCGAGAGATAGAGAGAGAAATGGGAAACGGCACAAAGCCCTATAAAATTAGCAGAGAATAATCGTTGTCTATTTCATCATGGGAGCCTTATATAGGCTTTTCACTTTACATTTGGGCTCTTTAGGCTTTACAATTTTGGCTTTTTGCCCCTCCCATGTCCATGTGCTAATTTATTTTTGCATATAAGCTATGGGTTTTACAATTATTTGGATTTTTGCCCATTTTCTTTACATTTATTCCTAAAAATTGCATTTAAATTTATTTAAATTCTTTTGTTTGGTGTTCGGCTTCGCTTGGGCTCAAGGCAGTTTGGGCATGGGCCCAATTGCTTGGGGTCGGAACCGGGTCTACTTAGGCGTTGACTTTGACTTCTTGACATTGAATTTATTTTTTAATTTTGGTAATAGGGTGTAAATTTCGACCCCAACAAAGTGCCCCCCATCATTAAATGTGCACCACATGTATGGGTCATGTGAATGAAATTGATGGATCCCGTCTCGTGAAGAGGTTTTCTTGATTCTCTTTTGGCAACGTGGAGGTCATTACTTCTCTTTTGGCGACGTGGAGGTCGTCGCTTGGTTCCCTTTGCCAACGTGGAGGTCGTAACTTCTCTTTTGGTGACGTGGAGGTCATTACTTCGTTCCCTTTTGGCGACGTGGAGGTCGGTGCTTCCTTTTTGGCAACGTAGAGGTCGTTGCTTAGTTCCCTTTTGGCGACGTGGAGGGCGATACTTTGATTTGGTTCCCGTTTTACGATGTGGACTGTCGATGCTTCGATTTACTTCCTTTTTTGCAACGTGAAATGTTGATGCTTGATTTGTTTTCATTTTTGCGATATGGGGGTCGATACTTGATTTGGTTCTCTTTTTGCAACGTAGACTGTCGATACTTGATTTGGTTCCCCTTTTATGACGTGGACTGTCGATACTTGATTCGGTTTCATTTTTGCGACGTGGAATGTCGATGCTTTGATTTGCCTCCTTTTTTGCAACGTGGACTATCGATGCTTGATTCGGTTCCATTTTTGCAATATAGAGGTCGATATTTGCTTTGGCTCCCTTTTTGTGATGTGGACTATCAATTCTTGATTTGGTTCCCTTTTTGCGACATGGAGGTCGATGTTTGATTTGGTTCCCTTTTTGCAACGTGGACTGTCGATACTTGATTTGATTCCTATTTTGCGACATGGATTGTCGATACTTTGATTCCGGTGCGGAGGTCATTAGTTGAATCAGTTGATTTGATTTATTTTAGGAGTTTCCCATATGTCCAGCGGGACTTTTGAGCTTGGAAGCATTGCTAGGTGGGACTTTGATTTTCATATTTATTTGATTCCATCCTTGTTCAGCGGGACTTTCTGGACTTGGAAATATTTGTCGAGTGGGATTTGGACCTGTTTTTACGAGCTTTTGCTCTTGCGGGTTTTCATAAGCTCGCGAGTAGCCTTGATGTTTTTACTCACGAAACCTTTTTAGGTTTTCATTCGTGCTCCTTTCTCTTGCGGGTTTTCATAAGCTTGCAGGTAGTCTTGCTGTTTTTACTCACGAAACCTTTTCTGGTTTTCATTTATGCCCCTTTCGCTTGTGGTCTGACTCCATTTTTTGGACTTAGGTTGAAATTTTAGACTCCGGGCTGGCATCAGTGTTATTAACACTAGAGTATGGGTGTCGGAGCAATTCATCATTTACCTTGGAAGAATTTGTAATTTTGGTTTTGGTTTGCCTTCAGCACACCAACACTGAAGTATAGTGCCAGGAGCGACTCATTATTTGCCATTAAAGGATTTGGAAATTTGGATTATAGCTGGCGTCTGCATCGCTACACTAGAATTGTACCAGGAACATCTCATCATTCGCCATGGGATTATTGTATTTGTTCCCAGTTTAATGACTTAGGGGAGTCATCTATTACCAGTTTAACGACTTAGGGGTCATCTTTGTTATCCCGGTTTAACGACTTAGGGGTCTATGGTGTGCTTATTCTTTATTTAACCTTATTAGCACTTTTTTGCAAAATCGACGGCCGAGATTACAGACTTCAATTGATTCTTCCGCCCGACCTTGGGCTTTCCTTGAAGAAGCCCTAGTAATTTTTGGTTCTTTTGGACAAGCATACATCCCACGAAGGCCGTGACAGACTCAAGTCATTTCTTGAAGTGGACGATCGAGTTGTTTGTTCTCGGAGGATTTTGGCTTTTGTTTGTAAAACATTGGCCGTTGTGGCTTGATTGTTTGTCAGTACATCGGAGGACAGTGAGATTTTCCCAGTCTTGTATTGGTCCTCGACCCAGTCCTTAAAAACAAAACATTCTTCAATGGTATGAGCCACCACTCTGTGATATGGACAATATTTAGGGTCATCGGTCGTAGTTGCTTATTGCGCTCTTTTCGATTCTGGAAATTGTAGACCATGATTCAGAGCGTCATCGAATATCTCATAGATCTTGTCCCTTCTGAATGAGTAAAATTTATCAACTTCTCTTACAGGGACGATTCCCCCTCTTCCCAACACTAGTTTTCGAGGCTCGTTGGTCTTTGCTTCGTTCGTCACTTGTTTACACCGGTCAGCTGACATGTTGAAACGAGCACTATGTTGCTCAGCGCTCCCTATCCCATTGAACTTTTCGAAATTAGGGACGACGTAGCCACCGAGATACTCCCTGAGATCGTATTTGACTGGGTTGGCCTCTCGTCATTGGTGCGGCCTTTCTGTCCTTCAGCATTGGCTACCGATGACTTACATTTGATTTTGTTATGCATCAACTTGCCACAATCATGCGTCAGAACTTCCCTGGAGGCTGGCCGTGGTCGACTTTCATGAAGATGCTCCACCTTTAGACTGGAAGGAAGGGCTGTTGGTTGCCTCAGAATGTCAGTCCTTGGTTCCTGGACCGAACTTCGATTTTGTTGTGACTGTATTTGAACGATTTGGATTATAAGACTGGCCACGATATTCACCAGGCCATCGACTTTGCAAAGGACTTTGGCTAACTCCTTATTTCTGTCGTGAAACTGCTCTTGAAGCCATTAGAATAATGATCGTTCTGTAGTTTTGGGGATGATGACTGGGTTATCCTTACCACTTGAACCTGATTTTCCAAGAACTAGGGGCTCTTTTTGCTTAGCGGCATGAGAAGGGTTTTATCGTCATCTGAACCGAGACGGGATTGGGCAACGACAACCATATCCTTATCATGACCGTGAAGCGTATGAGGGTTTGTTCTCTTAGGTCCGACAATGTAGACTGTACGGATTGTGTATCCGTCGGTTACCTCTTCATTAGTAATGCCATTTGTTAGGCTTTTGGACTATTGCAGTGGTCTTCTCCTTTCAGGGAAGGACAAACAATTGTAAGCAATCGATTCCCAAATAGCTTCAGTCTATGTTTGTATAAAATTGGCGATTATGGCTTGATCGTTTGCCAACTGTCAGAGAACAGTTCTATTTCTCCTGCCTTATATTGTTTCTCGACCCAATTCTTGAAAACATAGTAGTTCTCTGTTTACCGCCGAAAACGGAGACGAAACCGCGTTGGTCGTTTTGCTTAAATTTGGGGGTAGATGCTATTTGGATTTATCCGTCCACTTCTCCGAAAATGCCAAGTTGATTTATGGCACCGTGTATCGGAGGTTTGGACGGATGCGGCAATTATAGGAGACTTTGTCAGATTCCCCCTCGTTTGCGAGGGGTTTTTGATTGTGGGGACGCTCTTCCCTGCAAGCGCAAGCCCCTGCAGTTAACTAGGTTAACGCATCGCGGTAACCACTTTCTCCTGCTTCAGAAGTTCACTTCGTATCGTGTGTGTTTGTTTTATTTTTGGTTGCCTGTGGAGTGTATACGAAGATTAATTTATGTTGTCGCCCGTAGGTCGTGGATTAGTCCAAATCAGTATATCTTAGATTTGGGTTTGGGTTGATTTAAGAATCATTAATCACGTTTGAGATTAAGATCAACTTAAATATTTGTTAAGGATACGTTATTCCAATTTGAGAATAAGATCTACTTAACAGGGTTTTAGAATCATTCAGATCTAACAAAAGAGCATTTGGGCTCTATTGTTTTAGTTTAAGAACATTATGGTCCGTTATTAGTTTAAGAATATTTCGGTCCGTAGATCACCATTTTTGAGGTGTGGGTTTAGTTTAAGGGCGTTTCGGTCCGTAGTAGTTTGAGAACGTTACGGTCCATAGATCTCCCTTTTTGAGGTAAGAGTTTAGTTTAAGGACGCTACGGTCCGTAATAGTTTGAGGACGTTACGGTCCGTAGATCACCCTTTTTGAGGTGAGGGTTTAGTTTAAGGACGTTTCGATCCGTTGTAGTTTGAGAACATTACGATCCGTAGATCACCCTTTTATGCCCGTATATTTGTTACGTGACAAGATGTACGGCGATGATGTGGGATACACCTATTTTGGGTGTGGTTTTGTTTAAGGTGTGCACGTCAGCTTGGGAAGTGCACCCAAAAGCAGTTGGTTGTTGGGACCCGCCACCTCTCTGAAGACGTTGAGGAATTACAACGATATGCATCAGAAGTATGGAGAGATGTACCCTCCCGTGTCTGAGGGAAGTGATCATGGTGGAATATCTAAGAATCATTAGCCATTTTGGGGGGACTAAGATTAACTTAGGAAATGTGGGATTAACATCATTTTGGATATCATGAGTCATGTTTGGGAAACAATGAACCCATGGACTCAGTTGATCTGAATTAGGGACCTAGCCAGCTTATGCTTGACCCACTCAATTTTCTTTTATTTGAAAGAAATGCTAAGCATTGATTTGGACTCAGTCCCCTTTTCTTGCAAAAAGTGCTGAGCACTTATGTGAGTTCCGACACTCACATTTTACTCTCTTTTCTTTTATCTCTATATGGAGCGCTGAGCACTCTTTATGGCGTCCACGTGTGAAGCACGTGAGGCACTAGGCGCTGAATGATGAGTTTCAAGCACTTTATGTTCTGTGGCGCCCACGTGAGGGTCACGTAGGACACTGGACGCTGAGCACCGCACCACTGAGTACTAAGCACTCCTTATTTTGTAGCGCCCATGTGAGGGGCACATGAGGCGCTGGGCGCTGAGCGCCAGCCACTGAGTGCTAAGCACTCTTTATTTTATAGCGTCCATGTGAGGGGCACGTGAGGTGCTGGGTTCTTTTTCTTGTATATTTTGTTCTGAGGAGTTCAATTTTCTTGTTCTTTTCTGAATCTTTGATCTCCAAGAACGAGTTCGTCCCGATGAGATTTAAATTCTCAACTTGTAGGAGACTTGTCTTGTGGATCTCAGATCCAGAAAAAAAATTGAGTTCTTCTTTTTAAAAGGGTAAAACCCTTCAATAGGTAAACGAGATGCTTTGATCTCTCTTCTTTTTTATTTACCTAGTTTTTTTTCGAGAAGGGAGATCTTTTTCTTTCTTCTTTTTTTGAAGATTTCTGCTTTTTTCTCAAAGCTTATGGGGGGTTCCTCTATGTTAGACTTGAAGTCTTGGGTCCTTTATATAGTAGAGGCAAGTCTGTTGATTAGTTGAAGAAATCTCTCATAGAGATCCTAATTGATTTGGGGATTTTACCCACTGTTGGATCTTTGATCCACGGACTTCTGTTTTACAGAAGGTGTTTTTCTTGTTTTTAATAAGATTAGAGAAATATTTTCCCATACAGAATTTATTCTGTAGATCGGTGATTCTTTAATCACCATTGGATTTTTAATCCAACGGTACTTTGTTTTACAGAGAGTAATCTTTCTTATTTAGAAAGATTTGAAGAATATTTTCTCAACAAAATTTAATTCTGCATTCTGATAATTTATCATCTCCGTTGGATCTTTGATCCAACGGCTCTGTTTAACAAAGAGTATAATTTAATTCTATTAGGCGCCGGCGCTCACGTGATGTGCACGTGCGGCGACAATAAGAGTTTTTAACTCTGGTGCTGGCGCCCTCATAGCAGGCACGTGAGGCGCTGCCTCCTGAGTTTTGTGTGCTTTGCACACGGGCGCGGCTCATATAAGAGTTTTTAACTCTTGCGCTGGCGCCCTCGTGGCAGACACGTGAGGCGCCGCCTTTTGATTTTTGAACAGTGCTTTGCTCTTTTATTGGGGAAACAAATGCCTCCCCACCGCTGCGCTCATGTGGCTCACTCGTGAGTGCACCGGTGGCATCTTTTCCTCCGTTGGATCTTCTCGGAAGTGGAACCATCTCCCCGTGCCTATAAATAGGGCCTTTGGTCCTTGAGATGACAGTTGTTCATTGTTCCCTTACGGAAAATAAATAAACAAATAGAGCAACAGAGAAAATCCCCAAGTGGAGTATCACGTGCCCACACTTAATTGGCGCTACGCTTGACAAAGCAAGGTTAAAACTGAAACTAAAACTGAGCCTCACGTGCAGACACGTGACTGTTATATACAAAGTATATAAGCGCCTTCTTAAAAAACAATTGGCCAGAAGAAGTCACGTGATAGCACGTGACGCTTTTTGATATGCTTAATGCTGTGAAGGGTCACGTGCTACACGTGATGAGCCCTTATGCTTTCCAAACCGATGAAATTAAATTCTAAGATAAAAGGGGTCAGAACCCCATTGGAAAACATTTACCTAGATCCTTCTAAACAAGAAATATTGCACTCTGCAAAGCAGAGCGCCATTGGATTAAAAATCTAATGGTGATTAAAAATTACCAATTTACAGAAGAAAATTCTGTGTAGAGAAATATTTTCCTAATTTTGTGAGAAATATCTTCTGTAAAACAGAAGACCTTAGATTAAAAATCCAACGGTGAATAAAATTCACCGATTGATCTAACAGATCATTTTGGTTGGTTATAAAATCAGTCAAAATCTCTTAATAAGAGATTTGGCCGAACAAACTGATTCTTTTCTTTCTCCTATGAATAGGAGCCCGAAAAGAAAGAAGAGAAAAAAAAGAGAGAAGATAAAAAAAAAAATACCCCTTCGTAAGCTTAAAAGAAAAGAGAATTTAATTCTCCAAAGAGAAAAAGAGAAAAAGAAACTTTATGTAAGAGAAGGAACAAAATACAGAGAATATCTCATCTCTTTTTCACCTCCATAAGAGTTTAACTCTTCTAAAAAGAACTTAGTTCTTTCTCTGGCTAAGATCTGCAGAAGCAGATCTCCCTACAAGTTGAGAATTTAATTCTTATCGGGGAGATTTTGCCATGCAGATCCAAAACCTGGAGGGAGATCTAAGTTCAGAGAATTTAATTCTCCCAAAAATTATATAGGAATTTAATTCCTAGGATTTTAATTCCTCTGATGAAACAAGGGTTGAACCCTTCATGTGAGAACTTAGTTCTCCCTTATGGCAAAGATCCGCAGAAGCAGATCTCCTCACAAGTTGAGAATTTAATTCTCATCGGGGAGATTCTGTCATACAGATTTCAAACCTAAGAGAAAAACTAAGTCTTAAGAATTCAATTCTCATAAAACAATGGGCTCGAAAGTCTCGAAACTCAGGATCTCCATGCACGTAAAAGGATTAGCACCCAACATGATAGCTGCCGATCACGTGCTCCCACGTGAGCGCCTGTGATGAACAAAAGAGAATAAGAAAAATTGACTCACGTGATCACACGTGACCCCATAATAGTGCTTAGCACTTAAAAAGCAAAAGGGAATAAATCAAAGCCAGTTTCCATTTTTCGAGGCGTCTCACGTGCTCCAACGTGACCCAAATAGAACTTAACGCTCAAAAGAGAACAAAAGAATAAACCCAAAGAAGCAGCGCTTCAGATTCTTGAAGTTTAATGCTATTTTGAAGCACCTCACGTGCTTACACGTGACGGCCACAGGCTAACGTGTTTAACACTCATATGCATCACTGTCCCAGAGTATCACGTGGGAGCACGTGAGCGCTGAATAAACATTTTAGTGTTGAACACTATGAAGGGCTAATATTACCCAGAATCAGACCAAATATTCCAAGGACCATCAATTGAGCCCTTCATGCTCAGGGTTTCCAAAGTCGATCTCAAGACAGCTAATAAGCTCCCAACAGATGACATCTAAACTGATGTTCATCCCACTTCCCAAAATCGGGACATTGGTGCAAGGGTACATCTCTTCATACCTCTGATATATGTCGTTGTAATTCTTCAACGTCTTCATAGAGATGGAGGGTCCAAATAACCAATAACTTTTGGTGCATTCCTAAACAGTTGAACTAAAACCACACAAACTATGACGTCTTTAAACTGGACGATGATGTCCTTAAACTTTAAGGACTGTAGGGTCCTTAAACTCATGGACTATGATGTCCTTAAACTTTATGGACTGTGAGGTCTTTAAACTCATAGACTATGATGTCTTTAAACTTTACAGACTATGATGTCTTTAAACTGTCACGTACTATGATGTCCTTAAATCCAATGGACCGCAATGTCCCTAAACTAAAACAATAGAGTCCAAATGCTCTTTTGTTGGATCTAAATGATCCTGTTAAATAGATCTTAATCTAAAATTAGACTAACGTATTCTTAACAAACGTTTAAATTGATCTTAGTCTCAAATGAGATTAACGATCCTTAAACCCAACCTAAAACCAAATCTAAGAAAATACGGATTTGGACTAATCCACGTTCTACGGGCGACAACATAAATTAGTCTCCGTATACAATCCACGGACAACCAAAAATAAAACAAACATACACGACACGAAGTGACCATCTGGAGAAGGAGAAAGTGGTTACCACGATGCAGTAGCGTAATTAACTGCAGGGGCTTGCGCTTGCAGGGAAGAGCGTCCCCACAATCAAAAACCCCTCACAATGAGGAGGAATTTGACGAAGTCTGCTACATCGGCCGCATCCATCTAAATCTTCTATACATGGTGCTATAAATCAACTTGGCATCTTCGGAGAGGTGGACGGATAAAACCAAATAGTATCTGCCACCAAATTCAGGCAAGACGACCTACGCGGTTCCGACCCTGTTTTCAGCGGCGAACAGTTCATCTTCCCTAAACTTCTTCTTTCTGAGAATATAATTCTCTTTCCAGAGCTTAGATCTCTGCCCAAGGAAACTCTTTTAGAGTTAGAACTTTGCCAAAAACTTGGTAAGGATTATGATCGAACCCAATAACAGAGCTTTGCTCTTCTTAGATCGTAGATCTTAAAAACATGTTTTAGGGTTTCTTAACCCGTTAATCAGAGCTTTGCTCATCTTTCATAAAGAACTCTTACAGTTTTTAGGATCCTTTTTGCAGATCTTAAATATGTTGGGGTTTTACCCTGTCAAAAAGTATTGCTTTTGAGGGTTCTGGTAAATTACCCCATTGTTTTACAAAGCATGGCTCTAAGAAATTTTGGGGAATTTTATTCCCCTCTTAATTTTCCTGAAAGATGTGAAATCTGTTTGCAGAGCACGGCTCTCGAGGGAGTTTAACTCCTTAGTCCAATGATATTTCTCATTAAATGAGAATCCTTTTAGGATTCTATTCTTAATGAGTGACTGCCCCATCAATGATGGGGCGTTACCTTAAATTTGTGAGCCCCCATTGTCCTTTTCTTTTGAATTACAATGCAGTACAAAAATTTTAAGTATCAAAGAGCATTAAAGTTCTGAACATAACGTCAATAGCTGAACCTTCTCCTTTTGTGCAAGTGCTATGGCTTTCGACTCTTCCTTCCCTTTCGTACGTTCAGAGAGCGCCTTTGCTGACATGCCAGTGGATCAAGAAGTCTTTGCGCTTATTAAAGATCATGACCCGGAGCAGAAATCTCTTCACCTGTGGAGATCGTGGTAAAATCAGATTATCCGGGGTCGGCGCAGTTTTTCTTGTGCAGCGCCCTCAGAGCCAATTTCAACGATGCATTATGCTGATTAGCCTTAAGTGGCTTATGCCGTAGAAGAGGTCAACTGGACCTCGGAGGATCACCTTCAGCCCTCCATGGCATCAATATCCGTACAGCCACCGATGGCTTTGGACATTTTGGGGCGGCGCATATGCCAAGGCGAGTCGCGCCCTAGAGGGAAAGTTTATATGATAGGATTGACACCTCGCCATTCAGCCGGCTACCTGTAGTGGGCTCGGTATATCCTGTTAGCTAAGAAGTCGCTGCTGCTGAAGCTTGGGCTGTATCCTGCAATCTATGCATCCCTTTTACTGTTAGTTATATGTATGCCCTAGAGGCCATTACTATACATAGGATGTATATTGTAGTGGATGCTTGGACATATATAGGGAGGACTTTCTTGCTCGACATGATAGTATGCTATCTGGTTGCTCTTTACCTTAACGTGTACACTGATTGTCTCTCTGTTACATGTTGGTAAAGCCCTTAGGATGTGTACTTGACTACCTGGACTATGATGCAGATCATACTAGGGGGGACATGGTAGTCCATAAGTACATCCTTTAAGGTCCCTAGTCGTGGGTGTATCGAGACGGGGCATCGATATACCATAGTAGACTAGCGTATACCTTCTCGACCCATACAGATGGGCGATGGATGATCCCATATCCATTGGTGTTTGACATCGGAGATGATATACGGGTGCTCAGTGGAGACTGGGTATACTGGACGGACTCGCCGAGAACTCCCAGATGGTATTATACCTTACGTCAGATGGCAGTTCTCTGGTGACACTGGTACAGAGTAGTCTGTTGACCTGAGATCGTCATAGAGTCTTATGTGTCTCCCACTGTGCTTTGATTTCCACCCTATCACGGCTCTACTGAGTCATGCAAACAGGTGGTTTTTGGGTACAGTCCCGATTCACATGGAGGCAATGAGCGATAGGAGGGGATTCGTCTCTCCCGGTATTGGGGGTTGATGTTGTGCTATGCTCGACTGGCCATAACCGGAAATCCCTGGCCAGGGTTGCAGTGATATACTGGTAAGAGTTATCAGTAGTTTCATGATTGTTATGGACCTTACATCGGCATGACTTATCAAGCTACTGGGGTCTGACGTTTACCACCCCTAGGCGAGATATGCGACATATCAGACGAACAGACCGGACTGTCCGGTAAGTGTTACCGGTTGGATTCACAGGAGTGTGAGCGGGCTTGCTCGTCGATCTTCTGATCGCTCAATACCCGGGTGGCCGTTACGTTTAGCAGACCGCTTGCGGCTTGTGGGTGTTTGATATGATCATCACCTGCTGCCGACGTATTGACGAGTCTTTAGAGTCCTGCACAGAGGTTTCCTGGCTCAAGCGAAACGAAATAGGAGCGCATATGGGATATGTGCAGGACCGAGAATAATACCAGTATGTGATACTGTATTCTATTCTCGCGAAATGTATCATGGGACGGTTATATGTGATATAGCCGGGTTACCGAATCAAATGTTGATTCGATACATTGATACACTTGATATTAGTCGGTTATATGCAGTATGACCGGATCATTAAATCAAGTGTTGATTTAATGATTTAATGCATAATTATATATTTGATATATTACTTTGCATTAACTAGTATTGGTTCACTTAAGATGGATTTTCTCACCTTATGTGCACATTGTATATATGATATAGTTTTGTGCACTAGTTTGTATCATGTTTGATGATACATGCAAACTTGGGTGTGTGTATGCTTTAAACCTTGTTTAGGTTAATGGTTAGGGTTTAGTAATTTTTTCTTAATTACTTATTCATTTTAGTTATCTTTTGGTAAAAATAAAATGGTGGCAAAATTTGTTCTTTACTTAAGCTTCATGAAGCTTCTTAGCTTTATCTACCATTTTGTTTTTTCCTTAACCTAACCATTCATCTAACCCTAGTTTATTCTCTACACTTAACCATGGTTGCTATATGATAAGGTCACTTGATTTATTATAATTAATCAATTGATTTTAATATACTTATCATATTCTTTATTCTTCTTCTTCTTCTTCAAGATGAAGAAAACCTTTGCTACCTTCAATGGTGACTTGAGAAAAAGAGTGAGAAATTCAAATCCAAAGTGAACCCACTTCCTATTTCTTCATCCTCTACCACTTGCCATGTAGTATAGGGTGTTTTCTTCACAAGTTTCATGACTTGGTGAAGTTGGAGCTTGATCTTGAGTTGCCTCGACGTAGATCATCTTCGGCATCGAAGTCGACGACCTGGCCCGATCATTTCTCCGATGAAACCACCGCCAGAGTCTAGGATTCCTATGGGTACAGCGGAGGGACGTCATCACGGAGCCAAGGAAGTAGAGGACCGGATCTACAAAGATTGTAGTCACTTTCCTTTAGCAATAAAGTTGTTTACTTGCTTGCATCGCCTTACCTCTAGTAACGATCTAGTTTAGGGTTTCTCGGCACATAGAAAATTTTTGAATTGGCCATGTTTGATCACTTGTAGAACCTCATGGGTGTGCCTAGGAACCCTACAGTGGTATCAGAGCCTAGCTAGAGCCTTAGGCGATGGGTAGACGATGTTAGAAGTCCGATCGAACCCGAAACCCTAATCCGAGACCCTTCTCTGTACAATTTTCAAAACTGTGGATTTTTATGAATTAAAAATTCTCAGAAAATAGAGCAGAAAATTCTTAGAATACTGGAAGAAAACGAAACCCTAATTCCACTGTAGCGCCGCGGAACCGCGGCATTAGCCTCTTTATACGGCGGTTCCGCGGCCGTATGTACTGATTAGGGATTCGTTTTTATACAGTAATGCCCGTATCTGTTTCCTCTGTTCTCTGGGAAGTTTTAATCTGCACTCAAGAGTTGAGTTTTCTCGGTTGTATTGGGGACTCGGTGTTTCGATCGGATTATCTAATTTTGTCTATGTGTTTTTCCGGGTAATTTTAGAATATGTTAAAAAGTTCGACCAAATATGAATACCCAATTTTTCCCCTACCTGGAAATTTCAAACTGTTGGATTTTTTCCGTAGTTGAGAACGTTCTGAGTAGTGCAAGTAACGCGATGGTCCCTCTAGAAGACAACAAACCTTAACTCGGTTATGTGACCGTCTTGAACTGCCCTTTGAAGCTTAGGGTTTGGGGCAGTACGGCGTGCCACATGTGAGGCGTTGGCTTGACCCTTCTATGGCTGGACCATTGGTACTGAGGCATAAAGTGAATGTTTTTGAACTTATTTCATGTGTTGAGCTGCTTCGGGAAAACTTGGGTGTTTGATCGTTCGATCGGAAAGTTTAACAGTTTCTATCTTATCTGGAATGTGATACAACATTTGGAATCCACAAGTAGTTATGTGATAACTGAATGAATGTTATAAACATAGCAGTTTAGTCTCACTTGATCGGTTGCCACGGAATTTTGATGTGATCAAAAGTCCGTCGCAATCACGTAGCGTACGCGGATACTCGCCGGGTAAACATAATAGACAGCCTCACCCCATAGCCCCGACCAAGTGACTGTAGGAGAACCACGTCGCCGAAAGCATCCGTTCGGGTGCTCGCGGCAGCGGTGTTCCTCCTTGGCGCACTTCGTCGACGACGTCGGGGGTGCGGCCGCCTACTAAAGTTTGCGACGAGCATTCGATCAGGATATCGGGAATCTTGTTGAATTGCCCGACTTGATATTGAAAAGAGTTTTCGATAATGAGACTAAAATGCGGGGTTTATAGTTGTTAGGCATGCGTGTCTAAGTATTTTATTTGATTAGGCATGCGATGTCTAAAGAGGTTGCGGATTCCAACTGTTGTAGTTTTACACTTTCTTTTCTGTGACCGTAAGTGTAGTATGTAGTGGTATTGCTGATTGTCGTTGCTATACGTCGAGGACAATCGGTGTATGCATACTTACTTACGTTGATGACATGTGATGTTATGTGTTGCTGGATATGTTATATTGGATCGTCGTGTTCGAATAGCTGGGGTTTTTTATGTGAGATGAGTGTTTTTCATTTTCATTCATGTAAAAACTTGTATGTAATATTCTTTAATTGGGGCACTTCCAGGTTACGGATGATGTCACCATTTGTATTTTATTTACTTTTCCGCATTAGGATAGACCCAAGGAGGGGAGCACAAGTAACCGGGTTCTAGGGTCCAGTGGGAGACCATCTCGAGGAGTCGAGTCCGGGTCTCCTAACTCTAGAATTGGTAGGGTTGCTTGCCGCTCTCGTAAGGGTCTAGGGGTGTGGGTTTGGCTATTCATCACGACTGTGGAATCCATGTTTTATACTGGCTCGTATTGAAAACACGGACGTCCTAGTATATCCAATATTTCATATGATACTTTCTGCTACGTTATCTGTGATATAATCATGTGATATGTTCAGATAGATATTATATATAGTATATATGATATATTATATAGACATTGCTTATGTTTTTCACCCGCGCTAGCCCTGCCTCGCTCTGGCATTAGTTACCTAACCTAACGGTGCAGACGGGACATCGAGGCGAATGCGGATGGCATAAGCGTACGTTATATTTATCTGTGATGTTTAGGTGGACTTAAATGATGGGATATTCATTAATGAGATTAATGAAAGAAAATAAATCTAAAAGATGTTGTGGAATCGAATTTCAAAATAAAACAGGTAGCTACAGTTCTTGCTTTGCATCGCGGTGTTCCTTATAGAACATCCTGCACCTTATTCGATAAGGAATGGACCGAGATCCCTTCACCGGGAGTGACTCCTTTAGCAATAACTGGCAGATGATACAACCCTCGGTTTGTCTTTTGATCGCTTCTATAGTTTCTGCTTTGCACAGTGATATATATGATATATCCCGCACCTCATTCGACGAGGAAAGGGCCGACGATCCCTTCGCCGGGAGTGACCCCTTTAGCAAAACTAGAAAAGCCTCAAAAACATTCCATTTAAAAACCATTTGATTCCGCAACGAGATCAAGTTCAAAGCGTTAAAGGTTTTCTTAAAAACCATTCGCAACCCTCCGTCATTTTAGGAAGTAGAGTACTTAGTATTCGTGCTGTGTTTGTTGACCATAGTCAAGGCACAGTGTACGGTAGCTAAGTGATGTCTTCCTACACCGCATATGATGCGATTAGTTAGGACAGTCGTGTGACTTTGTTGACCTTAGTTAAGGGTCATGTGGGTGGGTCTAATTAATCATGAAATGACGGGTAGAACTTGACTAGTGCTTATGATTTGTTGACCATAGTTAAGGTCATAAGTGCTAGGGGTAAAAATCATTATCGGGAGTTTCAAGTGTTGAAATTTGCAATGAGATTGCATACCTTCTATGTGATAGTTGGATCCCGATACCCACTGCGAGTAATTGTTACTCCTGGGAGAGTTTTGCACTTTACAATTAGCCGATCAAGTAGGTGTCTAGAAAGGTGTCAACGGGGTTACGCCTCTGGGAAAATGAGGTTTACTGTAATTAGGTCCGTGCGAAAGCACGGGGAACCTCCCTCAAAGTACCGACACTGGCCTGGCTGAAAGATTGGCGAACTTGTAGAGTGTAATTAATCCCGGCTAGTCTTTCCTATTAAGGTTTGAAGGAAGATTTGATAAAAACAGTGGGAGCCATCCTGATTAGATAAAATATATAACCAATGTAATCTTGCAAGAGCGCACGCAGAGTGTTTTCTTCTCTCTCTCTTCAGGTAGCGACCATATCACGCCTTAATCAAGATAATAATATGGATGTATTGACCGAACCCACTTGTTATACTGAGTTGGGGAACGTTGGTCCAGCTCCAACTTATAATTGTTATAAGACAGAGCAGGAAATAGGGGAATACCAGAATTCCCATGCCGCCCAAACGAAGAAAGTGCATGAGATGCATCTCTTTTGGGTGTGTTCATTATAAAGAACTGTTTCTCAAGTCCTCTACGTCCTGGGTATTTGATACCGGATCAGGATCCTGCAAATATAATCCGTTATATAGGGCTACAGAAAGGAAGAGAACTGAGAACGGATGATGAGTTTCATGAGACAGAAAACGGTGCAAGTGTTGCAACCAAGTCTGTTGGTCACTGTCTCCCTGTATTACCAATACATTGATTCTGAACAAATGCTATTAGATACCGAACCTGATATACAAAATCATATCAGTCTCTTTATTAGTAAAGAAAATATATAATTTTGTATTGTTGGATAATGTTTTGAACATTTCCTATTTCAAAAGTTGATCGGTTCAGGCACGTTATCTAAAAGTATTAATGTTCTAAATCAAACTACAGTTCTTAGTATACGGAACACACATAAGAGGAATAGTTCAGAAATGAACGGATCCTTCTTGAGGTATTGCAGACTAGGTCATATCAATGTGACCCGACTAGCTGAAGTTACATTTAGATGCATATTTAAATCTGTTTGAATTTACATCTTATGAAACTTACCAGTCATGTCACAAAGATTAGATGACCATAGCTTCGTTTATTGGAAACAGAGAAAGAGTTAGTGAACTCTTGGGATGATACATGTTGATGTATGAAAGTCCCCTGTCTACACATGCCAAGACCGGTTCTTTCTACTTCATTACATTCTCTGATGATCTCTCTAGATTCAGTCATATGTTCCTGTTGAAACACAAGTCCGAACCTTTTGAGATATTCACAGAATATAAGTTAGAAGTAGAGAACCAATACGGGTATAAGTATTATGTCCTTTGATGTGATCAGGGAGGAGAATACTTGTGTATGGAATTCTTGGACTATTCTAAAAGAGAATGAGATTCTCTCTCAGCATTACTCCTCTGTGTTAGTTATATGTATGCCCTAGAGGTCATTACTGTACATTGGATGTATATTGTAGTGGATGCTGGGACATATATAGGTAGGACTTTCTTGCTCGACATGATAGTACGCTATCTGGTTGCTCTTTATCTTAACATGTATACTTTCTGTCTCTCTGATTACATGTTGATAAAGCCCTTAGGATGTGTACTCGACTTCCAGGACTATGATGCAGATCATACTAGTGGGGCCTGGGTAGTCCATGAGTACATCCTTCAATGTTCCTAGTCGTGGGAATATCGAGACGGGGCATCGATATTCCAGAGTAGACTAGCGTATATCTTCTCGACCCATGTGATGGGCGATGGATGATCCCATATCCATTGGTGTTTGACATCAGAGATGGTATGCGGGTGCTCAGTGGGGACTGGGTACACTGAACGGACTCGCCGAGAACTCCCAGATGGTATTATACCTCACGTCAGATGGCAGTTCTCTGGTGACACTGGTGCAGCTTAATCTGATGACCCGAGATCGTCATAGAGTCTTGTGTGTCTCCCATTGTGCTTTGATTTCCACCCTACCACGGCTCTACTGAGTCGTGCAAACAGGTGGTTTTTGGGTACAGTCCCGATTCACATGGAGGCAATGAGCGATAGGAGGGGATTCGTCTCTCCCGGTATTGGGGGTTGATGTTGTGCTATGCTCGACTGGCCATAACAGGAAATCCCTAGCCAGGGTTGCAGTGATCTACTGGTAAGTGTTATTAGTAGTTTCACACATGTTATGGACCGCACGTCGGCATGACTTATCGAGCTACTGGGGTCTGACGTTTACCACCCCTAGGCGAGATATGCGACATATCAGACGAACAGACCGGACTGTACGGTAAGTGTTACTGGTTGGATTCACAGGAGTGTGAGTGGGCTTGCTCGTCGATCTTACGCTCAATACCCGGGTGGCCGTTACGTTTAGCAGACCGCTTGCGGCTTGTGGGTGTTTGATATGATCATCACCTGCTGCCGGCGTATTGACGAGTCTTTACAGTCCTACACAGAGGTTTCCTGGCTCAAGCGAAACGAAATAGGAGCGCATATGAGATATGTGCGGGACCGAGAATAATGCGTGTATGTGATACCGTATTTCATTCTCGCGATGAATGTGTCGAATGGTTGTATGCGATATAACCTAGTTATCGAATCAAGGATTGATTCGATAAGCCGATACATTGGATACTAGCCGGTTATATGCGACATGACCGGATCATTGAATCAAGTGTTGATTTAATGTATAATTATATATTTGATATATTACTTTGCATTAACTAGTATTGGTTCACTTTAAATGGATTTACTCACTTGAAATGCACATTGTATATGTGATATATTTTAGTGCACTTGATTGTATCATGTTTGATGATACATTCTTGCTTGGGTTTGTGTAAAGAATTAAACCATGGTTAGTTAGTGGTTAGGGTTTCATTTCATTTGCTCATTCATTTATCTATTTATTTATTTCATTTAGAAAAGATAATGAGAATGGTGGCTTATTTTGTAGTTTTGTGGAAACTTCATGAAGTGTTGAAAGCTTGACCATTCTTGTTCTTTTCCTAAACCTAACCATTAACCCTAACCATGGTTTATTCTCTACACCTAACTAAGGTTAAGATTATGATAAGTATCATATTGTTTTTATTTTACTTAATACTTATCATATATTATCATCTTCTTCTTCTTCAACAAAAGGAAAAAGCTTGCAACCATTAATGGCAACTTGCCAAAATGAGTGAGAAATCCAATTCTAAAGTGAACCCACTTCCTATTTCTTCATCCTCTACCTCTTGCCAAGTAGTATAGGGTGTTTTCTTCACAAGTTTCATGGCTTGGTGAAGTGGGAGCTTGATCTAGTGATGCCTCGACGTAGATCATCTTCGGCATCGAAGCCGACGACCAAGCCCGCCCATTTCTTCGATGAAGCCGATGCTAGAGTCCGGAATCCGATTTGGACAGCGGAGGGACATCATCGCGGAGCTTAGGAAGTGGTGGACCAGATCTACAAAGGTTGTAGCCCCTTTCCTCTTAGATAAATTCTTTTATTTGCATTGCATCGCCTTGTTTTCTAGTTAACGATCCGTATTAGGGTTTGTAGGCACAAGGAAAAATTTGAATTAGCCATGTTTAATGCCTTGTGAGACTTCATTAGTGTGCCTAGGAACCCTACAGTGGTATCAGAGCCTAGCTAGAGCCTTAGGCGATGGGTAGACGAAGTTAGAGATCCGATCGAACCCCGAAACCCCAATCAAAACGCCTCTCTGTACATTTTTCAAAACTGTTGAATTTTATGAATTAAAAATATGCATAAAAATAAGCAGGAAAAACTAAGAATTACTGTGAAGTTTGGGCCCCTAATTCCATAATTCGACCGCGGAACCGCGGCCAAACCAGGGGTTTGGCGGCGGTTCCGCGGCCCAAATTTGGACTTAGTCCCTCAAATTTCATATATTTATTCTTAGGTCCTTTCTTGGCAATTTTTTATGTGAATTTTTTAATTACACTCAAGTGTTGAGTTTTCTAGGGTTTTATTGGGGATTCGTTAATTTGATCGGATAATTTAACTTCGTTTTTGTTTTTCCGGATAATTTTGGAATATGTTAAAAAGTTCGACCGGATATAAATACCCACTTTTTCCCCTGCCGGGAAATTTCCAATTGTTGGACTTTTCCGTAGTTTAACGACGTTCTAAGTAGTGCAAGTAATGCGATGGACCCTCTAGAAGACAACAAACCTTAACTCGATTATGTGACCGTCTTGAACTGCCCTTTGAACCTTAGGGTTTGGGGCAGTACGGCGTGCCACATGTGAGGCGTTGGCTTGACCCTTCTACGGCTGGACCGTTGGTACTGAGGCACGAACTGAATGTTTTTAGACTTATTTCATGTGTTGAGGTGTATCGGGAAAACTTGGGTGTTCGATTGTTCGATCGAAAAGTTTAGCATTTTCTATTTATCCGGAATGTGATACAACATTTGGAATTCACAAGTAGTTATGAGATAACTGAATGAATGTTATAAACATAACAGTTTAGTCTCACTTGATCGGTTGCCACGGGATTTTGATGTGATCAAAAGTCCGTCGCAATCACGTAGCATACGCGGATACTCGCCGGGTAAACTTAATAGACAGCCTCACTCCATAGCCCCGACCAAGTGACTGTAGGAGAACCCCG
Organism: Agapanthus africanus; assembly: GCA_030015575.1. Taxonomy (NCBI): domain Eukaryota; kingdom Viridiplantae; phylum Streptophyta; class Magnoliopsida; order Asparagales; family Amaryllidaceae; genus Agapanthus; species Agapanthus africanus. Next base: position 134,513,519 of record CM057337.1, read on the forward strand.
TCGCCGAAAGCATCCGTTCGGGTGCTCGCGGCAGCGGTGTTCCGCCTTGGTGCACTTTGTCGACGGCGTCGGGGGTGCGGCCGCCTACTGAATTTTGCGATGAGCATTCGATCAGGATGTCGGGAATCTTGTTGAATTGCCAGACTTTATATTGAAAAGTGTTTTCGATTTTGAGACTAAAATGCGGGGTTTATAATTATTAGGCATGTGATGTCTAAGGAATTCATTTGATTAGGCATGCGATGTCTATGCAGGTTGCGGATTCCAACTGTTGTAGTTTTACACTTTCTTTTCTGTGACCGTAAGTGTAATATGTGATATCGCCGGTTTCGTTGCTATATGTCAACGACAATTGGGATGCGCATATTTACTTACGTTGATGACATGTGATGTTATGTGTTGCTGGATATGTTATATTGGATCGTCGTGTTTGAATAGCCGGGGGGGTTTTTTTATGTGAGATGAGTGTTCTTCATTTTCATTCATGTAAAAACTTGTATGTAATATTCTTTTATTGGGGCACTTCCAGGTTGCGGATGTTGTCACCATTTGTATATTATTTACTTTTCTGCACTAGGATAGACCCAAGGAGGAAGGCACAAGTAACCGGGTTCTGGAGTCCAGTGGGAGACCAAATCGAGGAGTCGAGGCCGGGTCTCCTAACTCTTGAATTGGTAGGGTTGCTTGCCGCTCTCGTAGGGGTCTAGGGGTGTGGGATTGGCTATTCATCACGACCGTGGAATCCGTGTTTTATACTGGCTCGTATTGAAAACATGGACGTCCTAGTATATCCAATATTTCATATGATATTTTCTGCTGCGTTATCTGTGATGTGATCATGTGATGTGTTCAGATAGATATTATATATGGTATATATGATATATTATATAGGCGTTGCTTATGTTTTACACCCGCGCTAGCCCTGCCTCGTTCTGGCGTTAGTTACCTAACCTAACGGTGCAGACGGGACATCGAGGCGAATGCGGATGGCATAAGCATACGTTATATTTATCTGTGATGTTTAGGTGGACTTAAATGATGGCATATTCATTAATGAGATTAATGAAAGAAAAATAAACCTAATTGATGTTGTGGAATCGAATTTCAAAATAAAAACAGGTAGCTACAGTTCTTGCTTTGCATCGCGGTGTTCCTTGTAGAACATCCTGCACCTTATTCGATGAGGAAAGGACCGAGATCCCTTCACCGGGAGTGACTCCTTTAGCAATAACTGGCAGATGCTACACACTCGGTTTTTTTTTGATTGCTTCTATAGTTTCTGCTTTGCACAGTGATATATATGATATATCCCGCACCTCATTCGATGAGGAAAGGGCCGACGATCCCCTCACCGGGAGTGAGCCCTTTAGCAAAACTAGAAAAGCCTCAAAAACATTCCATTTAAAAACCATTTGATTCCACAACGAGATCAAGTTCAAAGTGTTAAAGGTTTTCTTAAAAACCATTCGCAACCCTCCGTCATTTTAGGAAGTAGAGTACTTAGTATTCGTGCTACGTTTGTCGACCATAGCCGAGGCGTAGTGTGCGGTAGCTAAGTGATGTCTTCCTACACAGCATATGATGCGATTAGTTAGGACAGTCATGTGGCTTTCTTGACCTTAGCCAAGGGTCATATGGGTGGGTCTGATTAATCACGAAATGACGGGTAGAACTTGACTAGTACCTATGATTTGTTGACCTTAGCCAAGGTCATAGGTGCTAGGGGTAAAAACCATTATCGGGAGTTTCAAGTGTTGAAATTTGCAATGAGATTGCATACCTTCTATATGATAGTTGGATCCCGATACCCACTGCGAGTAAGAGTTACTCCTGGGAGAGTTTTACACATTACAATTAGTCGATCAAGTAGGTGTCTAGAAAGGTGTTAACGAGGTTACGCCTCTGGGAAAACGAGGTTTACTGTAATTAGGTCCGTGCGAAAGCACGGGGAACCTCCCTCAAAGTACCGACACTGGCCTGGCTGAAAGATTGGCGAACTTGTAGAGTGTAATTAATCCCGGCTAGTCTTTCCTTTTTAAGGTTTGAAGGAAGATTTGATTAAAACAGTGGGAGCCATCCTGATTAGATAAAATATATAACCAGTCTGATCTTGCAAGAGCGCACGCAGAGTGTTTTCTTCTCTCTCTCTCCAGGTAGCGACCATATCACGCCTTAATCAAGATAATAATATGGATGTATTGACCGAACCCGCTTGTTATACTGAGCTGGGGAAAGTTGGTCCCGCTCCAACTTATAATTGTTATAAGACAGAGCAGGAATTAGGGGAATACCAGAATTCCTATGCCGCCCAAACGAAGAAAGTGCATATGATGCATCTCCTTCGGGTGTGTTCATTATACAGAACTGTTTTCTCAGTATCCTCTGCATCCTGGGTATTTGATACAGGATCAGGATCCCAGATATGTAATCTGTTACATAGGGCTACAAAAGGGTAGAAAAAAACTGAGAACGGGTGATAAGTTTCATGAGACAGAAAACGGGGCAAGTGTTGCAGCCAAGTCTGTTGGTCACTGTCACCCTGTATTACCAATACATTGATTCTGAACGAATGTTATTAGATACCGAACCTGATATACAAAATCATATCACTTTCTTTACAAGTAAAGAAATGATAAAATTTTGTATTGTTGGATAATGTTTTGAACATTTCCTATATCAAAAGTTGATCGGTTCAGGCACGTTATCTAAAAGTATTGATGTTCTAAATCAAACTACAGTTCCTAGTATACGGAACACACACAAGAGGAAGAGTTCAGAAATGAACGAATCATTCTTGAGGCATTGTAGACTAGGTCATATCAATGCGACCCGACTGGCTGAAGTTACATTTTAGATGCATATTTAAATCAGTTTGAATTTACATCTTGTGAAACTTGCCAGTCATGTCACAAAGATTAGATGACCATAGCTCTGTTTATTGGAAACAGAGAAAGAGTTAGTGAACTCTTGGGACTGATACATGATGATGTATATAAGGTCTCCTGTCTGCACATGCCAGGACTGGTTCTTTATACTTCATTATATTCTCTGATAATCTCTCAAGATTCAGTCATATGTTCTTGTTGAAACATAAGTCCGAACCTTTTGAGGTATTCACAGAATATAAGTAGGAAGTAGAGAACCAAAATACGGGTATAAGTATTATGTCCTATGATAAGATCAGGGAGGAGAATAACTTGTGCATGGAATCCTTGGACTGTTCTAAAGGAGAATGAGATTCTCTCTCAGTGTTACTCGTCTGAATACACCACAGCACAACGGTGTATCAGGACGGAGCAATCGCACCGTATAAGATTGGGTGTGCTCTACGATGAGTACTACTGAGTTACCTTTTTCCTTTTGGGGGTTATGCACTTGAGAAGCTGCATACCTATTGAATAAAGGTTCGAATCAGATCACTGCCTACCACTCCATATAAGATATGGTATGGGAAGAGCCTATCTCTTAAGTAAGTTAAGATTTGGGATTGTCCGGCCTATGTCAAAAGCAAAATCCGAACAAAATCGAGGCAAGGTTAGTTCTGTAGAAATGGAAAAGTTCCAGCTATACAAAACTGCAGCTGATTTGACTGGACCAAAGGATTCTATAGTCCCCAACGAACCTCAGCCTCTCCGCCGAACTAGCAGGGTTCCTCATCCGCTTGAGAGATACTTCGGTTTCTCGATGACAGTGGGAGCGAGGATTGCATCATGAGATGATGACCCAACTAGTTTCGAGCAGGTCATCAAGAGTAGGGACTCTGTAAGAATGGCTGGATGCTTAGCGATCTGAGATGGAATCCTTATACACCAACAAAGTATGGACTTTGGTTGCTATATCTGAAGGGTTAAATCCCCATCAGGAGTAAGTATATCTTGAGAAGATTACTTGGTGTAGATGGAAAAGTTGAGACTTTCAAAGCTAGACTTGTTAAAGGTTTGCATCATTGACCAGGTATGGATAATGATGAAACTTTTTCTAGGGACTATGCTTAAGTCTATCCGGATCCTACTTGCCACGGCTACATACCATGACTACGATATCTGGCGATTGGGTGTCATGACTGCTTTTCTAAAAATGATGTTTTAGAAGAGAGAGTCTATAAGTACACAGTCAGAGAGTTTCGTAAACAGTGGGAGCAGCGGAAACGTGTACAAGATGCTTTATAAGATAAAGCAAGTATCGCGGAGTTGGAACGTCTGTTTTGATGTGGTATTCAAAGTGTTTGACTTCATCAAAATGGTAGATGAACCTTGTATATACAAAAAGGTAGTAGAGAGTAAGGTGGTCATCCTCGTAGAGTACGTACATGACATACTCTTGATAGGAAAAGAGTTTCCTATGCTACGCACGGTCAATCTCCGCTTATCACAAGGATTCTCAAATAGGATCAAAGTGATACCTCCTAAATCCTGAGTTTTCATCTATGAGATAGATGTAATTGGATGCTACGATTCCTACTAGATGTAGTGAGATGGTATCAACCGATCCTGGAGAGAATCACTGGAAGGGTTCCAGGGTGATAAAGACGACTGAATGTCAGTCACAGGCATTGTCTTCACCCTCAGTGGAGGGACAGTATGTTGGAAGAGTTCCAAGCTAGATACCGTGGCAAACTAGACGATAAAGGCTGGTGACATCGCTATTAAAGATACTACCAAAGAGGCAGTTTGGGTGTATATTGGTTCATAAGATGAACTAGGTTCCTATCATTGTATGACAATGGATGTGTGGCTTTGGCCCATGAACCCTGGTCCCATCAGTGACCCAGACATATTCCGAGGCAGCATCACCTGATCATGGAGATAGTTGATCTCCAGACTGATCGAGGTTTGGAGAGTAGACTCAGAGGACAACACGGCGGATCCACTCACGAAGGCCTTTTCCCAGAGAGAGACATATATGGGATGGTTGAGTATTAGATACTACAACCACTGCTACAGATGGCCCTAGTGCAAGTGGGAGATTGTTAGTTATATGTATGCCCTAGAGGCCATTACTGTACATTGGATGTATATTGTAGTGGATGCTGGGACATATATAGGTAGGACTTTCTTGCTCGACATGATAGTACGCTATCTGGTTGCTCTTTATCTTAACATATATACTTTCTGTCTCTCTGATTACATGTTGATAAAGCCCTTAGGATGTGTACTCGACTTCCAGGACTATGATGCAGATCATACTAGTGGGGCCTGGGTAGTCCATGAGTACATCCTTCAATGTTCCTAGTCGTGGGAATATCGAGACGGGGCATCGATATTCCAGAGTAGACTAGCGTATATCTTCTCGACCCATGTGATGGGCGATGGATGATCCCATATCCATTGGTGTTTGACATCAGAGATGGTATGCGGGTGCTCAGTGGGGACTGGGTACACTGAACGGACTCGCCGAGAACTCCCAGATGGTATTATACCTCACGTCAGATGGCAGTTCTCTGGTGACACTGGTGCAGCTTAGTCTGATGACCCGAGATCGTCATAGAGTCTTGTGTGTCTCCCATTGTGCTTTGATTTCCACCCTACCACGGCTCTACTGAGTCATGCAAACAGGTGGTTTTTGGGTACAGTCCCGATTCACATGGAGGCAATGAGCGATAGGAGGGGATTCGTCTCTCCCGGTATTGGGGGTTGATGTTGCGCTATGCTCGACTGGCCATAACAGGAAATCCCTGGCCAGGATTGCAGTGATCTACTGGTAAGTGTTATCAGTAGTTTCACACATGTTATGGACCGCACTTCGGCATGACTTATCGAGCTACTGGGGTCTGAAGTTTACCACCCCTAGGAGAGATATGCGACATATCAGACGAACAGACCGGACTGTACGGTAAGTGTTACTGGTTGGATTCACAGGAGTGTGAGCGGGCTTGCTCGTCGATCTTCTGATCGCTCAATACCCGGGTGGCCGTTACGTTTAGCAGACCGCTTGCGGCTTGTGGGTGTTTGATATGATCATCACCTGCTGCCGGCGTATTGACGAGTCTTTAGAGTCCTACACAGAGGTTTCCTGGCTCAAGCGAAACGAAATAGGAGCGCATATGAGATATGTGCGGGACCGAGAATAATGCGTATATGTGATACCGTATTTCATTCTCGCGATGAATGTGTCGAATGGTTGTATGCGATATAACCTAGTTATCGAATCAAAGATTGATTCGATAAGCCGATACATTGGATACTAGCCGGTTATATGCGACATGACCGGATCATTGAATCAAGTGTTGATTTAATGATTTAATGTATAATTATATATTTGATATATTACTTTGCATTAACTAGTATTGGTTCACTTTAAATGGATTTACTCACTTGAAATGCACATTGTATATGTGATATATTTTAGTGCACTTGATTGTATCATGTTTGATGATACATTCTTGCTTGGGTTTGTGTAAAGAATTAAACCATGGTTAGTTAGTGGTTAGGGTTTCATTTCATTTGCTCATTCATTTATCTATTTATTTATTTCATTTAGAAAAGATAATGAGAATGGTGGCTTATTTTGTAGTTTTGTGGAAACTTCATGAAGTGTTGAAAGCTTGACCATTCTTGTTCTTTTCCTAAACCTAACCATTAACCCTAACCATGGTTTATTCTCTACACCTAACTAAGGTTAAGATTATGATAAGTATCATATTGTTTTTATTTTACTTAACACTTATCATATATTATCATCTTCTTCTTTTTCAACAAAAGGAAAAAGCTTGCAACCATTAATGGCAACTTGCCAAAATGAGTGAGAAATCCAATTCTAAAGTGAACCCACTTCCTATTTCTTCATCCTCTACCTCTTGCCAAGTAGTATAGGGTGTTTTCTTCACAAGTTTCATGGCTTGGTGAAGTGGGAGCTTGATCTAGTGATGCCTCGACGTAGATCATCTTCGGCATCGAAGCCGACGACCAAGCCCGCCCATTTCTTCGATGAAGCCGATGCTAGAGTCCGGAATCCGATTTGGACAGTGGAGGGACATCATCGCGGAGCTTAGGAAGTGGTGGACCGGATCTACAAAGGTTGTAGCCCCTTTCCTCTTAGATAAATTCTTTTATTTGCATTGCATCGCCTTGTTTTCTAGTTAACGATCCGTATTAGGGTTTGTAGGCACAAGGAAAAATTTGAATTAGCCATGTTTGATGCCTTGTGAGACTTCATTAGTGTGCCTAGGAACCCTACACTCTGTATACACCACAGCACAACGATGTATCGGGACGGAGCAATCGCACCCTATGAGATATGGTGTGCTCTATGATGAGTATTGCTGAGTTACCTATTTCCTTTTTGGGAGTTATGCACTTAAGAAGCTGCATACCTATTGAATAGGGTTCAAATCAAAACAGTTGCCTACCGCTTCTTATGTGATATGAAAAGGGAAGAGTCTATATCTTAAGTTTGTTAAGATTTAGGGTTGTCCGGCCTATGTCTAAAAGCAAAATCCGGACAAGCTCGAGGCAAGGTCAGTTATGTAGAACTGGAAAGGTTCCAGCTATACAAACTACAGCAACTAATTTGGTAGAACCAAAGGATTCAGTAGATACCAACAAACCTCAGCCTCTCCGCCGATCTAGTAGGGTTTCTCACCCACCTGAGAGATACTTCTGTTTCTCTATGACAGTGGGAGCGAGGATTGCATCATGAGATGATGACCCAACTAGTTTCGAGCTGGCCATCAGGAGTCGGACTCTGTAAGAATGGCTGGATGCTTAGCGATCTGAGATGGGATCCATATACACCAACAAAGTATGGACTTTGGTTGCTTTATCTGAAGGGTTAAATCCCCATCAGGAGCAAGTATATTTTGAGAAGATTACTTGGTGTACATGGAAAAGTTGAGACTTTCAAAGCTAGACTTGTTAAAAGTTTGCATCATTGACCAGGTATGGATTATGATGAAACCTTTTCTAAGTAGCTATGCTTAAGTCCATCCAGATCCTACTTGCCACGGCTACATACCATGACTACGATATCTGGCGGTTGGGTGCCATGACTGCTTTTCTAAGTGATATTTTAGAAGAGTGCGTCTATAAGTACACAGCCAGAGGGCCTCGTAGACAGTGGGAGCAGCGGAAACGCGAGCAAGATGTTTTATATGATAAAGCAGGCATCGCTGAGTTGGAACGTCTGTTTTGATGTGTTAGTCAAAGAGTTTGACATCATCAAAATGGTAGATGAACCTTGTATAAACAAAAGGGTAGTAGGGAGTATGGTGGTTATCCTCGTATTGTACGTGGACAACATACTCTTGATAGGAAAAGAGTTTCCTATACTACGCTCGGTCAATCTCCGCTTATCACAAGGATTCTCCAATAGGATCAAAGTGATACCTCCTAAATCCTGGGTTTTGGACCTATGAGATAGATCTAATTGGATATTAGGATTCTCACTAGTTGTAGTGAGATGGTATCAATCGATTCTGGGGAGAATCACTGGAAAGGTTGCAGGGTGATAAGGACGTCTAAACGTCAGTTCACAGGCATTGTCTTTACCCTCAGTAAAGAGACGGTATGTTGGAAGAGTTCCAAGCTAGATACCGTGACATACTAGACGATAAAGGCTGGATACATCGCTACTTAAGATGCTACCAAAGAGGAAGTCTGGATGTATATTTGTTCATGAGATGAACTTAGTTCCTCCCATTGTGTGACAATGGAGTTGTGGCTTATGCCAAGGAATGTCCGTCCCATCAGTGATCCAGATATATTCTAAGGCAGAATCACCTGATCATGGAGATGGTTGATCTCCAAGGAGATCGAGGTTAGGAGAGTAGACTCAGAGGACAGACGGCGGATCCACTCACAAAGGCCTTTTCCCAGAGAGAGACTTTTATGGGATGGTTGAGTATGAGATACTGCAACCACTGCTACAGATGGCCTTAGTGCAAGTGGGAGATTGTTAGTTATATGTATGCCCTAGAGGCCATTACTATACATAGGATGTATATTCTAGTGGATGCTTGGACATATATAGGGAGGACTTTCTTGCTCGACATGATAGTATGCTATCTGGTTGCTCTTTACCTTAACGTGTACACTGATTGTCTCTCTGTTACATGTTGGTAAAGCCCTTAGGATGTGTACTTGACTACCTGGACTATGATGCAGATCATACTAGTGGGGACATGCATAGGATGTATATTCTAGTGGATTCTTGGACATATATAGGGAGGACTTTCTTGCTCGACATGATAGTATGCTATCTGGTTGCTCTTTACCTTAACGTGTACACTGATTGTCTCTCTGTTACATGTTGGTAAAGCCCTTAGGATGTGTACTTGACTACCTGGACTATGATGCAGATCATACTAGTGGGGACATGGTAGTCCATAAGTACATCCTTCAAGGTCCCTAGTCGTGGGTGTATCGAGACAGGGCATCGATATACCAGAGTAGACTAGCGTATACCTTCTCGACCCATACAGATGGGCGATGGATGATCCCATATCCATTGGTGTTTGACATCGGAGATGATCTACGGGTGCTCAGTGGAGACTGGGTACACTGGACGGACTCGCCGAGAACTCCCGGATGGTATTATACCTTACGTCAGATGGCAGTTCTCTGGTGACACTGGTACAGAGTAGTCTGTTGACCCGAGATCGTCATAGAGTCTTGTGTGTCTCCCACTGTGCTTTGATTTCCACCCTACCACGGCTCTACTGAGTCATGCAAACAGGTGGTTTTTGGGTACAGTCCCGATTCACATAGAGGCAATGAGCGATAGAAGGGGATTCGTCTCTCCCGGTATTGGGGGTTGATGTTGTGCTATGCTCGACTGGCCATAACCGGAAATCCCTGGCCAGGGTTGCAGTGATATACTGGTAAGAGTTATCAGTAGTTTCACGATTGTTATGGACCTTACGTCGGCATGACTTATCAAGCTACTGGGGTCTGAAGTTTACCACCCCTAGGCGAGATATGCGACATATCAGACGAACAGACCGGAATGTATGGTAAGTGTTACTGGTTGGATTCACAGGAGTGTGAGCGGGCTTGCTCGTCGATCTTCTGATCGCTCAATACCCGGGTGGCCATTACGTTTAGCAGACCGCTTGCGGCTTGTGGGTGTTTGATATGATCATCACCTGCTGCCGGTGTATTGACGAGTCTTTAGAGTCCTACACAGAGGTTTCCTGGCTCAAGCGAAACGAAATAGGAGCGCATATGAGATATGTGCAGGATCGAGAATAATACCAGCATGTGATACTGTATTCTATTCTCGTGAAATGTATCATGGTACGGTTATATGTGATATAGCCGGGTTACCGAATCAAATGTTGATTCGATACATTGATACACTTGATATTAGTCGGTTATATGCAGTATGACCGGATCATTAAATCAAGTGTTGATTTAATGATTTAATGCATAATTATATATTTGATATATTACTTTGCATTAACTAGTATTGGTTCACTTAAGATGGATTTTCTCACTTGATGTGCACATTGTATATATGATATAGTTTTGTGCACTAGTTTGTATCATGTTTGATGATACATGCAAACTTGGGTATGTGTATGCTTTAAACCTTGTTTAGGTTAATGGTTAGGGTTTAGTAATCTTTTCTTAATTACTTATTCATTTTAGTTATCTTTTGGTAAAAATGAAATGGTGGCAAAATTTGTTCTTTACTTAAGCTTCATGAAGCTTTTTAGCTTTATCTACCATTTTGTTTTTTCCTTAACCTAACCATTCACCTAACCCTAGTTTATTCTCTACACTTAACCATGGTTGCTATATGATAAGGTCACTTGATTTATTATAATTAATCAATTGATTTTAATATACTTATCATATTCTTTATTCTTCTTCTTCTTCTTCAAGATGAAGAAAACCTTTGCTACCTTCAATGGTGACTTGAGAAAAAGAGTGAGAAATTCAAATCCAAAGTGAACCCACTTTCTATTTCTTCATCCTCTACCACTTGCCATGTAGTATAGGGTGTTTTCTTCACAAGTTTCATGACTTGGTGAAGTTGGAGCTTGATCTTGAGTTGCCTCGACATAGATCATCTTCGGCATCGAAGTCGACGATCTCGCCCGATCATTTCTGCGATGAAACCACCGCCAGAGTCTAGGATTCTGATGGGTACAGCGGAGGGACGTCATCACGGAGCCAAGGAAGTGGAGGACCGGATCTACAAAGGTTGTAGTCACTTTCCTTTAGCAATAAAATTGTTTGCTTGCTTGCATCGCCTTACCTCTAGTAACGATCTAGTTTAGGGTTTCTCGGCACATAGAAAAATTTTGAATTGGCCATGTTTGATCACTTGTAGAACCTCATGGGTGTGCCTAGGAACCCTACATTTACAATATCTCGCGCCTCATGTATGGTGGGTCAAGGCTTTTCTGGAACAATGGAACATCCCAACCTACACATTTCTTGTATCGGACCGGGAGGTCTCAATTTCCTTGGAGAAGTTTACGGAAATTTTCGGCTTATCCGTCCGAGGGGAACATTACGAGGAGATATTTCCCCTGATGAGTATATCTTTTCCACCAAATCAGTGGTGATGGGCCTTACTCCAGAGAATGTCGTTGAACGCCGGTTCCCGAACCTAATTAAGGTGTTGAACATTTATGAGAGTTTGTTCTTAGAGTCTGAAGGGCACAGAGTCGACTTTGCAGATTTCATCGCCCGCTTTCTTCATCCAGAAGTCTTGTCAAAACAAGCTGTGAAATTCACCAAGCTTGACGAACCGTTCGGTTTTGGTTTGGATAACTTGCCGACGGCAGAGGCGGATTTAAAGAATTTCTTCATTCCAGACGTTCCGGTCATCCCTTTTGCAGAGCTCGCTGCTCCAGACGTCGACAAAGAGTCGTTGTTTCTGGGGTTCATCAGCCTGTGGTTGAATTGGTTTATGCTTCCGACGCATACTCTCTATATGAGGCCGTCTGTCTTTTATCCGGCCTATCGCATGATCGCAGGGACGCGTGTGGCTGTTGGGATTGCAGGGCTGGCTAATCTATATCATGGCCTAAGCTTAGCGGCAGACACTACTCAGCCAGAGGTAAAGCCCGTACATCTTCTATTGCACTACTTCACGTCATGGATCGAGATGCACGTGCTTGGTGCTTTCGGTGTTCACAAACGACCCCGCTTCTACGACAGCTACAACTTTCCTCGGGTCATGTATCTGGTTGACGCTTCTGCGTCAGACCCATCACGGCGAGAAGCTCGGTGACTGGTCCTCCGCCCGTGCATGGCTGGGGATAGCATGACCTTTGTCGATGGAGTCTTAACTATCGGCAAGGAAGCTACTAAGGTGGTGCAACCGTTGCGTGACACTTTCAAGGACGAGGCTTCTATGTTGAGGGCTCGGGAAATCTTGCACCTGTATTCCATCAGGCCGGGCATTTTAGTATTTAGACAGAGCGCCTCGGTACTGTTTATGAGGTACAACCCGCACCGCTTCGCTCAATAGTGGGGTTATAATCAGGGTATTCCTCTCGAGGCATTCTTAGCCGAGCCGGCTGCTACAGAGGAGGGTATTCGCAGTGTGCTGCACCACTTTATGCGATTAAATATAGGGTCATATTTTCTCATTAGCGAGCCGAGCTATGTGCCGAAAGCTTCGAACGCTTACGTGGCGTGGTACCAACATGCGACGGGTGCTGTTATCAGGGAAGAAAGGCGGCTATTGCTCGATCACAAGGATGCAGTCCCCGCTGGTAATCCATCGATCCCTTTAAAGCGATGGACAGCCGTTCGTCCCTCCTTAAGAGAAGATATTACGGCTGTGGTCTCATGAGCTTTCCCTGAGATGCTTCAATCGGGTGTTCCCGCAACTGCGGTAGTCGTGGGTTCCCCGGAATCTAGTGTTGGTTCGTAAATCGGGACCCGCCACCCGAAGGTGCCTGTCAAGCGAAAGCTCTTAGCGTAGGTTGTTGGTGTCCGCTCTCAGAAAAAGAAGAAGTATTTATTCTCTACAGACGTCGTATTCGGCCAGATGCCCCATGCTCCCTACAGTAAGGGCTTGTGCGAATACGACACCAATGAAGGTTTGTTCGACACGCCTGCGACCGATACTGATCTACAGGCTGCCTTCGCAGCTTTCGAGCGACTAGCTCACGAGGAAGCGGCGTTGATCTCTATTGCGGAGTCAGGTATACTTCAGTTATATTCTTCTACGCCTATCCTTTCTCTCTTTATTATGCTTCTATTAACGCTTTATTCTTCAACAGGTATTTCTACCGAAGAGGCTCTTGCGGCTTCTCTAAGGACGTTCGAGAAGGAAGAGAGGCTCCGCGCTTCTTTGGGCCTTGGTATAATTCGTTTCATTACGCCTTTACTTTTTTTTATTCATGATCTGAACCTTCTCTTCGCCCTATTACAGGAACTACCACAACTTAGGTCGTTTCAAGTGTAGTGTCAATCCCAAGTGGCGATGCAGCAAAGCTTCCAAAGTCACTGACTATAGCCACGGCCATCCCAAAGTCACCACAGGAGGCGTTGCTGAAGCAGCCGATGATGGACGCCGTAGCGGTTCCTGAGGCAGAGCCCAGTTCGGACGACGACGTCCCCCTGTCGGAATCTTAAGGAGGTCAGTCCTCACTGCTCGGGCTGAGAAGAAGCGCAGGAAGCATACAGCGATGCTGTTTTGGCCACTGGTGCAGGCTCAAGCAGTATTCCACCTGCTAACATTCCTTCGGCGGATGTTCTTTCTATCATGTCTACTGCCCATAGACAGGTTGCACGTGCAGCATAGGAAGAGATTGAAAAGCTACTTCAAGGTAACGTAATGCCCAGTCCCTTATTAGAACTTGGTCCTCGAATTCTGACTTACGAATTTTCTTTTAAGCAGGGCTGGGTCCTGACGATGATATGGCAGGTGAAACGCCGATGATTACAGAGCCCGAAGTGGCCACTCTTTCTCGGGAATCTAGGATTGTCCAAACCGCTGCTCTTTCTTCTTGTGGCTCCTTAGTATTAGCGGGTGTTGCAAGCATTACGACGACCCTTATCGAGTCAGGAGATGAAGTTATGGGTGCAGAATCTATTCCCCCGAGAGAGAGAGGAAGCCGTCACACTTGGTGACGCTTCCGGCGCTGTTTTGGTCTTTAATCTATCATGTGCTCCTTAGGTTGTTTTTTTTTAGTTTTTCAATCTTGTTAATCTCTTCTAATGATATTTCATTTGTCTTGAGCATAGACGCGGTAAACCCTGAAGCTGTGTCGGCTGAAGAAGTGTCGCCGGCCGCCACTTTGACGGTCGCGGTCCCTTTGCTTTTTTCTGCGCCTCCTCAAATCTTAGAAGGTATGGGTTTCTCACTTATTTGCTTCACTGTGGATACAATCCTCCTTGTATTGACTGTATATTGTCGCGACCCTGTAGGAGTACTTTTCGACCATTTGTACCAGGTATTAAACCCGCATTTTCCCTTTCAGTCGGAAATCGTTCAACCTTCTGATATTGGTCAGTATATTCTTCACCTAATGTTTCTCTCCCTTTTTTGAGTAGACTTATTGTTGCTAAGCCTTCCTTATATTGACCACGGTATCACGGGTTGGAGGAGGAAGCAAAAGAATAGTCACGCCTCCGGCACTCCCTGTTTTGCCGCCTGCAACAGCTGGTACGATAGATTCCACATCTCAGGTGCTTTCTTTGTCTTCCGAGTTGAAATTTGACCGTAATTCATTTTGCAGCGATTACACCGGCTCCAGCTCCTTTTGAGTCTCACATTCCCATGCCCGCGGGGCCCTTCGCTAAACATACATCCTCCAGGGGTGCAGCGAATAGCCGGCGAACGTTAAGCGAGTTTATTGAAGATCTCAATGCCGAGGCCCTCACTTCTGCTACAGATTTTGCGGACGAAGTCAATCCAATGCTGGAGACGCTCGTGAACTTCCATAATGAAGATCTCGTCGGTTCTTGGGTTGATTATTGCAGGAAGATCGACGCTTTCCTGCACGAAATTGAGCTTAAGCGTCTCGCTCCTGAGGTGTTGGCCTCGAACTCTCAGCGAGCTGCGTGGGTCGAGCAAAGTGTCCCTTTCATTCGCTATTTTGAACAAGAGGCGGCTCTGAGGCGAAAGGAACATGAGGCTGCTTCCGGCGAATCCGTCCAATTGCGTGCCCAGATTGAAGCGAATGCTATGCAGCTAAAAGCTATCTTCGACAACTTTCAACAATGTATTTCAGATGGGTTGACGCTAAGGCAGAAGCTTGACTTCACCAAGCGAGTCACGCAGGACTGCGAAGCTGCCAAGCAAGAAATCGAAGAAAAGCTTTCATCCTGTTTGCAGCAAAGGACTCAAATCGAAGCGGAGTTGGCCGCTGTAGCTGAACAAGAGAAGGAATTGAGGGAAGCGCATGAGCGGCTTGTCAGTTTGTTGAAGACACCTCTTCGTTAATAACTGTCATTGTACCCCCTTTCTTGTACTGGTTGTAAACTTCTGATTCATGAATAACATGTATTCATTTTGATTCCTTTATGAAATGTATCTTGTATTCACTTGAATTTATGAATAAAAGACATTTTATTTCATACTAGCATTTCTCTTTTCTTCGATGTCTTGATCTGGTGTGAAGTAGCTTATATACTTATTTCGGAGTTTGTAGTTTATTCACTCATCCCGGAGTTTCTAGTTTATGGACTCATTTCGGAGTTTATAGTTTACCTTCCTTGGGCTTGTAGGCAAACATGTCCTAACGTCACAGTTAACCCCTGCTGTTTACGACAGAGGTCCGTTAGGGTCTGTGGTATTAGGGTTTTGTCCGTCGTACCGTCGCGTTGGCTGATGCATTCCCCAATATGCAGACTTTACGCTATTATTCGAATAGCCCCGCAACTGTCGTGTCTCTGATCCTTTCGGGGGCTGGACAAGACGTCTTCAAGTAATCTCCTTAGTTCATATTACCGTCGGAAGAGAAAACGTTAGGAATTTTCCATAACTCTTTTTACTTGAGGTTAGGCTCAGTTTGGGAGCCCCGATGAGTCATAACCACTCCGCGCTGGTGTGGGATGATCTCTGATAGTCTTTTAGGTTTTATTTGAGTTGCCGTCAAGACCCTGAAGCTAGGAATTTGGCATTCTCTTCCTTTGTTGATACCGCGTCTGCTGTAATGAGACGAATGTCGAGGTGATCTCTAGCTTGTTTATGAACCGTCGAGACTTGGAACTAGGGATGTTGTCGTGGCTCCGCTTTGTTGACGTTGCGTCTGTTGTAATGAGATGAATGTCAAGGTGGTCTCTAGGTTTTCTGTGAACCTTTGAGATTTAGAACTAGGGACTTTGCCATGTCTCCGTTTTGTTAACCCTGGGGTCGCTTGTTGACGTCGCGTCTGCATCCTGCTGGAGTAAGTAGAAACGCCGTTGTTGATCTCTAGGCTATCTGTGAACCGTCGAGATTTGGAACTAGGGACTTTGCCATGGCTCCACTTTGTTGACGTCGGGGTCGCTTGTTGACGTCGTGTCTGCATCCTATTGGAGTGAGAAGAAACGTCGTTGTTGATCTCTAGGTTGTCTATGAACCGTCGATATTTGGAACTAGGGACTTTTCCATGGCTCCGTTTTGTTGACGTGTTAGTTGTAATGAGACAAATGTCGAGATGGTCTCTAGGTTGTCTGTGAACCATCGAGATTTAGAACTGGGGACTTGCCATGGCTCCGTTTTGTTGACGTTGCGTCTGTTGCAACAAGACGAATGTCAAGATGGTCTCTAGGTTGTCTGTGAACCGTCGAGATTTGGAACTAGGGACTTTCTATGGCTCTATTTTGTTGACTTTGGGGTCGCTTGTTGACGTCGTGTTTGCATCCTGCTGGAGTGAGAAGAAACGCCGTTGTTGATCTCTAGGCTGTCTGTGAACCGTCGAGATTTGAAACTAGGGACTTTGTCGTGGCTCCGCTTTGTTGACGTCACGTCTGCATCCCTGTTGAAGTGAGAAGAAACGCCGTTGTTGATCTCTAGGTCGTAAATGTTTCCGTCGAGATCTGGCTCTCCTTCTGATGGAGCCTGATGGGAAAATGTGGTTCCCTTTTCGTTTGTGCCTATGGATTGTATACAGGGGTCGATATGGACTCACCTGCAGGGCAAAAGTTTCATTTTCATTCATTTTTTTCTTTCCACGACGCTCTATCATTTCAGCTTTTTATATCGCGAAAGTCCCGATTGCCCAATCATTTTAGCAATTTATCGCGGTGCCTAATCATTTCGGCTACTTTTTCTTTTTACTCGCTGTTTTTTATTGCGGGTTGCCCAAACATTTCGGCTGTTATTATATGCATATTTTTTCCCGCTAATTTTTATTGCGAGTTGCCCCATCATTTTGGCTATTTTTATATGCATATTTTTTGCTTGCTGATTTTTATTGCGAGTATGGAACTTAAGATTTGATACCAATTTTGGCATCAGCATCACTGCGACTGGAATATTGCCAGGAGCGAATCATCATTTGCCGTGAAAGGCCTTGGAATTTGATACTGATTTAGGCATCAGTATTGCTACAACTGGGATATTGTTAGGAGCGAATCATCATTTGCCTTTGTCGATTTGAACAAAGGTGGCTTAGCAAACAAGGTTAGGATCCTATCGACTAAGGCTTTTTGACTTCACGAGCCGTAAGGGTCTCAAAAAGGTATTTCTCCCTACGAGCCGTGAGGATTTCGTAGGTGTATGTTCTCCTTAGAAGTCGTAAGGACTTCTAAGTGGTGTTCTCTCTTATAAGTCGTAAGGATCTCATAAGAGTAATTTCTCCTTATAAATCGAAAGGACTTACAAGTGTCGCTCACCATATAAGGACATTCCTCATGATTGGTGGAACTTGTTAGGGGAAACGTTTATTTATGCCCGTGGATTGTATACAAGGGCCAATATCGGACCGCCTGTAGGGCAACATGGGGAGTATGACGGCTAAAGGACAGGTTTGGATCCCTGTAACTTAATAATTTGAATATTATGAGCCGTGAGGGTCTCACAGAGGGAGTTCTCCTTACGAGTCGAGAGGATCTCGTAAGTGAAAATTTTACGAGATTGCGCCCTTTCGGGTTTTCACAAGCTCGCTGGTAGCCCTGCTGCTTTTACTTATGGCGCCCTTTCGGGTTTTCAGCCGTGCTCATTTCACTTGTGGACGTACCGTTTTTTTACCCCTCTATTTTCCAATGGAACTTAGGGGTGACTTCGCCACCGGGGCAGCTGTGTAGCCAGCGGAACTTGAGTTGCAGTCCTTGCCGTTGGGACTTGTGGACTTGAATTCCATTATCACCGTGTTTAAGGCGACGTATTAGTTTAAGGATATTACGGTCTATTGTTAGTTTAAGGACATCTCGGTCCAGGGCCAGCTTCGAGGAGAAGTTTCGCCGGATACTACTTATAAAGTCTTGACTCAGGAAGACAGCGAGCGAACACGAGCGTCGTCGTCTATTATTAACCTGAGTCGTGACTTGTCAAGCGTAGTATTTCTTAAGGAACCGGCCGTTTATTGCCCGGAAGGGTCTTTCGCCATGCTATCCATGAGCAAGTAGGCCCCACCTTGGTAGACCTTGTCTATGATGTACGGACCCTCATAATTTGGCTCGAATTTCCCCCGCTTTGCACGGTTGGGGATCATAGGTCTTTTTACGACTAGCACGAGTTCTCCTTGGCGGAATGTTCTCAGTCTGGTTAGTATTTTGTATGAGCGTGTCATCCTTACTTTGTAAGCTTCCAGGTTTTGCTGCGCCATAAGACGAGTTTCATCGAGGGCATCGAGCTCCTCAAGCTGAAGATGGGCATTTTCTTCATCCATCGGCTCATATCGAACTGCCACTTGTAGAGAGGGTAGCTCTATCTCCAAGGGAAGTAACGCTTCCGTGCCGAATACCAATGCGATTGGCGTTGTATTCGTGGCCGTTTTGAACGTGGTTCGATACGCCCAGAGAGCTTCATGCAGTCTCTCGTGCCAGTCGTTTTTGTTTCCAGACACCGTTTTCTTTATGATCTTCATCAAGGTCTTGTTGAAAGCCTCAGCTAGACCGTTAGCTCGGGGATTATAGACTGAAGAGTATCTCCAGTCTATATTATGTTGCTGTGTGAAGCGGATGATCTTATGGCTCCTGTAGGCCGGCCTATTATCCAAGATGATCCGTCGCAGAGTGCCGAACCGGTAGATGACATGTGTTCTGAAGAAATGGAGGATGTTCTCTGTCTTCACTTTCCTTAGCGGTACTGCCTTTGCCCACTTAGAGAAGTAATCGGTCGTTGCCAGTATGAACCGATGTCCTTTGGATGATACTGGTTCGATGGGCCCGATTATATCGGTTCCCCACATTTCGAATGGCCAGCTGGCTACCATTGGGTGTAGCGGATTTGGAGGTTGGTTGATGAAGTCACCATGAATTTGGCATGAGTGACACTGCTTCGCATATTCGATACAGTCCTGAATCATCGTGCGCCAGTAGTAACCCATTCTCTTGATCTTCAGTTTTATCTTTGGCCTGGCTTGATAAGAACCGCAGAGTCCGTCGTGGGTTTCTTGGACGACTCTCCTTGATTCTTCTAGTCCCAGGCACCTTAGCCATAAACTGTCGAACGATCTCTTATATAGAGTATCATTGATGAAGGCAAAAGACAGAGCTCGTTTCATGAGCTGATGTCTTGAAGATGTGTTTTCGGGCGTTCGATGGGATTTGAAGTAGTCTATAAAGACTTCTCTCCAATCCTTAGCCTTTTCTTCCTCCTCTAATTGGAAGGCCGCTTATTTGGTCACTTCCTTTCTTTCAGACAACTCCGGAGGTATTTCCGCTGGCGCGAGAATCCAGCGGCTTTGCACAATGATCCTTACGTCATCGAGGTTTTCGTCGGACAGTTCTTTAGCGAGCTTGGCTAATGCATCCGCCTTGCTATTTTCCGCTCGCGATATGCTTTCCAGGATGTAGGAAGGAATTTGAGTCAGCAGTTGCTGCACTCTTTCGCCATATTTTACCAACTCCGGTTTACAAGTCTGATAATCTCCATTTACTTGGCTAACGACTAGCTAGGAGTCTCTATATATGAGGAGATCTTCGATTCCCATGTCGACAGCAATCTCAAGACCCGCTATCAAATCTTCATATTCATCCTCGTTGTTTGTCCTTGGTTCTGTTAAGGAAAGGGCGAAATGCAATATCCTTCCTTGCAGAGTCACGAAGATAAGGCCCACCCCAGTTTTGATTATGGGGGTGCTTTGCTTTCGCTTCTTCAAGGAAGATGCTCTGTCGAAGTATAGTTCCCATCGGGAATTATTTCCTTCTTTCTCCCCTTCGATTGTGCCGAACGCGTGTTCGTCTGGCAATTCGTAATTTAAGGAAGAGTCGGCAGGTATCGGATGCTCAGCGAGAAAGTCGGTGATGGCCTAGCCTTTCACTAACTTGAGGGGTCGATATGTTATCAAGAATCCCATCAAGAGGAAGGCCCATTTGGCAAGCCTTCCTGTTAGTATGGTCCTTCACATCAGATATTTGAGAGGATCCACCTTCGATATGAGATGGATCTCATGTGCCAAGGCATAATGTCGAAGCTTCGTTATCGCGAAGATCAGTGCCGAGCAGTGTTTTTCAATGGGGGGTAGTTGTTTTCTGCCCCAAAAGAACTCGACTCAAATAGTAGAGAGCTCTCTCCTTCCCCTGGTCATTCTCTTGTGCCCATAGCACGCCTAAAGAATCTTCAAGGGCTGTTGTGTATAGGATGAGGGGCTTTCCCCTGACCGGAGCGGTCAGTACCGGCGGGTTTTGCAGATATTTCTTGATTTCATCCAGTGCACTTTGGCATTTATGATCCTAAATGAACGGGGTCCCTTTCTTCATTAGATGGCTGTAGGGGCGGCATTTTCCGGAGAGATTAGCTATGAACCGTCGGATATATGCGGGCTTTCCTTGGAGAGACCACAATTGTTTGAGAGTTCTTGGCGCGAGCATTTACATAATCGCCTTGATATTTGATGGGTCTATTTCGATGTCTCGGTGTCTTAGATGAATCCTAGGAATTTTCCTGAGGAGACTCCAAACGCGCATTTCGGAGGGTTCATCTTCAGATTATACTTCCGAAGATGCTAGAACACTATTTTCAAATGCTCCCAGTGTTCCTCGTACGATTTGCTTTTCACCACGATGTAGTTGATATAACATTCGATAATCTAGTGTATGAGGTCATCATAGATCTTCGTCATGGCCCTCTGGTAGGTAGCGCCAGCGTTCTTCAGACTGAAGGGCATCACTTTATAGCAGAATATGCCCATCGGAGTCCGGAAGGCAGTATGCTTTTGGTCTTCGGGATGCATCTTTATTTGACTATACCCCGAAGATCCATCCATGAAGGAGAATACCTCATGGGTGGACGTGTTATCGATCATCAGCTCATTAACAGGCACTGGGAAGTCGTCCTTCAGACAAGCCTTGTTGAGGTCCCGAAAGTCCATGCAAATGCGCACCGTCCCATTTTTCTTAATCACCGGAACGATATTGGCGATCCAGTCAGGATATTGAACTTCTTGGATGAAGCCGGAGTCAATTAGTTTCTTGATTTCAGCATTGATACTCATCTCGAGCTCGAGCCGCATTCTTCTTAGCGCCTGTTTGATTAGCTTGACGTCCGGTGATATCGCCAGTTTATGCACCGCTATTTCTGGATCTAGTCCTGGCATCTCGGAATAGTTCCATGTGAAGCAGTCTTTATATTGCATAAGCACGTCTTTTACTGTGGCCATCTGTGTTTCAGACAACAGCTCACTGACGAACGTTGGCATTGGATCGTTTTCCGTCTTAAAGTCAATTTTTCTTAAGTTGTCCGCCGTGGTGTGTATCCCATCTTCTAGCTCTTTTGGCGCCGGTGGAAACTCTGAGATCACCTCCTCCTCGGCCTCATTTACAAAGCACTTGAAAAAGTCATCCATATTCTCGTGCTCTCCGTCCTTCAAGAGTGTTATCATGTGGTGTTAGTTATATGTATGCCCTGGAGGCCATTACTGTACATTGGATATATATTGTAGTGGATGCTGGGACATATATAGGTAGGACTTTCTTGCTCGACATGATAGTACGCTATCTGGTTGCTCTTTATCTTAACATGTATACTTTCTGTCTCTCTGATTACATGTTGATAAAGCCCTTAGGATGTGTACTCGACTTCCAGGACTATGATGCAGATCATACTAGTGGGGTCTGGGTAGTCAATGAGTACATCCTTCAATGTTCCTAGTCGTGGGAATATCGAGACGGGGCATCGATATTCCAGAGTAGACTAGCGTATATCTTCTCGACCCATGTGATGGGCGATGGATGATCCCATATCCATTGGTGTTTGACATCGGAGATGGTATGCGGGTGCTCAGTGGAGACTGGGTACACTGAACGGACTCGCCGAGAACTCCCAGATGGTATGATACCTCACGTCAGATGGCAGTTCTCTGGTGACACTGGTACAGCTTAGTCTGTTGACCCGAGATCGTCATAGAGTCTTGTGTGTCTCCCACTGTGCTTTGATTTCCACCCTACCACGGCTCTACTGAGTCGTGCAAACAGGTGGTTTTTGGGTACAGTCCCGATTCACATGGAGGCAATGAGCGATAGGAGGGGATTCGTCTCTCCCGGTATTGGGGGTTGATGTTGCGCTATGCACGACTGGCCATAACAGGAAATCCCTGGCCAGGGTTGCAGTGATATACTGGTAAGAGTTATCAGTAGTTTCACGATTGTTATGGACCTCACGTCGGCATGACTTATCGAGCTATTGGGGTCTGACGTTTACCACCCCTAGGCAAGATATGCGACATATCAGACGAACAGACCGGACTGTACGGTAAGTGTTACTGGTTGGATTCACAGGAGTGTGAGCGGGCTTGCTCGTCGATCTTCTGATCGCTCAATACCCGGGTGGCCGTTACGTTTAGCAGACCGCTTGTGGCTTGTGGGTGCTTGATATGATCATCATCTGCTGCCGGCGTATTGACGAGTCTTTAGAGTCCTACACAGAGGTTTCCTGGCTCAAGCGAAACGAAATAGGAGCGCATATGAGATATGTGCGGGACCGAGAATAATGCGTATATGTGATACCGTATTTCATTCTCGCGATGAATGTATCGAATGGTTGTATGCGATATAACCTAGTTATCGAATCAGGGATTGATTCGATAAGTCGATACATTGGATACTAATCGGTTATATGCGATATGACCGGATCATTGAATCAAGTGTTGATTTAATGATTTAATGTATAATTATATATTTGATATATTACTTTGCATTAACTAGTATTGGTTCACTTTAAATGGATTTTCTCACTTGAATTACACAAGTTGTATATGTGATATACTTTTGTGCACAAGATTATATCATGTTTGATGATACATGCTAACTTGGTTAAGTGTATGATTAAACCATGGTTGTGTAATGGTTAGGGTTTTGATTTTATTTATTTATTTGTTTATTTATTTAATCATTTTTGGAAAAATAAAATGGTGGATTTATTTGTTCTTTGCTAAAAGCTTCTTGAAGCTTCAAAGCATCTTTGAAAAGTCTTCCATTTTGTTTTTACTACTAAACCTAACCATTCACCTAACCCTAGTTTATTCTCTACACTTTACCATGGTTACATTATGATAACCATCACTTGATTATTCAATTAGAATTAATTCATTTTCCATTCTTTTCTTCTTCTTCTTCTTGATGAAGAAAGAAAAGCTTTCTTGAAATTTATCAAGTGTTGATTCCAAGTGAGAAATCCAAATCTAAAGTGAACCCACTTCCTATTTCTTCATCCTCTACCTCTTGCCAAGTAGTATAGGGTGTTTTCTTCACAAGTTTCATGACTTGGTGAAGTTGGAGTTTGATCTTGAGTTGCCTCGACGTAGATCATCTTCGGCATCGAAGTCGACGACCTAGCCTGCCCATTTCTTCGATGAAGCCGATGCTAGAGTCATGGATTCCATTTGGACAGTGAGGGGACGTCATCACGGAGCCTAGGAGGTGGAGGACCGGATCTACAAAGGTTGTAGCCTCTTTCCTTTTAGATAAAGTTGTTTATTTGCATTGCATCGTCTATAAATCTAGTTAATGATCCGTATTAGGGTTTCTCGGTACTTGGAAAATTTGAATTAGCTATGTTTGATCACTTGTGAAACCTCTAGTGTGTGCCTAGGAACCCTACATGTGGCAGGTATGAGTTCATTTCCAAGTCCGATGTTGATCTGGCCTTACTCTCGCGATATAGGTTGCTTTTGGCTCATGCTTTCGTGGTGGGGTTACCCTCCAACTGTCGGTTAGAAAAAACCTGCCTTGCTTATACTGGTCTTCGACCCAGTCTTTGAAGGTGAAGCAGTCTTCAAGAGGATGTCCTACGGCTCGGTGGTAGGAGCAATAAGCCGAATGATGGACCTCGTTTATTTGTTCGGGGTGCCAAGACTCCAGGAGCGACATCATTTGATGCTTAATAACACGGTCGAATATTTTCCTTCTCTTGTCTTAGGGGAAAGAATATTTCCGACCCATCTTCTTCATAAAAGACGGATTTCAGTTGACTCTTTCTCGATTGCGTGGCTTCTTGGATCCACTTCGCTGTTTTAGAACGTCATTCTCGTTCTTCACCTTGTAGTTGCGTTTGCATCGGGCTTTTTCCTTGCCACGAGAGCGCACAGCGGGCTGAGGGTGAAAGGCATCGTAGTCTTCTTTTTCCGCAGACTGCTGAGTAAGATGCTGGGTCCTGGCTTTCTCGTAAATGGCCATTTCGCGGCTGTGGTCATCCCGAACCTTTTGAACGGCTTCTCTTATTAGCTTGTCATTTTGTTCTTCAAATGACGGACTTGGCATTTTTACGGCGGGATCTCGCTCTGGTTCAGTATCAGCGTTATATGGAAAAACATTCTCTTCTCCACCAGAGTTATTTATGACACGGCAGCCATGGAGTTGCTCTCGTTTTTTGGACAGAACGTATCCAAGTCCAATCATCTCCATCTTCCCATTGGGCATCATTCGCTGAGTCCCGGGAATGTCCCAAATCTTGTTGTAGAACTGGGCTTGTCGAGCGGTTTGTTTGAAGGGTACGCCTTGGCATTTTAATAGCCTTTTCAATTCCTCTGCGTAATATCTGGGCAGACGGATTAGTTGAAGCCTGTCAAGCGCAAGTTTGGCACCATGCCAGACTTCTTTTTCCACTTTAGTCTCCGTAGATTGGTAGAAGAGGATCGTCTTTTCACCTCTTCGCCTAGGAGGGACGTAAAAGGTCTGCAGCTCTTGCACGCCGTACATATCGAGTGCATCAAGTTCCCTGTAATACCGCTGCGGAACCATGACAATTTATAAACTCTGATCAGCTCTAGTGAAGGTCTGCATTAACGGGTGGACGGAGAACACTGCGTTGGCCTCATCCTCAGAATCACTGCCGAAGACCAAAATAGGGGTAGATAGTCCGGGCCTGTTGCCTTGGGGTTGCCCCGAGTAGGCTATCTCTTCATCTTCCTCGATATTGCTCCCAAAGACCGGGATAGTGGCGACGGCTTTTTGTGGGTTCTTTGGTTTACTACATCTTTCCGTGTCTTTGAAGTCTGGTAGGAATACTTGGAGTCTTCATATTTGCGGACTTCATTTACGGAGAATGGGTTTAGCTCCCATGTAACTGTGTACTCGAGTCCATCTTTGAAGTACTTCATACACTAATGTTGTGTAGAAGGGATGATGTTATACTCATGTAACCAAGGCCGGCCGAGCAGGGCGTTGTAACAGGTCTTGGCGTCAATGACATGGAATTTGATGTCGGTGATAAGCATCCCAAAGTGTAATGTCAATATCACCGACGCAAGAGTCTGTGATGACTGCGAGTCGAACCTGGAGATGATAATTTTGTCCCGATCCACGTGCTGAACGTTCATGCAAATCTCCTTCAGCACCTTCACATTGAGAAGGTTGACAGAGGACCCGTTGTCGACCAGGATCTTCACTATCTTAATGTCGTGGCAGTACCCAGTGACATATAAAGGACGGTTGTGCTCGCACATTCCAAGGAGGAGATCTTCATCGCCGAATGTGATGTCGGTTGTATGAACCTCTGCCAGCTTATCTTTCATCTTTTCTTCTGCAAGGAAAGCTTAGAACTGATCAGGCTCTTGTAATGCCTTGATCAGAGAATCTCGTTCCTCTTTGGACAGGAGGAGAGCATCCAGTATGCTCAGTTGTGAGGGTATCTTCCTCAAATGTGCCAGGACATTGTAATCCACCTTATTTTCTTAGGCAAGTCCTTTGCCGTGATCTTTTTGACGACTCTATCGTCGAGGGCAATTTCCTCAGGGACTTTCTTTTTCCCCTTGTCTCTTTTGTTCGAACCCTTGTTTGTAGGCCCGAGATTCTTTTCAGGCAACGTACGATTACGCAGCTGAGTGTTCTCGCAGTTTTTCTCCTCTTCTTCTTTTCCAGAGGTGGATTCTTTAAAGAGAGGGCCGAGGGTTATTTCTTCCTCAGAATCGCTCCCGAATGTAAGAACTTGAGATTTTTCTTTTGTCGAACTGGTATCAACCATATGACAGTTGCCAGCCGTTCCTTCATGCTCATCTGTCGCGCTTCTTTGTTGTCGACGGGTTTTGCGCTTCATCCGCTTGAAGTGTTGCCGATGAGCAACGTATCCTTGCCACTGCTTCTTGAACTCATTGAACTCTTCGGTGGAGTGTGTGACCCTCCGATGGTATAAGCAGTAGTTCGGACGTACATCCGCTTCGTCGAGGCACGTACTCTTGGGAGTGTTTTCCACGAGAGGAGGCAGCTTCATTCCCATTGACAGGGCTTCGGCGAACTGCTTCTCTATCTTGATCCTGCCCTTGTTTGTAGCAGGTGTGCTTTGGCTTAGGTGGAGTATTTTACGACTCATCCTTACCGCGGCTTCTTCATCCTGACGCCGACGCTTGGCCTTTTCGTATATGACTGTTTCACGTTCTCGGTCAGCTTTGCTCTTTTGAAGGGCTTCGTTCAGCAGCCTGTCAATTGGGTCCTCTGATAGCTCCAGGGAATCTGACGTCGGTCCTGCCCCCAGTTCCTCTACTTTGCTTTCCGGTGCCGAGGGAGTTTCTTCATCTTTTAATGATGAGTGAGAGACCATGTGGCAACTCGCTACAGAATCCTCGGGTTCTTCTGACAAGTCATTTCCCTCATTAATGTCACTATCTCCGTTCTCAAGTTTGTGGTTGAGAAACTCTTCGAGTGTGACTGGAGTCCACACCTTTTGGTTGTATTCCTCCAGTGCATCGATGTATTTTTGCAGGTCCGTATGATTGTTGTCGGGCTGCACGGGTTTCTTGGTCTTTTTCTTTTTCTTCGAAGACTTCGAAGGCTTGGCCTGGAGGTCTTGCCCATTGTTAGTAGTTTTCGGTATTGGGCGCGGTTTAAGCATTCCCTCAATGATCTCGAGCTCCAGCGGGCTTTTCCACCTGATCGCCGGACATGCTTGAAGGTCCTTAGCATTCTTTTAGTTTTAGCCGAAAGGACAACTTTCCACGGAGCTTCTTCTGTAAATGAGCATGATGCCCCCGGCGTGTTCACCTTTTTAGGAGCGTGCTTCTGTGGTGGGTTCACCCTCCAGTTTTCGGACAGCGCAAACTTTCCTTGTTGGTATTGGTCCTCGACCCAGTTTTTGAAGATGTAGCAATCCTCAATTTGATGGCCCACTACTCTATGGTAGGAGCAGTAGTTGGGATTTTTGGCGTCACTAGGCTGCAGTGGACGTCTCGGATCCGGCAGAGTGATGAGTTTGTTGCGCATTGCCAGTTCGAACAGTCTCCTCGATTTATCACGGGAAAATGAGTAAGGCCGTCCTAGTTTCTCCTCGAGGAATTGGCGCGGGCGCACGTTACTTTGGCGAACAACCGGTTTCAAGTTGCTCGGCTATTGTTGAGTGTTGGCAATGAAGGCCGCTTTCCCTTTTCCCTTTTCATTTCGAGGATCCATTTTTGAAGAGGACGGCCTATGGCCCATCTGGTCCATTTAGGCCAGCTTGTCGATCAAGGCCTGGAAGGTGGTCGGCTTGAAGAACATCATAAATTAGGATACAGTCGCCTGAGGATCGAGAGTCCCTACGAACATGCCCACGGCCGAAGCTTCCTCTATGCGTTGTTCGCATTTTGACCATAGGTTTCGCCACCGAATTGCGTATTGAACCCAGGTCTCTCCTGGCTTTACCCTGGCATTGATTAACGCCGTGATCGGGGTGCGCTCATGAACCACTGCGTGAACAGTAACTCCATCTCCGTGAATGTTTTGACGGAGTCATTTGGGAGCTCCCAGTACCATTCAAATGCCACTCTGACAAGCTGCCAACAAACTGGCGAATCAACAATTTGTCGTCGCCTCCAGTATTGCCGCATAAAGCTCTGAACTAGGCGATGTGCTAATGCGGGTTGCCTGTCCCCTTGTATACGTGGAACTTGGGGATCGTATATCCCGGCGGGTACATTATTTGATCGTACCAGCCTGGGTAAGGTCGCCGGGTTCTGACAACTTGGCCAGCCACTTTGCTTGCTGAGCTCGTATTTGCTGAGCTATGTAGTCATCAAGAGCAGCTTTGGAGATTGTCTCCTCCCTGGCCATTGATAGAGCCGGGAGAGGGTTCGATGTTTCCCCTCCGTCGTCCTCGATGATTATCGGCAGGTCGTCCGCTGGAGGTTCTGGCTGGATCATCATTCCAACCATGTCTTGGAACAGGAGCACCATCTGCTTTATATTAGAAGTCTGTTCCGCAGCCTCTTTGTATTTTCTTTCTATCACCCTTCGCAGGAACTCCGTATCGGTCTCCTGCTCCTGGCGTTGTTCACTTGTTATTTCCGTGCATCTCCTGGAGCTTTTGTTGCTGCTCCTGAGCCTTTGTCAACGACCGAGTTTGCGACCGATGCCCCACGGAAGCACGACTTTCTTCTTTTCTGGAAGCCGTGTACACTGTGTGCACGTCATGCCCCCAGACTTGGGGCGTTTGGATCCACCACCTTTGGGATTTGCAGCCAGTAGTGGTTGATTTTCTGGCCTTCTCTTTTTGTGTGAAGTCAAAATCAAAGGAGCCATTGCAACGGGCACCTTCGTAGAAGAAGTCCTTCGTTGCATGGTAGAGGGATGGTCCTCCTCTTCCCAAGCCTTTGTTTTCCTCAGTCGGCGAGAATAGTCTTTATTGATCACAGAATCTTAGACCTTCTGCCAAACCCTGTGGACTTGGGAGTACAGCCGCTGAGTAGGCTGCTCCGGCTTCACCTGTATCATGTTTTCAATAAGTGGGGGAGATTTCTTCAGCACCGCGGTCGGAGAGTTCTTTCACACCCTCCTAAGCAGATCAAAGTTGTTCCCGGTTGGAACAACAGCGTCAGCTTCCACCATTGAAGCTAGTGGAGTAAGTCCAGAGGGGGAGTCGCCCCATCTTTCCTCACTCGGTGCCAGTGGCGACGTCGAGCATGCCTTGCAGACGGGATTGTCTCCATTATGGGAGTGGCTTCGTCATGCCCCTGCTTTGGTGAAGGGCTACTGCTGGGGCCAGCTTATTGAAGACTGACATTCGTTGAGATGGAACAGTCAATCTTTCGAAAGCCGACTTTGTGGTAGGGGAAGCTCTTTTGATGACTTCGTCCATAGCAGAAGTTGGAATGGCCAATCTTACGAAGACCAATCCTTTAGTAGGAGAAGCCCCTTTGACGACTTCACCTGCCGGAACTGGAATGGCTATCCGCTTCGAGATAACCCTTTCGGGTATTGCGGACCTCTTTGCGGGTCTACTTGAGCTTTGGGTCAGCCTGTTGACGACTGAGGTAGCAGACTTGGATGACCCATTGAGAGGGGCCATGGTAGTTGCAAGTCGATCGAAGACCGACTTCTTAGGAGCTTCCTGTGATGGCACTAGGGCGCTGAAGCTTGCTGGCGGGAGCATAGTCCCGAAGAACAATCCAGTGGTGGCATGAGTCACCTGTCCCACTGGCATTGAAAAGATGCAGGCCGCATTTGGCTCGTATGTCATTCCTCCAGCTAAGACGGAGCGGGAGTTGTTGTTGCAGGTACACTTGGAAGCCATTGATCTTCTTTTCTCTGCGCAGGAGTAAGGCACCAAATCTTAGTACCTTGAATCCAGGAGCAACCATAGTAATCTACGATTTGTTCACGATACACGAAGTGTGGAATGGAAAGAGAAAAAGGTCCCACCGGGCGTGCCAGAATCCGTTTACCGCCGAAAACGGAGACGAAACCGCGTAGGTCATCTTGCCTGAATTTTGGGGCAGATACTATTTGGATTTATCCGTCCACCTCTCCGAAAATGCCAAGTTGATTTATGGCACCATGTATCGGAGGTTTGGACGGATGCGGCCGTTGTAGCAGACTTCGTCAGATCCCCCTCGTTTGTGAGGGGTTTTTCATTGTGGGGACGCTCTTTCCTGCGGGCGCAAGTCCCTGCAGTTAATTACGTTACCGCATTACGGTAACCACTTTCTCCTGCTCAAGAAGTTCACTTCATATCGTGTGTGTTTGTTTTATTTTTGGTTGTCCGTGGATTGTATACGAAGTCTAATTTATACGTAGATTAGTCCAAATCCATATATCTTAGATTCGGGTTTGGGTTGATTTAAGAATCATTAATCACGTTTGAGATTAAGATCAACTTAAATTTTTTTTAAGAATACGTTAGTCCAATTTGAGACTAAGATCTACTTAACAGGGTTTTAGGATCATTCAGATCCAACAAAAGAGCATTTGGGCTCTATTGTTTTAGTTTAAGGATGTTACGGTCTGTTGTTAATTTAAGGACGTTTCGGTCCGTAAATCACCATTTTTGAGGTGAGGGTTTAGTTTAAAGACGTTTCGGTCCGTAGTAGTTTGAGGACGTTACGGTCCGTAGATCACCCTTTTTGAGCTGAGGGTTTAGTTTAAGGACTTTACGGTCCGTAATAGTTTGAGCACGTTACGGTCCGTAGATCACCCTTTTTGAGGTGAGGGTTTAGTTTAAAGACGTTTCGGTCCGTAGTAGTTTGAGTACGTTACGGTCCGTAGATCACCCTTTTATGCCCGTGAATTTGTTACGTGATGGGATGTACGGCGATGATATGGGATATACCTATTTAGGGTGTGGTTTGGTTTAAGGTGTGCACGTTGGGAAGTGTACCCAAAAGCAGTTGGTTGTTGGTACCCACCACCTCTCTGAAGACGTTGAGGAATTACAACGACATGCATTGGAGGTATGGAGAGATGTACCCTTGAACCAATTCCCATGTCTGAGGGAAGAGATCATGGTGGACCATCTAAGAATCATTAGCCATTTTTGGGAGACTAAGATTAACTTAGGAAATGTGGGATGAACATAATTTTGAATATCATGAGTCATGTTTGGGAAACATTGAACCTATGGGCTCAGTTGATCTGAATTAGGGACCTAGACAGCTTAGGATTGACCCACTCAAATTTTTTTTATTTGAAAGAAGTGCTAAGCACCGGTTTGGGCTCAGTCCCCTTTTCTTGCAAAAAGTGCTGAGCACTTATGTGAGTTCTGACGCTCACACTTTACTCTCTCTTTTCTTTTGTCTCTATATGGAACGCTGAGCACTCTTTATGGCGCCCACGCGTAAAGCATGTTAGGCGCTAGGCACTGAATGATGAGTGTTAAGCATTTTATGTTCTATGGCGCCCACGTGAGGATCACGTGGGATGCTGGGCGCTGAGCGCCACACCACTGAGTGCTAAGCACTCCTTATTTTGTAGCGCCCATGTGAGGGGAACGTGAGGCGCTGGGCGCTGAGCGCTAGCCACTGA
This sequence comes from Agapanthus africanus, assembly GCA_030015575.1. Lineage (NCBI taxonomy): Eukaryota > Viridiplantae > Streptophyta > Magnoliopsida > Asparagales > Amaryllidaceae > Agapanthus > Agapanthus africanus. The sequence continues at coordinate 134,545,219 of CM057337.1, forward strand.
GTGCTAAGCAATCTTTATTTTATAGCGCCCACGTGAGTGGCACATAAGGTGCTGAGCACTGGGTTCTTTTCCCTGTATTTACACTGGACGTACTCGATGGGAACTGCTGGTTGGTATTATACCCATTGTCAGTTAGCAGTTACCGGGCTGACATGAGTACATGTTTGTCCGTTGACATTACATCACTATTCGTCTCGAGTGTGTTCCCATTGCACTTAGATTACTACCCTACCACGGCTCAAATGAGTCGTGCAAACAGGTAGTGGTTGGGTGCGGTCCCGAAGCACTTAGAAGCAGTAGCGGATAGAAAGAATTCGACTTTCCCGGTATTGAAAGTTGATATTGCACTGTGTTCGGATAGCCAATACACAAAGTCCCTGGCCAGGGCAACTGAGATTTACTGGTAGGTACATCAGTAGTTTCTCAGGGTGTATTAGGCTCTACACCGACTTATTGCGCTATTAGGGGTCTGACGTTTACTACCCCTTAGGCCCGATATGCGATACTCTTAAACGAACAGACCGAACTATACGAAGATTGCCACGGATAGGCTCAGTAGGAGTTCGGATGAGTTCGCTCATCGGCCTTCTTTTCGACAGGTATCTGGGTAGCCGTTACGTACAGCTAGTGCCGCTGACGGACTTGTGGTTAAAACCACTGTCAGCGTACTGTCGAGTGTTTAGAGTCCCACACAGAGGGTTTCCCTGGTTCAGACGAAACGATGTAGAGGCCGTATGGTTTTACGTGCAGGGTTCCGATCATATACGTGTACTGGCTGCATGGATGTCGTTCGGACGAATAATACTAGTGGGCTTAGGATTAAACAGAATTCTAGTATTATATTATTGGATTAGTATTATCTCATCGTATTCGTATTTTTGCAGTACGAATACAGATATGTATATACGGTGAGGGCATTCTTGTAATTTTACAAGAGATGTTTCTAGAAGGGGACACCTCATTATTGGATTTATCTATTTTTGGAAAATAGATTAATGATATGGAAATGGAGATATTTGTGGCATAGTAAAGCATGGCTTGTTCATTTTGTTTATTTCATTTGACTTTACTATACAAGCATGGTTGATATTTTTCTACGGAAAAATATTGCATGCTTGATCATTGGGAAAGAATGAGCCATTCTTCACTTGCACAAGACTTGCTCATTTGTGTTTTCTCTTTCTCTCTCCATTGTTCTCGTCCTTCTTCCTCAAGACCCTAACCCTCACATGTGTTGTGAATCCTAGGTCATTTGAGATAAAATACTCCAATTAACACTCTGCATCTCCTAAGCTACCTAGATTAGTGAACTAGATACTTTAGTTACCTCGTTTTAGAGGTTGGAGCTTGAACCATTAACTCTCGGGTGGATCGTCTTTGACACAAGGAGACCGACGATCAAGCGTGATCCGCATCTTTTAGGAGCTCAAGAAGAGGAGAAGAAGACCCGAAGGACTTGAATCAAGAAGGTATAAAACTCTTTCATAGTAGTTTAGAACCTACAAGTGTTTGGCTAGTTAAGGTTTCCGAAAAGATCCTGTATAATAGGTCGATATTGCAAGCATAAAATCATTTTTGTAAATTTGGTCTCCCCACAAACCGCGTGGGGTGTGCGACATCGAATTACATCAAAGACCAACCGGTCTCGGAAGCCATTACTGGGAGGAGAAGGACTGACCTGAAGAATGGTTTGCAACTGCTAAAATCAAAGAGACCACATGAAGAAAACATGACCGACAATCCCCTATATTGCGTATATCATAGAATGGTGAGTCACGCAATCAAGGATGTTTCCCCAATAAAATAGCAAAGCTCTGTTCAAAACTCAAGAGGCAGCGCCTCACGTGTCTGCCACGATAGCGCCAGCGCCAGAGTTAAAAACACTCATATGAGTAGCGCCCGTGTGCAAAGCACACAAAACTCAGGAGGCAGCGCCTCACGTTCCTTCCACGAGAGCGCCAGCGCCAGAGTTAAAAACTCTTATTGGCGCCTCACGTACACAGCACGTGAGCGTCGGCGCCTAATAGAATTAAATTCTACTCTCTGTTAGACAGAGCCGTTGGATCAAAAATCCAACGGAGATGATAAATTATTAGAATGCAAAATTAAATCATGTTGAAGAAATATTCCTCAAATCTTTCTAAACAAGAAAAATTACTCTCTATAAAACAGAGTACCGTTGGATTAAAAATCCAATGGTGATTAAAGAATCATTGATCTACAGAATAAATTCTGTATGGGACAATATTTCCCTAATCTTGTTAAAAATAAGAAAAATACCTCTGTAAAACAGAAGTCCGTGGATCAAAAATCCAACGGTGGGTAAAATCCCCAAATAAATTCGGATCTCTCAATGAGAGATTTCTTCAACTAATCAACAGACTTGACTCTACTATATAAAGGACCCAAGACTTCAAGTCTAACACAGAGGAACCCCTCCCCCCAATAATTTTTGAGTAAAAAAGCAGAAAGCTTCAAAAAGGCAGAAAGAAAAAGATCTACCTTCTAAGGAAAAAAAACTAGGTAAATAAAAAAGAAGAGAGATCAAAGCATCTCGTTTACCTATTGAAGGGTTTAACCCTTTTAAAAAGAAGAATTTAGTTCTTTCTCTGGATCTAAGATCCACAAGACAAGTCTCCCACAAGTTGAGAATTTAATTCTCATCGGGACAAACTCGTTCTTGGAGATCAAAGATTCAGAAAAGAACAAGGAAATTGAACTCCTCAGAACAAAATATACAAGGAAAAAATCCCAGCCAATGGTTGCGGGATACTATCTCTGTTATTGCATAACCTAATGAGCACCTGTATACTATCTCTGTTACTGCATACCAATGGCTGCGGGACAGGCCATCTCCCCTGACTGGGGATAAGAAGCGCATACACTAGTCTAGTCTGGAGTATCGATACCATGTCTCGATAATCTTACGACTAGGGACAAGCTTAAGGATGTGCTTATAGACTACCCAACCCCCACTAGTATGACTGCCATCACAATGCTGGTAGTCAAGCAAAGATCCTAAGGGATCTATCAATATGTATTAGCGATATGCTAAAAGAAACATATACACATATTAGGATAGAATCAAACCAGATAGCATATTATCATATTGAGCAAGACTGTTATTATATCTGTGTATATCTCAAGCTTCCAAAATATAATATATGATCCATTACTATACAAAAATGGCCTCTAAGGCATATATCACTAACAATATCCCACTTGCACTAAGGCCATGTATTGGCATATGGCAGAGATATCATCTCGAATAGCCTCTCAAACTGCGTCTGAGGGATGTCCTCTGTGAGTGGATCTGTGGTGTTGTTCTCTGTGTCTACTCTTCGAACCTCGATCTCCCGGCGATCCACAATCTTCCTGATCAAGTGATACCACCTCAAGATATGTCTTGACTTCTGATGGGACCTTGGTTTCTTCGCTAATGCTATAGCCCCATTGTTGTCATAATACAAAGGTATTGGATCAACAATGGATGGAACCACCTGAAGTTCTATAATGAACTTCTTCATCCAGACTGTTTCTTTCGCGCAGTCACATGCAGCGATATACTCTGCCTCTATCGCCAAGTCAGCAACGGTATCCTTCTTGGAGCTCTTTCAACAGACCACCCCTCCATTGAAGGTAAAGACATAACCCGACATGGATTTGGAGCCATCCTTGTCACTCTATAAGCTGGAGTCAACGAAAGCCTCGATCTGGAGGTCTTTACTACCGCACACCAAGAACATCTGCTTAGTCCTTCTCAGGTACTTGAGAATGTTCTTAACTGCTATCCAGTGCTTCTCCCCAGGGTTTGACCGATACCTGCTTACCATGCTCAGTGCGTAAGCGACATCTGGTATGGTACACAATATTGCATACATTATAGAGCTTACCGTAGAAGCGCAGGTATAATACTCATGCTATCCCTTTCCAAATTATTCTTAAGAGACATCTCTTTGGAGAGGGTGATCCCGTGACAAGCCGGTAATTACCGCGCTTGGAATCTTTCATACTAAATCTTTTCAGTCCGGTGTCGATGTACCTGAACTGTGAATGTCCCAACATCCTCTTAGATCTATCACGATAGATCTGGATCCCCAGAATGTAAAAGGCATCACCCAGGTATTTCATGGATAACTTCTGTGACAAGAATCCTTTGACTAATTATAGCATAGGAATGTCATTTCTATCAGGAGAATGTCATCCACGTACAAGACAAGGAATACTACAGTTCTCGCTATAATCTTATTATAAATGTATGGTTCATCTGGATTTTTGATAAAGTCAAATTCCTTGACCGTCTCATCAAAGCAGATGTTCCAACTCCGCGATGCCTACTTTAATTTATAAATCGATTTAAATAACTTGCACACTCTTCCGCTGCTCCCACTCTCTATGAAACCCTCTAGCTGATCCATATAAACACACTCTTCCAAATTTCCATTCAGAAAAGAGGTCTTTACGTCCATCTGCTAAATTTCATAATCATGAAAGGCAGCAATAGCAAGTACGATCTGAATGGATTTAAGCATAGCCACTGGAGAAAAGGTTTCATCATAGTCCAAGCCAGGTCTTTGGTGAAAACCTTTTGCTATAAGTCTAGCTTTATAGCTTTCAACCTGTCCATCTTCACCAATCTTCTTTCTGAAGATCCATTTGCAGCCTACGGGTTTTACCCCTTGAGGTGTAATGTCCAAAGTCCAGGTGTATATGAATTCCATTTTGGTCCGCATTGCATCCAGCCATTTTACTGAGTCTCTACTCGTAATGGCCTGCTGGAAACTAGTTGGCTCATCATTATTGAAGATGCAATCCTCTCTATCCCTGTCTATGAGAAAACCGTAGTATCTCTTAGGCGGATGAGATTACCTACTAAATCTGCGGAGTGGTGCAGGGACGTCCGGTTCTTTTGAAACTTCTGGTTCCACCATGCTTTCAGTAATAGTTTGTGGTTCTGGAATTTCTTCCGGTTCTATTGCGCTCCCACTTATTTCTTTTTCAAGAAATTGAGTCTCCATAAAGTGGGCATGCCGAGAAACAAAAACCTTTTGTTCCTCTGCGTAATAAAAAAGATACCTTCTGGAGTTCCTTGGGTATCCCACAAACTTACACAGTAATGATCGTGCCTCGAGCTTATCCACATGCTTCTTTTTGATAAAAGCTGGATATTCCCATATCTTAAGATACTTAAGATAAGGTTTCATCCCACTCCACATTTCATATGGTATGATAGGCACAGACTTAGTAGGAACTTTGTTCAAAAGATATGCAGCAGATTCTAGTGCATAATCCCAGAAGGATTCTAGTTCCATCTTTCCGATACACCATTGTGTTGTGGTGTGTATGGAGGAGTAAGATGAAAGAGAATTCCATTCTCATTTAAATAATCCAGGAACTCGGCACTTAAGTATTCACCACATCAATCAGATTGAAATGTCTTGATACTTTTGCCTGTTTGTTTTTCCATTTCATTCTTGTATTCTTGGAATTTCTTAAAGGCCTCGGATTTATATTTCATCAAGAATACATGTCCATACCTTGAGAAATCATCCGTAAAAGTAATGAAGTAGGAATAACCACTTCTTTCATGTGTAGACATTGGACCATACACGTCGATGTGTATGAGTCCCAAGAGCTCGGTGGCTCTTACTCCGTATCCAGTGAACGGAGTCTTTGTCATTTTTGCTTTGAGACATGATTGATAAGTTGCATAAGACAGATATTCAAACAGTTCCAAATATCCCTCTTTATGTAACTTCGTCAACCGTGTTTCATTGATGTGACCCAGTCTACAATGCCATAAAAAAGCTTGATTTAATTCTGGAGACTTTCTTTTAACTGTGTTCTGGACATTAAAAACCTGATATTGATTTAATACGTATATACCGTTTTCTAGTGTACCTGATCCAATCAAACCATGATTAAGATGGAAGTTTACAACATCGCTTACAAATATAAAATCATAACTTTCTTTAGATAGTAAAGATACAGAGATGATATTACATGTCAAACTAGGTACACAAAAACAATTACGCAAAACCAAAATATGTCCACTTGTCAATCCTAAGTGATATTCCTCTACAGAAATAGCATCCACGCTCGCTCCGTTAGCAACCCTGAGGGTCATATCACCTGCCTTTATAACTCTACAGTTTCTCAGAGCCTACAATGAATTATAGATATGAGATCCTGAACCAGTATCCAATACCCAGAAAGTAGAGTTAATTGACAGACAGATTTCAATTATAAACACACATAAACCTGAAGGCACAACTTGCTTAGGATCCTAGTTCTTGGCTTCCCAAGCCCTACAGTACTTCTTCCAATGATCTTTCCTGTGACAATAGAAGCATTCTTCTTCCCCTTGGATTTCGCCTTGGATCTAGAGGAGGAAGGTTTCCCAATAAGCAGAGCGGGTGTCTTTCTGGTTTTCTTTAAGGTGCCCTCTGCGCTCCTCAACATGTTGAGAAGTTCGGGAAGTGTAACTTCCTTCCCTTGAATATTGAAATTCAAGATAAACTGGGCATAGGTAGAGGGGAGGGACTGCAGAATCAAGTCTGTATATAACTCGTTCTCCAACGTGGTCTCAAGGTCCGCGAGCTCTTCAATATAGCTAATCATCTTAAGGATGTGGTCCCCTAAAGATGACCCGACAGCCAATCTCGCCTGAAACAATTTCTTCGAGGTCTCATATCTTATGATACGAGATTGCTTTTCATATAAATCTTTGGTATGGAATAAGATGGAAGCTAAGTCCATCTTCTCGTGCCATCTCTGGTGTTCATTATCCATTGAGGCCAGCATGCGGCACTTGGCTTTCGCACGGTCAATTTCCCATGTCTTACAGTTTTCTATATTCACGACGGTGGAATCTGGACCTGAGATGGCGGGGGTTTTGGTAGTAAGGAGGTAGCCCAGCTTGTCATAGGTTATGACCATCTGGACATTCCTTAGCCAATCTTTATTGTTTGGCCCCGTCAATATATTTTTATCTAGCAGTAACTTAAGCCTGGTCATTTTGGTCACTGCAATTAGGAAAGGGATAAAAAAAACATTTAGCATAATACTCTTGCAAATTTAGATTGGTTATTTGTTTATCTAAATAGAATGGCTCCCACTGTTTCCTCAAATTCTCCTTCAAACCATAAAAGAAGAATTAGTCGCGATTAATCGCACCCTACAATTCTTGCTTAACTTTTTGGCCAGGCTTGTGTTGGTACTTCGAGAGAGGTTTTCCAACGCTTTTGAGAAGTTTCTTAATTACATAAGCTCTTTTCCCTGGAGCCGTAGACCCGCTAACACCATTCTAGACACCAACTTGGTTTATAACTCCAAATAAGTCCATATGGATTAGTAATAAAGGAATATCAGTTGATACTTTATTCTTTGGATTAAAAGAAGTTTGGTTTGTTTACCTTTTAAACATGTGTCACATTGTTTATCGTTCTCGTATTTTAACAAAGGAATACTTTTAACTAAGTTGTTCCAAAAAATCGTAGATAGAATGTTCATCACCGTGTGACCTAGCCTCCTATGCCATAACCACGAACCATCGTTATTATTTACGACCGAACACTTTAAGTCTGTATTGTTGAAGTCATGTGTATAGATAAAGTAAATGTTATTATAACGTTTTCCGGTTAGAATTATTATGTTGTTATAAATAATTTTACATAAATATTTTTCAAATACTATGTTATAACCACTATCACAGAATTAACTCACACTAAACAAATTTTGTTTCAAATTATCAACAAACAACACATCATTTATAATAGTAATATTTGAATCATATTTAAATGAAATGGTATCTTTACTGATTATGTTAGCCATTTTATTATCACCAAACGTTACGGTACCATCATTTCTCTTGATAGCGTTTAGAATCAGTTGATATTGCTGGTCATGTGTCTCGAGCAACCGCTATCAAGGATCCACTTCTCACTATGTGATCTGGATTCTGTAAAACAAGAAGACGAAGGTGTGACCTTAGAAATCCATTTCATTCTTGGTCCACTGGGATTAGAAGTAAAATGATATTTGTAAGTAGAATTTAGTTTAATTTGACAATATCTAGCAACATTTTCTAATGTGCAACACTAATTGCACGTTACATTAGCATATCTATTTCCATATTTGTATGAACTTGAACTTCTAATAAATTTGGTAGGTTTTTCAAATTTTGAAATCCTACACCTTGACGTTTGTAATGATTTATATAAGTTCCCAACATAACGTCAATGTTATCCTTAGTTTTTGTAAACTTTACAATTATATTTTCCTTAATTTCTAGTTTTCTTTTTAAATCAAAAATATCATTTTTCAAAGTTCCTATAGTATTGATAGTATTTACATGTTCTTTTTCTTTTAAAACTAATTTTTCTTTTAAATCGTTGTCTTCCGAAATTAATTTTTCATATTCATTTTTAACCTGACTATTATTAATGTTATTATTGTTCTTTAATTGTTTATATTTTGAGTAAACTTTCCGATAACTAGATTTTATATAGAAACATAAATTAGCTAAATTGTTTTTGGCTAAACTTTCAATATCAAGGATATAATCACTTACTTCATTATCGTCAATCACCATGAATCACATGTTGGCAACTTCCTTATTTTCCGACTCACTTGATTCAGAATCATCTAAGATGTCCCGAAAAGTGCGTCTTTCCGAATCTTTCTTTCATTTCGTTTTGTCCTTCTTGACTTTGAGATTTGGACGGTTCATCTTAACGTGACCCTCTTTATTGCATTTGCAATATCGCATAGCCATAGAAGAATTTACCCGTTCTTGAAAGAGTTGCCTCTATTCTTAAAAAATATCTTGAAGTGCGTTGCATTGTTCTTCATGTCTTCATCGTCGCTTTCATCGTCGCTTGATGGAAAAGGCTCTTTGACTTTGTTCATTGACGTCTTAAGTGCGATATTCTTGTATTGATTGTCTTTTTTGGTCTTGATGTCACCGAATTGTATCTCATAAGTCTTTAGTTTACCAATGAGAGTGTCTACGCTCATGGTGCTCATATCATTTGCCTCTTCTATTGCGGTAATTTTAGGCTGCCAAGACAAAGTTAGTGATCGAAGAATTTAATAATTCTTTTCTTTATCTACGAATTTCATACCTAGATTAAGTAGTTCTGTAACTAAATTGTTAAACCTAGAATACATAGAATCTATAGATTCGTTTTCTTTTATAGAAAACATTTCGTATTCGTGCATCAACCCATTTATCTTACATTCTTTTACTTGGCTTGTACCCTCATGTGCAGTCTCGAGAGTACTTCAGATATCAAGTGCCGATTGACACATGGAAATTTGATTGAATTCTTCTGGAACTAAAGAGAAGTGAAGGGTATTCATAGCCTTAACGTTTAATGTCATCGAGTGTTTATCTGCGTCGGAATATGGTTTAGTGGTAGTAATAACAAAAACTTCATCTATTATATCTAAAATTTCTATGTTTATGTATTGTAGAAAAATTCTCATTTTGGTCTTCCAAAATTGAAAATTAATGATGTTAAATAGTGGAGGTCGCTTGGTGGATTGACGCTCTAGTTGATTTGCCATTAGGGATCTATAAGCTCAAAATATTAATCTTTTAAAAGTGAGCAGTTTTGTTCTGATATTAATTGAAAATACCTTAGAGGAGAGTGAATAAGGTAACTATATGTCTTATGGCAAATTTAAAAACTTAATTAAAATATTCTAAGTGATTATGTGGTGTTTTTCGTCGTATTTTGTTTGTTGGGTTTTATATCGATATTGATGGGATTTCCTTACTTGTTTATAATTACCATTGGTTATAGGACTAAGCGTGGGTGATCCCGAGGTGACGAAGAGAGGCGCGATAATCATGAGATTCGAATAGCTAGTGCCGCAGTCAGTGGGTAGATTCGTATCTACAAGTGGGGAATCGAGTGGATGGCGTATAACACCTTCGTGAAACATATTTAATCGATTAATGATGTTATTGATTTGTTACGATTCATTCTACGTGTATTGAGACTTGCTGTTAATTAGTAGAATTTATCAGTTCGCTTTAGTATGCTTATCGTGAACACACTCGTTAGAACACTTGCACGTTTACTAGTAATTGCCATATAGCACAATTACAAACTCCCATGCAATACCATACATTACTAGTAATTGACATATCACATAGAACTTGCCATGCTTTACATTATAGTATGATACGTGTAGACCTTACTGTGGTTTACATTATAGTACGATACGGGTAGAACTTTCTATGCCTTACGTTGTAGTACGATACAGGTAAGACCTGCCATGCAGCACATGTTATAGATTTATCGACAATATGTTCGTGAACGCGACTAGATATTATACTGATTGTTGAGCGAGTACACGACCAGAGGCCGTACCAATAATTGTGCATGCACGAGACTTGATGTCCGTACCGATCGTTGGGCGAGTTCGTTGACGAGATATCCACACCAGTCGCTGTGTGTGTACGTGACCAGATGTCCGTACTATTTGAAGTATGTGTTTGTGTACGTAGATTATCTGTCTATACTATTTAAACTATGTGTTCGGGTATGTAGATTAGATATTCGTACCGACTATTATAATTGAATGGAATTTTTGGTTGTCATCGTACGAGTTGAGATTCCGTACTGAATGAGATGATGATATTGGGCCGAATACGGCCTTTTATTATATTGACTCACAGAGACTTGTTATTTACCCCGATTGGGAGATTATGGAAATATAAAGGTTTTACCCATTTTTAAATAACGATTCGTTTCTTGATTTAAAATCGATAATACCAAGGATATGCTGTTTGGATTTCAAAAGGATATATATATATATATATATATTTTTTAAATATTGCAGCCTCCTTATTTTCAAAACAACGTTTTTTTCTATTTTAAAATATATATGGGATTATTCAGAAGTATTTATCTATCTACTATATTCGCTCACGCTATACTCACTTTATATGTTATTCGTCCGCGTTATGTTTACTTTATCGATTATGCTACGCTTATGTTTATAGTTCGTGCTTTGTTTATCTTATTGGTTTGTGCTACGCTTATACTATCAGTTTGCGCTATGATTATCAGTTTGAGCTATGCTTATTTTACGATCTTGTGCGTTGTTATGCTACCCGTCTGTGCTATGCTTATTTCACACAGACTAAAAAGGTACGATTTAAACGAGCTTTATATTATTGTGAAGGATGATATGATATAAATCCTAAGAGATTGAGAATACATATGAAAGAGGATATATATGAAAGAGAATTAAAATGTGATCAATTCATGAGTGATTGAGACTGTTGGTGTTCGGTGCTCACGCCGCGGAGGCCGCGGCCAAGGCGGAAACGAAAACAAAAACTTTATGCAAGCACCAAACACTCAAACACTAGGATTCGATCCAAACACCTAAACTAGCAAACTAAAACATGCAAAGGTAAGAAATTACAACCTTCGACGCATGTTCGCCCAATTGTGAAAGACTCCTCTAACCTCGTAGACGCCGGGATCGCACTTGAAGGTCGATCACCCTCGCAAAAGAAGATCCATCCGAGGGAAAACGGAAAAGGCTCCGACCGACACTCCAAACTTTGTAAGGATGGATTATGGGTGATGTAGGAATTTTTCCACTAAGTTCTCTCTAAAAAATGCATGCTCAAGAGAGCAAGAAGAAAAAGGAGAAGAGGTGAGGAAAAATGGTTTAAGTCGCACAACCATGAAGCATCTCAACAAAAAATGGAATCAATCATTCACTTGTAGAATAGAATAGCTTTTCTATTTACAACCATGGTTCAATGGTGAACCCAAATCATTTCATCATTTAATGCCAAAACCATACTCTTCTACAAGCACAACCATGCTTCATGAATCCTCACTTTCCACCTCATTTCCATTTATTTTTCAAAAAAAATAAATAAATATGAGGTGTCCTTCTTCTAGAAGCATTCTCGTATAAATACGGAATACTTCACCCGGTATACGTATCGCTACATATACGCGTATCCGTATAAAAACACGGATAGCACCAAAAAGAGAAAATGAATAGTGAACAATAATACTAATATATATATATATATAAATTATTAAATCAAAACATGATTTAATAATTCGGCTTAATTCTAAGCCGGATGGTATTATCAACCGTCCGATTAAAGTCCGTGTCTCCCGTACACATATTTAATCGGACCCCTGCGCGTACCAACGTACGGCTCCTACATCTATCGCCTGAACCGGAAAAATCCTTTGTATGGGACTCTAAAGACTCGACAATACGCTAGCAGTGATTTTAACCACAAACACGTCAGCGGCACTAGCTGTACGCAACGGCTACCCAATTAATTGCCGAAAGCGGGGTCGACAATCAAGTACGTCATTACCCTACTGAGCCTGAATGTGACAATCTCCGTACAGTTCGGTCTCTTCATCAAAGAGTATCGCATATCGGGTCTAGGGGTGATAACGTCTGACCCCCACTGGAGTAATACGTCATGCCTCGGTGAAGCCCATCACCAATAGAGATACTACTGATCAACTATCAGCAAATCTCATCCACCGTGGTTATGGATTTCTAGTAATAGCTGCCTGAACACAGTGCGACATCGACTCCTAATACCAGGAGAGATGAATCCTTGACAATCGACCACTGCCTCCATATGGCTCGGGACTGTATCCAACTAAAACCTGTTTGCACGACTCCTTTGAGCCATGGTAGGGTAGTAATCAAGGTACAATGGGAACTCATACGAGACAAATGATGATCTCAGGTCAAAGGACTAACTTGTACTCATGCCGCCTGAGAACTTCCATCTAATGATAGATATAATACCATCTAAAAGTTCTCGGCGAGTCCGCCTGGTGTACTCACCTCCAGTGAGCACCTGTATACTATCTTAGGTGAAACAACACCAATGGTTTGTGAGACCGGCTACCACCCCTCGTTTGCGTCTAGAAACGTATACACTAGTCTATTCCGGAATATCAATGCCCGGTCTCAATACTCCCACGATTAGATACATTTAAGGATGTGCTTATGGATAACCCAGCTCCTACATATATGATCGCCATCATAATGCTGGTTGTCAAGCAACAACCCTACGGGCTTCATCAATGATGAAGACAAAGCTAATAGCATACTATCATCTCGAGTAAGAGTGTTATACCTGTATATGTTCTCCCTCAATTATCAAAATCACCTACATGTAATCATAATAATTACCTTGAGGGCACTATATCCAACAGAGACTAGTAGGCACAAAATGTCTACTATGGTTATGTGATCAATTCATGATGATTGAGACTAGTTGACACAATATATTTTCTATGGATATATCATGAAAATATCTTAGTGGGGGGTGAATAAGGTAACTATATGTCGTATAGTAAATTTAAAAACTTAATTAAAATATTCTAAGTGATTACCAAATTTCTGCGGAAATTATTTAAACAAGTTTAAACAAGAAACTTAAAGTGGCAATCAAAACAAACACAGAAAAGTAAAAAGAGTGAAAGTAATCACAAACACAGTGATTTGTTGACTAGGGTTCACCACGCTCCTGTGGCTAGTTCTCGCCTGAGACGTCTTTTAAGGATTTCTGCACTATTGTTGTGAAGAACACGAATCCCTCTTCACAGGAATGTGAAAAACAAAAATCGCTCTTGACAAGAATCACACTCTTGAACTTATGATTCCCTAGGAAACAATTCTTCTTCCTCTTTAGCCCGTGATTCTCTGGGAAAGCCGCACTTTTCTCTCTAATCCATGTCTCTCTAGGAAGATCTCTTTTTCTACTCCGAATCCACACAATTTAAGCAATGAGAGGTACCCCCTTTCGTGGGTTGTGAAGCACCCCTTCTCATGTATTGAGAAACACTCTTTTTCGTAGATGAGAGGCACCCCCTCTCGTGGGTTGAAAAACACCCTTTTCTCGTAGGTTGAGAGACACCATCCCTCGTGGGTTTACAATCGTTTTACAAAAAACGACTAATTCACCGACTCTCAATCCTATGATCTCAAAAGATTATAACCGGTATTGCACAAGAATTGATTTGAGAGATTATATCAGGTTTTGGCTCTGGAGAAAATAAAAAAGATTTGTACAAGTTAAGCACGAGAAGAACAAGAAGATTTCTCAATAGATTAATCATGAATTATTTTTTAAAAGTATGAGATCTCATGGGTTTATATAGGAATCAAATGAGAAGTTATTCCAACTGCCAATAACTGTCAAAAACTTTCATAAAACAGTTAATAGCCGTCAGAGAAAATTAGGGAAGAAAACGGCGTAGAAATCCATTCGATTCGAAATTCAAAAAATCTGATACTGTCAAAACTGCCCATCAAGACGTCTTTAGGATACGTTTCCACTTTGAATAAAAACCTTCTATTGACGTCTATATAGGCAACACTAAAAGTTGTCTTGTATAGTGAATTTGGGAATTTATACTACAGACGTCTGTGGATTCAAAATTTCTTATACGGACATCTGTGATAGACGTGTGTATTCTGACATGAATGAATATCTAATTTTAAAACATGGCAGTTTGAATGCCAACGGATAGATTAGAACTCTCTGTAGGGTGTTTTTCGTCACCCCATTGAGATGGGAATACGCGCGCGCTTGTCAGCCGTACTACAGATTCCTCCTGCCTAGGGTAGGCCGGGGTTTATTGATTATGGGGATCCGAATCTCCGGCAGCCGCGGACTAAGCTGCCGTTAATTACCCCTCGCCTTTGGAGCGAGAGGACCTCCGATTGACGGGTTAAACTGGTCATGCGAACTCAATGTGCAGTGTACGTGTGTTTTGTTTTGGAGGGGGCTTGGATATATCGAGAGCCAAGCAGAGTTTTTACGGGGGTCCCGCTACCCGGATAGCAGGCTGGGGGTCAAGAGGGCTAGCAACCCCCTTACGGGGTGCGGGGCAGCGCCCCGGCCTAAAATATTTTTTTAGAAGGACGGTGTTGTGGAGTGTGTGTGTGTGTGTGTGTATACATTTATATATAAAATAAAAAAAGGAAAGGGCATCCAAAGGATGCGTGGGAAAAGCGCCTGCGCTTTGGGTGCTAGCGCTTTGAGCACAAGAGCGCTAGCGCACCACGTATCAGCACGTGGGCGCTCGAGCGCTAGCACTTTTGGGCGCTAGCGCCCCACGTGTCAGCACGTGGGCGCTCGGCGCTAGCGCTCTGAGCGCAAGAGCGCTAGCGCACCACGTGTCAGCACGTGGGCGCTCGGGCGCTAGCGCTCTGAGCGTAAGAGCGCTAGCGCACCACGTGTTCAGCACATGGGCGCTCGGACGTTAGCGCCCCACGTGTCAGCACGTGGGCGCTCGAGCAGCAAAAGGGACTTAGTCCCTGCAATGGGAGTTGTACTCCCAGAAAGGAGCACTTATTATTCTTTGTATATATATATATATATATATATATATATATGAGGAGTTAAACTCCTAGAATATTTTGAAACTGATAAAAGGGTTTCTCCCCTTAAGCCCTAGTTCTTCCCCAAAGTGGGGTCTCTGGAGATGGATCTCCTTCTTCTTCCTTTGTTGGTCGGGTCTTGAAGATCAAGAAGTATGAGATTTTAAAAATCTCTCTTTTTTGAGATCTGATGGCAGATCTGAGTTCCCCTTTGTGGGTTTTGTGGTGGAAAACTATTTTGTTTTGGAAAAAGAAGAGTAAAACTCTTGATTTAATTCAAAAGAAAGAAAAAGGTTTTGGAACCTTGAGGAAGGAGGAAGAGACATAGGCCCTAAAAATTTTTTGGGAATGAAAAGGTATATTAGATATTTTCATCATGTTGCCTCTTATAGGCTTACATATTTACATATAGCCCCTTGGACTTTACAAAATGGCATTTTGGCCATCCCATGGCTCATGTGCCACTTCTTTTTGCACATAAGCCATGGGCTTACAAAAAATTGGCTTTATGCCCATTTTGCATACATTCATGCATAAAAAATTATATAAAAATTATTTATTATATGATTTCATTTTGGGCATGGGGGAGGGCCGGCCGCTTCATGTTCGGACTCGACCTGGGCATGGGCCCGCTTGACCTGGGCTTGGGCCCGCTTGGCTTGGGGTTGACCATGACTTTGACTTGGTCAACCAGGGTGCAAATTTTGACCCTAACAAAGTGCCCCCCATCAATAAATGCACACTGCATATATGGGCCGTGTGCATGAGATTGATGGATCTTCTTTCACGTGGAGGCGACTTACTTTGGTGACTTGTTTTGGTTCCCACTTTTGGGGATGCACTGCCCTTTTTACGACGTGGACGGTCGACGCTTGATGCGTCTCCGAGACGGAGTGTTCGTGGTAGACGTTTCCCTGGCCCAGAGTGGTTTGGTAGACGTGCCCCCGGCACGGAGTGTCTGCTTGACGTTTCCCCGAGGTGGAGTGTCGGCTGGTTGACGTGTCCCCGAGATGGAGTGTCTGCTGGCTGACGTGTCCCCGGCACGGAGTGTCTGCGTTGGACGTTTCCCCGAGACGGAGTGTCGCTGTTGGACGTTTCCCCGGTATGGAGTGTCGCTGGTCGACGTTTCCCCGAGGCGGAGTGTCGGTTGGTTGACGTGTCCCCGAGATGGAGTGTCTGCTGGCTGACGTGTCCCCGGCACGGAGTGTCTGCGTTGGACGTTTCCCCGAGACGGAGTGTCGCTGTTGGACGTTTCCCCGGTACGGAGTGTCGCTGGTCGACGTTTCCCTAAGGCGGAGTGTCGGTTGGTTGACGTGTCCCCGAAACGGAGTGTCTGTTGTCGATGTGCCCCCGGCACGGAGGTCTGCTTGACGTTTCACCGAGGCGGAGTATCCGCTGGTTGATGTATCCCCGAGACGGAGTGTCTGTTGTCGATGTGCCCCCGGCACGGAGTGTCTGCTTGACGTTTCCCCGAGGCGGAGTATCGGCTGGTTGACGTATCCCCGAGACGGAGTGTCTGTTGTCGATGTGCCCCCGGCACGGAGTGTCTACTTGACGTTTCCCCGAGGCGGAGTATCGGCTGGTTGACGTATCCCCAAGACGGAGTGTCTGTTGTCGATGTGCCCCCGGCACAGAGTGTCTGCTTGACGTTTCCCCGAGGCCGAGTATCGGCTGGTTGACGTGTCCCCGGCACGGAGTGTCTGCTTGACGTTCCCCCGTTATGGAGTGTCTGCTTGACGTTTCCCCGTTACGGAGTGTCTGTGTTGGACGTTTTCCCGGTACGGAGTGTCGCTGGTCGACGTTTCCCCGAGGCGTTGGGGTCAAAATTTGCACCCTGGTTGACCAAGTCAAAGTCATGGTCTACCCTAAGCCAAGTGGGCCCAAGCCCAGGTCAAGCGGGCCCATGCCCAGGTCGAGTCCGAATATGAAGCGGCCGGCCCTCCCCCATGCTCAAAATGAAATCATGTAATAAATAATTTTTATGTAATTTTTTATGCATGAATGTATGCAAAATGGGCATAAAGCCAATTTTTTGTAAGCCCATGGCTTATGTGCAAAAAGAAATGGCACATGAGCCATGGGATGGCCAAAATGCCATTTTGTAAAGCCCAAGGGGCTATATATAAATATGTAAGCCTATAAGAGGCAACATGATGAAAATATCTAATATACCTTTTCATTCCCAAAAAAAATTTAGGGCCTGTGCCTCTTCCTCCTTCCTCAAAGTTCCAAAACCTTCTTCTTTCTTTTAAATTAAATCAAGAGTTTTACTCTTCCTTTTCCTAAACAAAATAGTTTTCCACCACAAAACCCACAAAGGGGAACTCAGATCTGCCATCAGATCTCAGAAAGGAGAGATTTTTAAAATCTCATACTTCTTGATCTTCAAGACCCGGCCAACAAAGGAAGAAGAAGGACACCCATCTCCAGAGACCCCACTTTGGGAAAAAACTAGGGCTCAAGGGAAGAAACCCCTTTATCAGCTTCAAAATATCCTAGGAGTTTAACTCCTCATATATATATATATATATATATATATATATATATATATATATATATATATATATATATATATACTAGGAATTTAACTCCTCATATATATATATATATATATATATACTAGGAATTTAACTCCTCATATATATATATATATATATATATATATATATATATATATACAGAGAATAATAAGTGCTCCTTTCTGGGAGTACAACTCCCATTGCAGGGACTAAGTCCTTTTTGCCGCTCGAGCGCCCACGTGCTGACACGTGGGGCGCTAGCGCTCAAAGCGCTAGCGCCCGAGCGCTCACGTGCTGAACACGTGGTGCGCTAGCGCTCTTTCACTCAGAGCGCTAGCGCCCGAGCACCCATATGCTGACACGTGGTGCGCTAGCGCTCTTGCGCCCAAAGCGCTAGAGCCCGAGCGCCCATGTGCTGACACGTGGGGCGTTAGCGCCCAAAAGCGCTAGCGCTCGAGCGCCCACGTGTTGACACGTGGTGCGCTAGCGCTCTTGTACTCAAAGCGCTGGCGCTTTCCCCACGCATCCTTTGGATGCGATTTCCTTTTTTTATTTTATATATACATGTATACACACACACACACACACTCCACAACACCGTCCCTTTAAAAAAATATTTTGGGCCGGGGCGCTGCCCCGCACCCCGCAAGGGGGCTGCTAGCCCCCTTGACCCCCAGCCCGCTATCCGGGTAGCGGGACTCCCGTAAAAACTCTGCGTGGCTCCCGATATATCCAAGCCCCCTCCAAAACAAAACACACATACACTGCACATTGAGTTCGCATGACCAGTTTAACCCGTCAATCGGAGGTTCTCTCGCTCCAAAGGCGAGGGGTAATTAACGGCAGCTTAGTCCGCGGCTGCCGGAGATTCGGATCCCTACAATCAATAAACCCCGGCCTACCCTAGGCAGGGGGAATCTTTAGTACGTCTGACAAGCGCGCGCGTATTCCCATCTCAATAGGGTGATGAAAAACACCCTACAGATTCTGGCACGCCCGGTGGGACTTTAAAAGTAGTCTCACCGGCAGGACTTGGGAGAGACTGGGATCGTTTTATGCCCGTGGATTGTATACGGTTCTGCAGGATGTATGATCCAGACCGTAGGGCCGGAAAAATTTTGAGATTTTGTTGGTGTCTGCATCGCTGCACTGGAATATGGTACCTGGAGCGACTCATCATTTGCCATTTGGGGTATGGGGTTTGAAATTTGGTTGGCGTCTGCAACGCTGCACTGGAATATGGTACCAGGAGCGACTCATCATTCGCCGTTTGGGATATGGGGTTTGAAATTTGGTTGGCGTCTGCATCGCTGCACTGAAATATGGTACCATGAGCGACTCATCATTCGCCACTTGGGGATTGGGGAGCGATGGCTTAGGAGACAGGTTTAGATCCCTATTGCCTAAGGCTTTTCAATTTTATGGGCCGTGAGGATCCCATAAAAGCATTTTCTCCCTATGAGTCGTAAGGATCCCGCAGGTGTATTTTCTGCTTAGGAGTCGTGAGGACTCCTAAGTGTGTTTTTCCTTTATGAGTCGTAAGGATCCCATAAGGGTTTGTTCTCCTCATGTATCGTGAGGACACATAAGTGGGTCTTCTCAATGGAGCATAATCCCCAGCGGAGTCGCCAACCGCAAATAAAAGCCGAAATGATAGGTCAACTCGCAATAAAAATCAGCGAGTAAAAAAAACGGTATGTCCACAAGTAAACGGGCACGGATGAAAACCCGCAAGGGCTCCATGAGTAAAAACGGCAGGACTGCCGGCGAGTTTATGAAAACCCAAAAGGGCGCAAATGATGGTGTTTTTCATCACCCCATTAAGATGGGAATACACGTGCGCTTGTCAGGCGTACTACAGATTCCCCCTGCCTAGGGTAGGCAGGGGTTTATTGATTGTGGGGATCCGAATTTCCGGCAGCCGCGGACTAAGCTGCCGTTAATTACCCTTCGCCTTTGGAGCGAGGAAACCTCCGATTAACGGGTTAAAAAGGTCATGCGAACTCAATGTGCAGTGTACGTGTGTTTTGTTTTGGAGGGGGCTTGGGTATATCAGGAGCCACGTAGAGTTTTTACGGGGGTCCCGCTACCCGGATAGCGGGCTGGGGGTCATGGGGGCTAGCAGCCCCCTTGTGGGGTGCGGGTCAGTGCCCCGGCTCAAATTTTTTGAGAGGGACAGTGTTGTAGAGTATGTGTTTGTGAAGAAGACGTCTTAAGTATTAGAAATGGGTTGGTTTCTAAGCTTTATGAGATCATCACTAAATATAAGTATAACTCTCACAACTTCTATCTTCATTTTGGTTCTTCTATTAGTTTCATTTCTTTGAATAGTTACTCTGAGACGTCATTGAATTTTGATTGGGCTTGCATCACGTTATCGCTTACTTCAAGTTGTCATGCCATATAACTATTTTGAGTGTGTGTCGTATTGTAGGCAATTTTGCTTGATATTTGACATATCGTGCATACTGTACTCAAGATATAAACTTGGAAACATCATCGGTAACTTATGAATTCGTTTAAACAAGGTTTTGAACTAAATAATCAGAACTGAGGATCGTGCGACACAGATGTCAACGTATGAGGGATCGATATAAATACCCTGCCGAGATTGAGATATATTATGCTATATAGTAGCCGAACATGACTGGTACAAGAGAAAGTACCTGAAATATTATTTTCACATATCGATATATATTAAAGGGTTTTCAAAAGCGCTATAGTCGTACTATTTTTCACGTGTTTATGATCGACACAAGAATCTTTCAAATGAAAACCCTTTTAAATCTTTTTCAAAAGCGTGATGCATACTTTAAACGAAATGCTTATATTGCTTCACAAATTAACGTCCGCCACTTATACCGTGATATACACACCATACGACTATTTTAAACGGATTTACATACATACATTTTTCGGCTACTTTTATACAATTACACATGGATGCACGCTATTTATGTATTATATCTTTGATTGTGTTTATACTTGGTCGTGCGCTATAGATATTGCACTACGGTTACGGTAATATCGATTTAACAACATTGTATATATATGTAGTTAAGTTATTGACGAATGTTGATTGTTATCATTCCATTGCGCTTATATGCATATTATGTTCATGACTCGCATGCTTTAATATGCTTGTGGTTATGCTAAAGTCGTATCGGGCGAGACATAGATTATTTTGTGATGACATGATAACCACACATATTATTACTGCACATGCTAGGATAGTGGTACCGAGTTGTACATGATGGTTTGTTATTATTGTTGTTGTTCATCGCTCAAACTCTAGTTTCGATGCTTGCTTATTTACCCTCCTTGATATACATGTTTATTATGCTTAGTTGTTTCACTGCTTATCCAGGTGATTTCTATCTTGTTATGGGAATTATATTCACGAGTTAGTAACCCACCCCCGTTGTGCCATAAATTTTTGCAGGTTTGACTGATTGGATCAGTAGCGGCTCTATTAGTACACTTATCTTCTTTTGGGTGTGGTTGCTTATCTTTTTGTGCTAGGTGGGTTAGAATTTTTATCAGCATTTGCCTTGTAATTTTTATTGTATCTAGAAATACTTCATCAAAACCAAGTCTAGTGTATTGGATCGAGTCCTTAGATATTGTATTTTGTTGTTGTAAGTTGAACTTGTGTAGAGTCGACTTGACTTTATGTATACATAGTGTTATTTGCTTTCCGCTTGTTGAGCTTCGTCTTTTGCCGTCGTATATTATTGTGTGATTTGGTCTTCGCCGTGTGGGCGTCGAGCTAGCTCCCGTATGGAGATACTTTTATATTTATTATTGTACATGCCTTTTATTCGAAATTTACAAAGGATTTGCTGTCCGTTTTTCAAACATCTTCGCTGAACAAGCTTTATTTCTTTTCATAAAACTTTTCTTAGATCTTCAACTCTATTTTATTGTATTTTATTATTTATTTTTATTTTTCTTATAAATGGTTTATATTTCTGGCTTTGGTTTACTTGGATTACATCGGGGTCCATGGGACTTCACGTGATCCATGTGCCGGTCACGTGTCTTTTCGGGACGTGACAGAAAGTCCATGTTAATAAGTAGATTTCTCCTATCATAAAACACCTCATAAACATGTATTTACAAAAAATGCATATCTACCGTATGAAAAAGGAAAAAAAAGGTAAGAAAACAAGGAAAAAGCTATAAGAAAATGAATAGAGAAACTCGAAGAGAACTAGGGAAATCTAATCAAGGTAAGTTTGCATATCTTTTGTATGAAATTTATGGTTTCTAAATTATTAGATCAATTGTTATTAAGTTTAGGCTAAATTGTACAAATGTACCAATCAACTTTCTCCCTTTTTGCGATTGATACCATGAACTAATTTAATTACAAATAAGTATAATGAAATATCACTCCCGATTGCAATTAAATACCATCAACTTTTCTTCCGTCTGCAAACGTTATATTTAACTGCCACGTAATCAATATTTGACTTGTTTTTCCCATTTTACCCTTTTGTTCTCAGTCAACCCTTAAAATTTCGAAAGGGTATAATGGTCCATTAAGACACAAAAGTTAACGTTGGTAGTTATGTCAAAAAAATAGTCCATGGTACGTATCTCTAATTATTAAAGTTCACGGTATCAATCGCAAAAAACGTGAATGTTGATGGGTTCATTTGTGCAATTTAGCTTTAAGTTTAAGATTGATTATTCTCGATATATTCTACAATTGGCTTTATATGGGTTACAACAACTAATATCGCATTTGCACAGAAGCCACCTTGGATGTATTACAACGGCCCATAATGTTTGACATTGAATGTATTCCGAAAGCTCATATTGTATTGTAAACTAAACAGTACACTGCAAAAAGGCTATACAAAGCTAAATTGAAGAAAGGTTGCTGCACCCTCTATCAACTTCTCTTTGTTTAACCTTTTCTTCAATTAGCATTGTTTAACCTTTCTTCAATTTCGTGTAGTGAATTATTTAGTTTACAATACAATATATATGCGCTTTCGGAATACATTCAAGGTGAAACATTATGGGGTCATTGTAATACGTCCATGGTGGCTTCTGTGCAAATGCGATTTTAGCTGTTTAAACACGGGAATAAAACCAATTGTAGAATATACAGAGAACAATCAATCTTAAACTTAATAATAATTGATCTAATAATTTAGAAATCATAAATTTCATACAACCGATATGAAAACTTACCTTGATTAGATTTCCCTAATTCTCTTCAAGTTTCTCTATTCGTTTTCTTGCAAATGCTTCCTTGTTATCTTTTTTCATATAGATAGGTATTTATTGTAAATTCCTATTTATGAGGTGTTTTATGATGGGAGAAATCTACTTGTAAGCAAGCACATTCTTAGGCTTCTGGCTTGGACTTTAATTTGACTGAGCCTCATCGTCTAAGCCTCGTTTTTCCATGGATCTATTGAGTTTGTTAAGCCTCATTTTTACAAGGCAAACTATAACAGTTTCATTTGGGAAATTATTCGGTATGCCGTATAACGTGTGCAGTACACCGTGAAGGACGGAAAAGAGGGAATTTTAC
Organism: Agapanthus africanus; assembly: GCA_030015575.1. NCBI lineage: Eukaryota > Viridiplantae > Streptophyta > Magnoliopsida > Asparagales > Amaryllidaceae > Agapanthus > Agapanthus africanus. Next base: position 134,568,697 of record CM057337.1, read on the forward strand.
GGGCTCCCATCTGGCATCTTGATGCATCACAACAAATTATTGACATTAAACTATGATGGAGAGTTAGGCCATCAAACATTCATTTTGATAAAATGTTTATGTTACATTAGAGAAACCCTTTGCAAAATTCAAATGTCTAGTAACAAAGTGTTTCATGTTTAGCAATCAAACATGCATTACAACAAAGTATCTAAATATTTTACTATAGAAACCCAATGCCCAATCAATCTTAAATGGAACTTAATTGCCAAAAAAGTCAGAAAAAAGACAAAAATAATGTGCGATATCAGTATGCCTACTATTTTTCTCCATGGCATAATCCCTTCACTAAGAAAACGTGGACCTCATGCATCAAGAAAATAACGAATACAAGAAAAGTATTGGACTATTGACATAAGCAATTGCCAAATATTTGAGGAAAAAAAACCTGCTTTCACTGAGGATTGCAGGTTTATGGAGCTCTAAAAAAAATTTATGAAAATAGCTCATAGATTTCACAGGCTTTAGCATATCTGCTTTACTTTTAATAAATTAGTGATTAGTGTCTTACTAAACTACTAATAATTAGATATCATGAACTTTAGAAATACCCTGTGCATAATGGAGGCTCGAACACGAGACCTTTCATCCCGCACACCCATGCCAAAACCAACTGGCGCATGAGTTATGGGATTTTAAGCTAAAGTAAAATCTTTTTAAAAAAAGATTTAATTGCACAAAGCTATTCATCAATTTTCATGTTTTATGTGATTGATACCATGAACTTTCATATTAGATATTGCTACCATGAACCACCACTTCCGGTTGTAAATTAATACCATTTTATGTCACATCATGGCTCCTGTTTATGAATGTTCATGGTACCTATCTTTAATTACAAAAGTTCACGGTATCAATTGCAAAAAACATGAAAGTTCTTTAGGTATATTTGTGCAATTAAGCCTAAAAAATGTATATTAACTTCAAATTTGATCCTGGATACAGCTTAGGATAGAGATACTTCTACCCAAAACTATAATTCAATAAAAAAAACCCGAAGCTTGCTTCTGAACAAAAATAGAAATTGATCGAAAAATAACAATAAAAAATATGGCAGACTGTTTCCGGGCCAAGCTTGAAAAGAAGAATTATTTTTAAACCCACAAAATTGTGAAAAAACAAAAAAAAATACTTTGAATTTGTTTTAAACCTGATTCTTGATTTGTATACATATGTATATGTATGTATGGATGTATTGCCTATACTTCCCTTTTAATATTCTTAAGATATTAGAAACATGGATTTTTGGGATTTCTTAAGATATTAGACCATGAAATTTTGATTATGTACCTATAGTTTTTCATGGCTTCTTTATTACTCTCTTTATCACTATTTGCCATAATTTCTTTTTTAACCCCATCTTCTTTATTGTTGCTACTATAGTTTCCGACTTCTTTATCATTTCCTTATTGTTGCTACTATAATCATGTGCATTTGATTAAAATGAATGAGGGTAAACATGTAATTTTTTGCAAAAATTATCTTGAGAATGATAGACATAATCTATTTTGGGTTTGAAACATTTGTATTTTATATGTATTGGGTTTTTTCATAATTTTAAAAATACGTGGGATTAAAAAAAGATCATCTTTTCAACTGGGCCTGAAAACAATTTTTCCGAAAAGAATAATAAGATTAAAATAAAGATGCTCACACAAAGGCAAAAGGGTTGTGCAATAAAATATTCAATATTTTGGGAAATGTAACGTCCCTTCAAAAGGGAAAGGCAACGGCTTTGAAGATATTTTTTTGGTTTTCTTTTTGAAGAAATTATTTTCAAATATTGAGTTACCATCGCTCCTTGTATTATTTATACTATGATTATTAGACAAATTCACATTATAATATAGCAGGTGGGTAAAAGGGAAAAATTGTAACATTTCTTGCATAACACAATAATATAATTTATAATTATGCAAAAATTTATTCACGAGTAAAGCCCCCTAAATTTTTTAATAGAACAAAATTATCAAACAATAACTCATTCCATGTATGATCAGGAAAAAAAGAAGTAAAAAAAGAAGCTTTTATGAGAAAGTGAGATAGTTACAATGAGAGGAGCTAGGGGATCGATCATCCAACGCGACCCAATCTAAAGTTTTTGGTCCTTCCACATCACAATCTTTCGATTGAGGAGTTGAAATGGAGTAGGTTGTCAAGCGTCTCAAAATGATCATCAGACAAAGCAGCAAGCGAAATCTCCTCTTCGATTTCTAGGATTTTGGGATTTTGAATCTCCTCATCGCTAATTTATAGTAGTAGATTTTTCCAGATTTTGATTTTGATTTTGTTGAGACGCAAAAATTTGACAACATCCTATATGAGGAGAGGAGAGAGGAGATCACTGAAGAGGAGATAAGGTATTGAAAGTAACAAAGTAAAAAATTCGACAACAAACAACCCCCCCCCCCGCCCTCACCATGCACCTGCCAATCTATCTACTTCTCTCTACTTAAATTTTTTTCAATCTGTACTCGTTCAACCTGCTGCCTAACAATTTTCAGTAGATATGAGCAGCCAAGAAATCTCCATTGTTTGAACAAGTAGCCTTGCATATAGAATTGCAGGCAACTATTTTCTATAACCTTGTATATGAATTTAATTATATTCTCATAAATATTTTTATAGATGATCGGTTGACATTTTCCCTTTTCATGAAAAAATGATAGATGCTACAACTAGCAAGTATAGACTCCTGAGACAACACCAATAGATTATGTGCAATTCGATCTTAAAGATCAAGTGCTAATCATATTTGTTTGATATAAAGTATGTTAACCTACTGACATTTGACATTTTAAGAAAGTACCTTCCATGATGTAATATTAAAATTTTGGTTTATTCTATATATACCCCCAAAACTTACCTAATTATAAATATCACCCCCAAAACTTCATATTTCCATATATACCCCAAAGAAAATGATATTCTCCAACAAAACACCAACTCAACCATTTCAATCATTTTTTTAAAAACTAAAATTGGTTAACTTGACTCTCTCTCTCTCTCCCTCTCCCCTCTTCCCCTTTTTAAATTCATAAACCTAACAAATATCATCTCAACCTCTTTCCTTTTAATCTTATGAACCTAACAATCCCATCTCCATTCTATTTTAATCTCATTAATCCAATAATTTCTTCATTGTAATTTCATTTTTACCAATTCTAATAACCCTAAGCTATTAATAGACTTTTCAACTATCTCTCACTACATAAACCTTTTAATTCTACAATGGCCATAATCAATTCTTTAAATACATCAAAATACATCTCATTTATTCCTCTAAACTTCTCCAAAAAATTAACAATTTCATAAGATTAGAAGGAAAAAGATAGAGATGATATTTGTTAGATTTATGGATTTAAAGGGGGGAGGGAGATAAGTTAACCTAAGTTCAGTTTTCAAAAAAATGATTAAATGGTTATAGGGGTCTTCTTTAGAGAACATTATAGTTTTAGGGGAGATATATGGAAATATGAAGTTTTGAGGTTGATATTCAGAATTAGGTAAGTTTTGAGAGTGATATATAGGAAAAAACCTAAATTTTTGTACCATAAAAAAATATGGGGTTAATTGCTATTATAATATTCCAATGTTTCACCTATTTTGCTCTTATATACTTTATTATTGATTTTTTCGCTGCACTATATATCCTAAAATACAAATTGTTAATTAAATCTTGCTCCCTTCAGTTGACCATTAAATCCATCACTATTTTAAAAACAATCCATCATTATTTTAAAAATATTTTCGCTGCACTTAGATATTCATAGCGAAAATATTAATAAGGCATATAAGTCCAAATTAGATGAAATATTAAGATATTATTTAGCAATTAATCCAAAAATATGTTTAAAGCTAGAATTTGATTATTTTTAAAATCACAACCGCTCGAGTATTACACTATGGATGGTGGCTTCGCCGTTTCTATCTTTAAATGATACATATGGATTCTACATTATGCTTAACCTGATAGCTTGCAACCAACAAAACCTAACTCGTGCATGGGTTGTGCGCGCGTGTATGGTGTATGTTGCATGTATAGGTTAGGGCTTACGGCCCGTGCTAAAAAAAAAGGGCCTCCTGTTCGGAATCTCTACTTAAACATGGCCTACATATAATATAGATTCGGCTGTCTGTTTCTATATGTGACCTACTCCTTAACTTCTCTCATTTGCATGCCTACCTCATCGAATGAAAGCACCTACTGCAGGCCAACTTAACAACTATATCACCTCATACAATAGCATATTCATGATCATCACAAAATACATAACATTATAATCTCCTGTCTTCCCTCCTCCCACAATAACATTCACCATGAGCAATCCCAATGAAACACCAAACAAGTTCAAGCACTATTTCATCCGAACCCCGATTCGGGCCCTATCGAAGTTAAGAGACATGTATGTAAAGGGCATGACCGGTTGCGCCGGTCGGGTCCAAAGCAGCGGCCCGACGGTCGCGCTTGCTTTGTATCCGAACGAGTTTTCACGTAGGAGCAGTAGTTTGGGCTCGTCAGGGCGGATGAGCTCGAGCGATGAGGATCTTTTCGAGCTCATTAAGGCCGCAGAGTTGAGGCAGGCGCGATCAGGTAGAGTTGGGAAGGAGTTGATGGAGAGAGATCAAGGTGCGAGTAGGAGTAAGAGCGCCATGGCGATTGGAAGGATCGATGAGGATAAGACTTGTGAGTTTGATGATGATGAATGCAAGGCTATTGGGGCTGAGAGTTTGTTGGTTGCTCGGAGTAGGAGCTTTGCTGTTGCGTCTAAAAGAAGGAGGGCAAGAGTTTTTGCTTGACTAGAAGCTTGGAAGTTTGTTTGTGTTTGATGGATATGTAATTGTAAGCAAGATGTATGAACTCCAGCTCCTTTGCATGGTTGAAGGCTTTAGAATTAATATTTGTGCTAAAAAAAAGTAGAGAAATTTGGGTTCTGACACTTTCTTATCGGAAAAATGGGGCCGATGCCGCAGCCCCAACACTGCGCTGCCAACTTCGTAGAGTGGGGGATGGGCTCTGCCCAACTTAAACCATCCGAGCCCAGCCTCTATGTTACCCACGTTGTGCTCTTGGTAGCGCAGCGAGCAATCGGTAAACCAAACCGCAACGCCATCGTCCATTTTCTTATCCATTCAGATTAACCTTAAAACGGGTAAAAAAGGATAGAGAGAATTTCATGTGTATGAGTTGGGATGGTGGGTGCATGCAGAATGGATTGATAAATTTAGAAACAAATCCTACCAATTGAATGTTGGTATTAGGTCGAGTGGGCATGGCCCAAAGGCACGCCCAATTGAGTGGGCGGGTCATGGGGTCGACCGACCCGACCCAGCTGTAGGGTGTTTTTCGTCACCCCATTGAGATGAGAATACGCGCACGCTTGTCAGGCGTACTACAGATTCCCCCTGTCTAGGGTAGGCGGGGGTTTATTGATTGTGCGGATCCGAATCTCCGGCAGCCGCGGACTAAGCTGCCGTTAATTACCTCTCGCCTTCGGGGCGAGAGAACCTCCGATTAACGGGTTAAACTGGTCATGCGAACTCAATGTGCGTGTGTTGTGTTTTGAAAAGGGGTTTTTGGATATATCGGGAGCCACGCAGAGTTTTTACGGGGGTCCCGCTACCCGGATAGCGGGCTGGGGGTCAAGGGGGCTAGCAGCCCCCTTGCGGGGTGCGGGGCAGCACCCCGTTAGAAATTTTTTTCTAACAGGGACAGTGTCGTAGAGCACGTGTGTGTGCAAATATGTATACATATGTATATATATGTACGTATATATATATATATATATATATATATATATATATAAGAAGGGGAAAAGACACCCAAAGGATGCGTGGGGGCCAGCGCCTCGAGCGCTGTGCGCTTAGGTGCTGTGCGCTTAGGCGCAAGCGCGCCACGTGTCGGGACGTGGGCTCTTTGCGCATGAGCGCTGGGCGCTGGAGCGCAAGCGCGCCGCGTGTCGGCACGTGGGCGCTTTGCGCTCGGACGCAGTGCGCCGGAGCGCAAGCGCGCCGCGTGTCGGCACGTGGGCGCTTTGCGCTCGGGCGCAGTGCGCCGGAGCGCAAGCGTGCCGCGTGTCGGCACGTGGGGTTCGGGCGCAGTGCGCCGGAGCGCAAGCGTGCCGTGTGTCGGCTCGTGGGCGCTCGGCGCTTGAGCGCTTGGGCGCCGGCGAGGAAAAATGGGCTTTTAGTCCCAGAAACAGAAACTATGCTTCAGAAAGGAAATATTTGTTGTTATATATATATATATGGAGTTAGAACTCCTAGGATGTTTTGAAGCCGATGAAAGGGTTTCTTCTTCTTCTTCTTCCTCCTGTTGTTTGGCCGGATCTTGAAGATCAAGAAGTAGGAGATTTTAAAAATCACTCCTTTTTGAGATCTAATGAGAGATCTGAGTTTCCCTTTATGGGTTTTGTGGTGGAAAACTACTTAGTTTTGGAAAAGAAAGAGTAAAACTCTTGATTTAATTCAAAAGAAATGAGAAGGTTTAGAACCTTGGAGAAGGAGCAGAAGGCACAAAGAACCCTAGTTTTTGGGGGAATGAAAAGTGTTATTTTATTCATCATCATGTTGCCTTTTATAGGCTTACATATTTACATATAGCCCCTTGGACTTTACAAAATAGCGTTTTGCCCATCCCATGGCTCATGTACCATTTTTTTTTGCACATATGCCATGGGCTTACAAGAATTTGGCTTTATGCCCATTTTGTTTACATTCATGCATAAAAAATTACATAAAAATTATTTATGACATGATTTCGTTGTTGGCATGGGGAGGCTGGCCGCGGGCTCGACTTGGGCATGGGCCCGCTTGACCTGGGCTTGGGCCCACCTAGCTTGGGGGTTGACCTTGACTTTGGCTCGGTCAACCGGGGTGTAAATTTTTACCCCAACAAATTGCCCCCCATCAATAAATGCACACCGTACATGTGGGTCGTGTACATGAAATTGATGGATCTTCTTTCACGTGGAGGCGACTTGCTTTGGTTCCCACTTTTTGGGATGCACTGCCCTTTTTACGACGTGGACGGTCGACGCTTGACACGTCTCCAAGACAGAGTGTCCGTGGTAGACGTTTCCCTTGCCCGGAGCGATCCGGTTCCTGCTTTGTAGGAAGCCTGCACTGCCCTTTTTGCGTCATGGACGGTCAACGCTCTGATCCGGAGCGATTTGGTAGACGTATCCCCGGCACGGATTGTCGCTGTTGGACGTTTCCCTGATGCGGAGTGTCTGTATTAGACGTTTTCCCGATGCAGAATGTCGCTGGTTGACGTGTCCTCGCGACGGAGTGTCTGTTGTCGATGTGCTCCCGGCACGGAGTGTCTGCTTGACGTTTCCCCGAGGCAGAGTATCGGCTGGTTGACGTTTCCCTGATTTGGAGTGTCTTTGTTGGACGTTTCCCCGATGCAGAGTATCGCTGGTTGACGTGTCACCGGCACGGAGTGTCGCTGATCGACTTTTCCCCGGCGCGGAGTGTCGGGTTGACTTTTCCCCGGCACGGAGTGTCGCTGATCGACTTTTCCCCAGCACGGAGTGTCGGGTTGACTTTTCCCCGGCACAGAGTGTCGCTGATCGACTTTTCCCTGGCGCGGAGTGTCGGGTTGACTTTTCCCCGGCACGGAGTGTCGCTGATGGACTTTTCCCCGGCGCGGAGTGTCACTGGTTGACTTTTCCCCTGCACGGAGTGTCGCTGATCGACTTTTCCCCGGCGCGGAGTGTCGCGGGTTGACTTTTCCCCGGCACGGAGTGTCGCTGATCGACTTTTCCCCGGCGCGGAGTGTCGGGTTGACTTTTCCCCGGCACGGAGTGTCGCTGATCGACTTTTCCCCGGCGCGGAGTGTCGCTGATCGACATTTCCCCTGCGCGGAGTGTCGGGTTGACTTTTCCCCGGCACGGAGTGTCGCTGATCGACTTTTCCCCGGCGCGGAGTGTCGGGTTGACTTTTCCCCGGCACGGAGTGTCGCTGATCGACTTTTCCCCGGCGCGGAGTGTCGGGTTGATTTAATTCCGAGGCGGAGCATAATTCCGGCAGGGAAGGTAGATATCCCGAGGTGAAGCATGATTTCGACACGGGGTAAATTCTGGGACGGAGCATGATTCCACCATAGAGGTTGTTGGTTTGATTTGATTTGGGTTGACATCAGCATCGCTACACTAGAATATGGTACCAGGAGCGAATCATCATCTGTCTTGAGAGGATTTGGGAATTGTTTTTTTTTTGTTTGGCATCTGCATTGCTGCACTGGAATAATACCAGGAGCAACTCATCATTTTCCCGGGAGGATTTGGATTTGGTTTTTTGTTTGGCATCTGCATTGCTGCACTGGAATAATGCCAGGAGCAACTCATCATTTGCCCCGGGAGGATTTGGGAATTGGTCTTTGTTTGGCATCTGCATTGCTGCACTGGAATAATACCAGGAGCAACTCATCATTTGCCCCGGGAGGATATGGGAATTGGTTTTTGTTTGGCATCTGCATTGCTGCACTGGAATAATGCCAGGAGCAACTCATCATTTGCCCCGAGAGGATTTGGAAATTGGTTTTTATTTGGCATCAGCATCGCTGCACTGGAATATGGTACCAGGAGCGAATCATCATTTGCGTTTGCTTATTAGGAAACGATAGCTTAGGAGACAGGTTTTAGGTCCCTATCACCTAAGACTTTCCAATTTTGTGAACCGTAAGGGTCTCACAAAGCATTTTCTCCCTACGGGTCGTAAGGATCCCGTAAGAGTATTTTCTCCTTAGGAGTCATGGGAACTCCCAAGTGTGTTGCTCCTTTGTGAGTCGTAAGAATCTTACGCGGGAATTTTCTCCTCACAAAGTCGAGAGGACCTTGTGAGTGCATTTCATCTCTTTTTCATGAGTTTGCGCCCTTTCGGGTTTTCACAAACTCGCCGGCAGTCCTGCTGGTTTTACTCACGGAGCCCTTTCGGGTTTTCATCCGTGCCCATTTTGCTTGTGGACATACCTCTTTTTATTTTTATTTTATTATTTTTGGAGAGATTGGGATTGTTTTACGCCCGTGGATTGTATACGGTTTTGCAGGATGTATGATCCAGACCGTAGGGCCATAAACGTTTCGGGACTTTGTTGACGTCTGCATCGCTGCACTGGAATATGGTGCCAGGAGCGACTCATCATTCGCCATTGGGGTATGGGATTTGGAATTTGGTTGGCGTTTGCATCGCTGCACTGGAATATGGTACCAGGAGCAACTCATCATTCGCCACTTGGGGATTGGGGAGCGATGGCTTAGGAGACAGGTTTAGATCCCTATCACCTAAGACTTTTCAATTTTATGGGCCGTGAGGGTCCCATAAAAGCATTTTCTCCCTGCGAGTCGTAAGGATCCCGCAGGTGTATTTTCTCCTTAGGGGTCGTGAGGACTCCTAAGTGTGTTTTTCCTTTGTGACTCGTAAGGATCCCACAAAGGTTTGTTCTCCTCATGTATCGTGAGGACACATGAGTGGATTTCCCTCGTTCCCAGTTTAATGACTTAGAGGTCGACTGTTTCCAGTTTAACAACTTAGAGGTCATCTGTTTCCAGTTTAAAGACGTAGAGGTCATCTGTCTCCAGTTTAACGACTTAGAGGTCTGCTGTTTCCAGTTTAACGACTTAGAGGTCATCTGTCTCCAGTTTAACGACTTAGAGGTCATCTGTTTCTAGTTTAAAGACTTAGAGGTCTACGGATGGCGAGCTTGGAATTTTGGGGTAGGGGCCGGCATCAGCGTTGCTAACACTGAAGCAGAGGTGCCAGGAGCAATTCATCATTTGCCTACTTTTGTTGGCGGAGCGATGGCTTAGGAGACGGGTTTAGGTCCCTATCGGCTAAGGCTTTTCAACTTTATGGGCCGTGAGGGTCCCATAAAAGCATTTTCTCCCTGCGAGTCGTGAGGATCCCGCAAGTGTATTTTCTCCTTAGGAGTCGTGAGGACTCCTAAGTGTGTTTTTCCTTTATGAGTCGTAAGGATCCCACAAAGGTTTGTTCTCCTCATGTATCGTGAGGACACATGAGTGGGTCTTCTCAATGGAGCATAACTCCAAAGGTGGAGACTAGCCGCGTAACTGGTGATTACGGTGGGGCATGGGTATGATGAGAATTATTTGAGCCCGTGGATTGTATACGGTAGTCAATTTGGGGACTAACCGTAGGGCTGAAGAATTTTAGGAAACTGGATTTTGGTTGGCGTCTGTATCGCTGCATTGGAATATGGTACCAGGAGCGACTCATCATTCGCCACTTTTTTGTTTTGTTTTGTGTTTTTGTTTGTTTTACCGCGATTGCTCTATCATTTCAGCTTTTCTAATCGCGAAGGTCGCGATTGCCCTATCATTTCGGCTATTTATTTGCGGTTGCCCCATCATTTCGGCTTTATTTTCATTTTTATTTTCACTCGCTGATTTTTATTGCGAGTTGCCCCATCATTTCGGCTTTTCTTTATTTTTCTTTTATTTACACATTTTTTTTAATTTACATATATATATATATATATATATTTTTTTTTTTTTACATTCCCAGTTTAACGACTTAGAGGTCGATAATTCCCAGTTTAACGACGTGGTGGTCTTCTGTTCCCAGTTTAATGACGTGGTGGTCCTCTGGATCATAAGTTTGGAGAAAATACCCGATTGAGCAGTTGTCAGGGGCACCGCTGGAGCTTGCCCGAAATGCTTTATTACTTTGTCGATGTTGATGGCCTTGCCCCCAGCTGGGACCAAGGAAAGTCGTTCAAATACCGACTTGCGTTCGAAGATGGAAATTGAAAATTGTTAACCCCCCTGCACAAAGAAGCATGATTTCAGTGCAGGCAATTGATATGCATATTAATTGAGTCTGCATGAATGCTTAACCCGAAATATGGGAGGAGAGACAAGTCCCACCGGGCGTGCCAGAATCTGTAGGGTGTTTTTCGTCATCCCATTGAGATGGGAATACGCGCACTCTTGTCAGGCGTACTACAGATTCCCCCTTCCTAGGGTAGGCGGGGGTTTATTGATTGTGGGGATCCGAATCTCCGGCAGCCGCGGACTAAGCTGCCGTTAATTACCTCTCGCCTTTGGGGCGAGGGAACCTCCGATTAACGGGTTAAACTGGTCATGCGAACTCAATGTGCGGTGTGCGTGTGTTGTGTTTTGAAAAGGGGGTTTTGGATATATCGGGAACCACGCAGAGTTTTTACGGGGGTCCCGCTACCCGGATAGCGGGCTGGGGGTCAAGGGGGCTAGCAGCCCCCTTGCGGGGTACGGGACAGCGCCCCGTTAGAAATTTTTTTCTAACAGGGACAGTGTCGTGGAGCACGTGTGTGTGCAAATATGTATACATATGTATATGTATATGTATGTACATATATATATATATATATATATATATATATATATAAGGAGGGGAAAAGACACCCAAAGGATGCGTGGGGGCCAGCGCCTCGAGCGCTGTACGCTTAGGTGCTGTGCGCTTAGGCGCAAGCGTGCCGCGTGTCGGCACGTGGGCGCTTTGCGCATGAGCGCTGGGCGCTCGAGCGCAAGCGTGCCACGTGTCGGTACGTGGGCGCTTTGCGTTTGAGCGCAAGGCGCTGGAGCGCAAGCGCGCCGCGTGTCGGCACGTGGGCGCTTTGCGCTCAGGCGCAGTGCGCGTGAGCGCAAGAGCGCCGTGTGTCGGCACGTGGGCGCTTTGCGCTCGGGCGCAAAGCCCTGGAGCGCAAACGCGCCGCGTGTTGGCACGTGGGCGCTTTGCGCTCGAGCGCAGTGCGCTGGAGCGCAAGCGTGCCATGCGTCGGCATGTGGGCGCTTTGCGCTCGAGCGCTAGCGCGCCACGTGTCGGCTCGTGGACGCTTTGCGCTCGAGCGCTAGCGCGCCACGTGTCGGCACGTGGGCGCTCGGTGCTTGAGCGCTTGGGCGCCGGCGAGGAAAAAGGGGCTTTTAGTCCCAGAAACAGAAGCTATGCTTCAGAAAGGAAATATTTGTTGTTATATATATATATATATATATATATATATATATATATATGGAGTTAGAACTCCTAGGATGTTTTAAAGCCGATGAAGGGGGTTTTTCTTCTTCCTCCTGTTGTTTGGCCGGATCTTGAAGATCAAGAAGTAGGAGATTTTAAAAATCACTCCTTTTTGAGATCTGATGGGAGATCTGAGTTCCCCTTTGTGGGTTTTGTGGTGGAAAACTACTTAGTTTTGGAAAAAAAAGAGTAAAACTCTTGATTTAATTCAAAAGAAATGAGAAGGTTTAGAATCTTAGAGAAGGAGCAGGAGACACAAAGAACCCTAGTTTTTAGGGAAATGAAAAGTGTTGTTTTATTCATCATCATGTTGCCTTTTATAGGCTTACATATTTACATATAGCCCCTTGGGCTTTGCAAAATGGCATTTTGCCCATCCCATGGCTCATGTGCCATTTCTTTTTGCACATAAGCCATGGGCTTACAAGAATTTGGTTTTATGCCCATTTTGTTTACATTCATGCATAAAAAATTACATAAAAATTATTTATGACATGATTTCGTTGTTGGCATGGGGAGGCTGGCCACGGGCTCGACTTGGGCATGGGCCCGCTTGACCTGGGCTTGGGCCCACCTAGCTTGGGGGTTGACCTTGACTTTGACTCGGTCAACCGGGGTGTAAATTTTTACCCCAACACCAGCCTCAGTGGCGGATCCTGTTAGCTATGGTGCCCTCAAGTCAATTATTGTAATCGCAGACACGCGATTGTGATGATTGAGGGAGGACCTATATGGGTAGAACAGTCTTACTCATAATGATAGTATGCTGTCTGATTTGTCTTTATCATCATGTACATGCATTATGTGATATTACAGATCACTATTACATGTTGATAGAGCCCATAAGATTTTTGTTTGACTACCAGCATTATGATGACGATCATATACGTGGGAGCTGAGTGGTCTATAAGCACATCTTTAAATGTCCCTAGTCGAGAGAGTATCGAGACTGGGCATCGATACTCCGGAGTAGACTAGTGTATACTTTTCGAGATCCCGACGAGGGGCGGTGGCCGGTCTCATAAGCCATTGGTGTCAGTCAGTCACCTAAGATAGTATACAGGTGCTCATTGGGTTATGAGTACACTGGACGGACTCGCCAGGAATATACTAGTTGGTATTATACCTATTGTCAGATAACAGTTCCAATGTGACATGAGTACAGGTTAGTCTGTCAACCTGAGATCGTCATTTGTCTCGTGTGAGTTCCCACTGTGCTTTGATTACTACCCTACCACGGTTCAAAGTAGTCGTGCAAACAGGTTTTAGTTGGGTACAGTCTCGAGCCACATGGAGGCAGTGAGCGGGTCGTCGGGGATTCGTCTCCCTCGGTGTTGGTGGTTGATATCGCGCAGTGCACGGGTGGCCATCACCAGAAATCCTTGGCGGCCAAGGTAGACGAGAATTACTGATTTGGATCAGTAGTTTCTCAGTGGGTGATGGGCTTCATACCGACAAAATATCGCGTTATAAGGGGTCTGACTTTATCCAACCCCTAGACTCGATATGCGATACTCTTAGACGAACAAATCGGACTGTACGGAGATTGTCATGGACATACTCAGCAGGGGTTCGGATGAGTTTGCTCGTCGGCCTTCCTTTCACTCAATACCTGGGTAGCCGTTACGTACAGCTAGTGCCGCTGACGTGCTTGTAGTTAAACTCACTGCCAGCATATTGACGAGTCTTTAGAGTCCCACACAGAGGGTTTCCCTGGTTCTGGCGAAATGATGTAGTAGCCGTATTGGATACGTGCAGGGTTCCAATCGATTGATTGTACTATGTGCCCGGACTTTCGATCGGACGGTTGATAATACTAGCCGGCTCGGGTTTGAGCCGGATTATTAAATCATGTATTGATTTAATAATTTACATATATGTATTTCGATATGTATATTCTAGTATTATTTTCTTTGTGTTATTCTATCTTTTCGGCTATTCGAATTTCGGTACGAGTGCAGGTATGTATATACAGTAGAGTGTAATCCGTATTTATGCAGATAATATTATACAAGGTGGACAACTCATTTTAGTTTTAACCATTTATTGTAAATGGTAAATGAGGTGGAAAATGAGAGAGGGGAGTATGGTGAGAACTATGCTTGCATAGTGTTGCACAAATGAATTAACAATTCATTGGTGCAAACTATTCAAGTATGAGTTGGATTTTATATTGAAAAAATGAGTTTGTTAAAACCATGCTTCATGTTATTTTCATACTTGATGTGGGATGAGAAAAACATATGGTTGGTTTTTCCTTCACCTCACCATTAGCTTCACTCTCCTCTAGTGTTTTCTTGAGCTTCTCTATCTTCATCCTCAAGCTCTTCTCTGTAATCTCCTGAGTTGAGAATTAAGAGAGCAGGTGAGATAGATAAACACTTTGAACACTTCACTACATTCTAGGCACTCTAGATTAGCAACCTAGAGTCTCTAGTTACTTCACTTGATCATTAGTGTGGAGTTAGAGCCATGAGCTACATCTCTCGGGTGGATCATCTTCGACGGAGGACGACCGGCGGCCAAGTTCAGTCGAGGACGCCTCAAGGAGCTAAGGAAGATGGTAGAAGACCGAAAGACACGATTCATTCGGTATAACCATTTCTAACCTTATAGTTTAGCTCTTGTAGTTTTCTATTGTAGGTTTATGGTTCGATTCTAGACGGGTTCGTTAGCGCCAAGTTTTTTAAACGTCATTTTTGTTCCGCATTGGCCACGGTAGATGGCCAGGACGCTATCATAACCCAACAGATCCAGGATTTTATCAAGGGTGAGGCCAAAATTGCAATTGTTGTAAAGGCCTCGAGCATGAACATGGGAGTTCGGAGACGGTAGCCTCCGAGCCGAATTTCTTGAGTAACAGCACGCATATGGTATTTCCATGTGGCACATAAAGAGGCTTCGAAACACACACACACACACACACACACACATATATATATATATATATATATAGAGAGAGAGAGAGAGAGAGAATAATGGAGGAAAGATGCCATAGGAGGGAATTTCCTCCTATGGCGTCGAAAAAGTACGATCTCCCTCATTTTTTCCGACGATCGGTATACATCATCTTCATCGTTATCATTTAAGATATGTGTACACCAAATGTCATGTGATTCTACAACTTTTTCACCGTTGATTTAGTGGGTTCAAAATTAACGGTTTACCGACAACATAACTTTTTACATTGCTAAATCAACGGTGAAAAAGTTGTAGAATCATATGAAATTGGGTGTACCCACATTTTAGATGATAACGATGAAGACGATGGGTGCCGATCGTCGGAAAAAATGAGGGAGTTCGTACTTTTTCGACGCCATAGGAGTAAATTCCCTCCTATGGCCTCTTTCCTCCATTATTCTCATATATATATATATATATATATATATATATAGAGAGAGAGAGAGAGAGAGAGAGAGACAGATATATATATATATATATATATATAGAGAGAGAGAGAGAGAGAGAGAGACAGACAGAAAGAGAGTGAGTGAGAGATAGAATAATGGAGGAAAGAGGCCATAGGAGGGAATTTCCTCCTATGGCCTCGAAAAAATGAAAAATACACGCTCTCTTATTTTTTCCGACGATCGGCACACATCATCTTCATCGTTATCATCTAAGATGTGGGTACACCAAATTTCATGTGATTCAACAATCTTTTCACCGTTGATTCAGTGGGTTCAAAATTAACCGTTTATCGACAACATAACTTTACATTACTAAATCAACGGTGAAAATGTTGTAGAATCACATGAAATTTGGTGTACCCACATCTTAAGATGAGAACGATGAAGATGAAGGGTGCCGATCATCGGAAAAAATGAGGGATGGTATAATTTTTCGATACCATAGGAGAAAATCCCCTCCTATAGCATCTTTCCTCCATTATTCTCTCTCTCTCACACACACACACACACACACACACATATATATATATCACACGAGAAATTTGTAAAAATAGAAAACCACAGTATTACCTATCTATATTTTTGATGACGTTAAAATAAGAGGGGGAAAAATGTCTTAAGTGGGAGTTGAACCTACGCCCTTCTCAAAAACCAAAGCTTAAGGCCTGCACCTAAGACCACTATCCACCGTCATCTTCATGTTTATATATATATATATATATATATATATATATATATATATATATAGCGGAAGCCTACTCGAAATAGTCCTGGAGGGAGGGTGAATAGGACTATGCAATCGATATGCCCAAAATTAAAAATTCTAACAAGCACTTGTTAATATATGTTGGGTTTCGCCGGCGCCCTGGCCATCAAATGCGGCCGGTGTGGAACAAAAACTGGCGTTTAAAAACTTGGTGCTAATGAAACCTGTCCAAATCGAACCATAAACCCTATACTAGCTAACAACTAAAGAGCTAAACTAAGTGATAGAAGTGTTATACCGAATGATCCGTGTCCTTCAGTCTTCTACCATCTTCATAAGCTCCTAGGTGCCATGGATCGAGTTTGGCCTTTGGTCTCCCTCCATCGAAGATGATCCACCTGAGCATTTGTAGTTCAAGCTCCAACCTCATAGCCGAGGTAACTAGGGTACCTAGTTCACTAAACTAGATAGCCTAAAGAATGTAGAGTCTAATGATGGATTAATTTGTCTCCAAACATGCTAGGTTTCTCAACACATGAGACTTTTAGGGTGGAGGTAGAAGAAGAAGTATGAGGAGATGAAAGTGTGTAGTGTGAAGCATCCATGAAAAAAATGGCTAAGTGTTGTGCAAGCTCAAGAATGAATCACGCCTCACAAAATATCTCACAACACCACACAAATATCAAGCATGCCACAATAGTAACTCATGAGTCACCCCCATGAGCCACTAAGTAGCCATGCTATAATAAATGCAAAAGCACAACTCATCCCTCCACCTCATTTAACCATTTAAGCAAAATGATTAAAACTAAAATGATGTGTCATCTTCTAGAAGCACCTTGTAATAAATTACAAGAATACCCATCATCCGTATATACATACCCGTATCTGTATTCCGAAAAATACGAATACAAAGAGACGAAAATAATCCAACAATATAATACTAGAATCCGGCTTAAACCAAAGCCCACTAGTATTATCCGTCCGAATCATGATACGTGCACAAGTGTACGTATATGATCGAACCCTGCCGTAAAACCATACGGCCTCTACAACGTTTCGCCCGAATCAGCGAAACCCTCTGTGTGGGACTCTAAAGACTCGTCAATACGCTGCCAGTGGGTTTAACCACAAGCATGTTAACGACACTAGCTATATGTAACGGCTACCCAGGTATTGAGTGAAAGGAAGGCTGACGAGCAAACTCATCCAAACCCCTACTGAGCCTATCCGTGACAATATCCGTCCAGTCCGGTCTGTTCGTCTAAGAGTATCGCATATCGAGTTTAAGGAGGTGGATAAAATCAGACCCCTAATAACGCGATATTTCGTGTCGGTATGAAGCCCATCACCAACTGAGAAACTACTGATCCAAATCAGTAATTCTCGTCCACCTTGGCCAAGGATTTCTGGTGATGGCCATCCGTGCACAACGCGACATCAACCCCCAATACCGGGAGAGACGAATCCCGACGATCCGCTCACTGCCTCCATGTGGCTCGGGACTGTACCCAACTAAAACCTATTTGCATGACTTTTTTGAGCCGTGGTAGGGTAGTAATCAAAGCACAGTGGGAACTCACACGAGACAAATGACAATCTCAGGTCGACAGACTAACCTATACACATGTCACCTAGGAACTGCTATCTGACAATAGGTATAATACCAACTAGCATGTTCCCGACGAGTCTGTCCAGTGTACTCATAACCCAATGAGCACCTGCATACTATTTTAGGTGACTGACCAACACCAATGGCTTGTGAGACAGGCCACCGTCCCTCGTCGGGGTCTTGATAAGTATACACTAGTCTACTCTGGAGTATCGATGCCCAATCTCCATACTCCCTCGACTAGGGACATTTAAAGATGTGCTTATAGACCACCCAACGCCCACGTATATGATCTCCATCATAATGTTGGTAGTCAGGCAAGAATCTTATAGGCTCTATCAAAATGTAATAGTGATTTGTAATACCACATAATGCATGTACATGATAATAAAGGCAAAGCAGATAGCATACTATCATTTTGAGTAAGACTTTTCTATCCATATAGGTCCTCCCTTAATTATCATAATCACCCGCCTGCGATTACAATAATTGCCTTGAGGGCGTTATAGCCAACAATCTCCCACTTGCACTTAAGCCTAATAATTGCAGTGTCACATACTCACAGCCCGTATGATACCGAACACCCAACTTCTCTACTAATCAGTCTCACAAAGCCCGTTTGTGAAACTATTATGTTCGAGAAATAGCCTTACTGAGTGGATCTGCTCTAGTGTTTCTATCTTTAACTTTCTATATCTCAACTTTGCGGAGAATGACTATCTCTCGAAATGAGCAATACCTGTTTTAGAATTTATCTGGATATCCGATAGGACCCAGTTCACAAATGAACTCTAAATCCAACAAACTTCTTAGATTGTATCATCCACTGAATTTAACCAGTATCTTGCGCCATGCTTTCCACAGTATTCGCTTGGACCACCTGTCCAACATACTGCTCCTCAAAAAAGGGAAAACTATAACTCTGACAGTCACTCTGTCATCCATGTCACCTTGGAAGCCTGAAATGATAACCGCCTCCTGAAGGAGGCTGCTGTTACCATATACCAAGAACATCCACTTATGTTTATCACTGCTTCCCAATGTTTCTCCAGGATTGGATATATATACGCTTATTGCAGCCATTGCAAAAGCAATATCCGATGTTGTACTTGATATCTCATGATTGACTCAATTGTCTAAGCAGGTGATATACCAATCATGCAAATCCCTCTCCTCATCAGTCTAGAAGACATCTCTTTAGAGAGGGTGACTCCACCACCTGCGGGTACACCACCACGTCAGGAGTCATCCATTCTAAAACATTTTAGAATAGTGTCAAGTACCCGAATTGGGAAACTTCCCAAATCTAGATCTAAAACCGTAGATCTAGTCATCAGAATCCATGATATTTTATCTAGATCCCATGTGGAGAAAATCCTTGTGACAGCATAGTATAACCGATCGTAGTATAGGAATATCACTTCCAATTAAGAGCATGTCATCCAAATACCAGGACATCTCTCCCTACTACCTTCTTACCAGGTCCATCTTTTGTTCTGATGAAGTCAAGCTCTATGACTGTCACATCAAAACTAGATGATATATTTCCGCTATACCTGCTTTAGTCTATAAATAGAGATAAGCTACTTGCCCACTATGCTTCCGCTACTCCACTAACTACAACAATCCTCTGGCAGAGTCATATACACGTGTACTTCTAAAACTAATTTAAAACGATGTTATACTCATCCTCCTGCCAGAACTCATAGTCTAGAACAGCATAGTGTCATGTTTGGGTAATCAAAAACCTCCCTGTCACCGTCTTTGTGGAGACCGAAGTACATCTCGGGTGCTTGAGGTTACCTACCAAATCTGCGGAGTGGCCAATGGATTGTCGACACCATTTGAATCCTTAGGTTCTATAAAAATTTTAGTAATCTGTTTACCCCAATCAGAGCAAAGCTCTGTTCAAATTCCGAGGCGGGAAATGAAGCAACGCTTCATCTTCCCCCAATCAGAGCAAAGCTCTATTTTGAAAATTTAAACTTTAGTAAATGAAGCAACGCTTCATCTTCCCCCAATCAGAGCAAAACTCTGTTGGAAATTCAAAATTCAAATTTTAAGCAACGCCTCAATTCTCGGGCGTAACGCGCCACGTATCAGGCGCAGATGCATCAGCGCAACGCCCAAGGCAGCGCACCCAATCAGAGCAAAGCTCTGTTTAAAGCAAAATCAAAGGAAGCAACGCTTCAGTTGCGCTGCGCTGTGCGCTGCGCGACACGTGTCAGCGCAGATGCGCTCGCGCAGTTGCGCTGCGCGACACGTGTCAGCGCAGATGCGCTCGCGCAGTTGCGCTGCGCTGTGCGCTGCGCGACACGTGTCAGCGCAGATGCGCTCGCGCAGTTGCGCTGCGCGACACGTGTCAGCGCAGATGCGCTAGCGCAGTTGCGCTGCATGACACGTGTCACGTGCTGGGGCATTTGCGCCAAACAGAATTAGATTTTAAAGAAATCTTTCTGTTCTTGTTAAAACAAGAAGATTTTCTTCTGCAAAACAGAAGCCCTTAGATCAAAGATCCAACGGTGGGGAAAATTCCCCAAATCACTCAGAGAAAGATCTCGTTAACAAATTAAACTAATTTATGGGCACTATAAAAAGGACCCCAGACCTCAATCCAAAATCATCAATATCTTTCTAAAAAAAAAAAAGAGAAGAGAACTCTTGAGAACTCCTCAAGAACAACAGAAGGTAAAAACCTTTGGGAAAAAGAGAAAATTCTCTTATGGACAGATTATTGATCTAAGAACAAGATCAATAATCTTAAATAAAAAGAAAAATAAGTAATAATAGTGGTTTGCACTTTCTTATGAACCATTGGTTCTTTGAAAACAAAAGAAAACTTGTTTCCTTTGATTTAAAATCGATCAAAATATAAAACAGTGCTTTGCACTTGAAAAATTGCGCTGTTGCGCTCCTTTGTTGGCGCAAGCCATCAGGAAGCGCCACGTGTCAGCAGCGCAACAGCGCAGCGCACTGCGCTGTTGCGCTTGCGCTCACCAGAGCATGACACGTGTCCTCACCACAAGCGCTTGCGCTCAGTAATTGGCGCAAAGCGCCTGACAAATGCAATGCATTTCTTTTCCTGAAGGGCCAGGCCCAATTAAAAGGCTTAACAGGCCTAATAAATAAAATGCTATGCATTATTTAAAAGGGCAGAGCCCAATTGAAAGGTCCAATGGACCAAAACAAATGATCTGCATCATAATAAAAAGGGCAGAGCCCAGTCAAAATGGGCATAAATGGCCTGAAGTAATGCAATGCATTATTTAAGTGTGGGCAAAACCCTAGCACAGGTCTAATAGACCAAAAATAAATAAGGGTGTTGAACATTTTCAACTGGACTTAGCCCAATCATGGCCGTAAGTCCTCAAACTAAATTGACTGAGCACAGCTGCTCTCTTAAATCAATTTACATCCGGTTTGAGGGTACATCTCTGAACTCCTCTGACACATATCGTTGTAATTCCTCAACGACGTCAGAGAGGTGACGGGTCCCAACGACCATACATGAATATGGACTGCGGGGTCCTTAAACTCGTGGACCGAGACGTCCTTAAACTAATATCAGACCGAGACGTCCTTAAACTAATATTGGACCGAAACGTCCTTAAACTAATATTCGTCCCTAAATGGGAATGTTGGACCGAAACGTCCTTAAACTAATGGTGGACCACCACGTCCCTAAACTGGCGATGGACCGCAACGTCCCTAAACTACCTATGGACCACTACGTCCCTAAACTGGAACAATAGAGCCGCCAAATGCTCTTTTGCCGGATCTAAACGATCCCGTTTAAGTTGATCTTAGACCCCAAACACGGCTAACGTATCCTTAAACATTCAAACGGACTTTAAAACTCCAAATCAACCTTGGTTCAAGGGTACATCTCTGAACTCCTCTGACATCTGCCGTTGTAATCCTTCAACGACGTTAGAGAGGTGACGAGTCCCGATGGCCAGATATTAAATCGATTATCATGTCAAGTTGATCTTAGTCCAAAACAGGACTAATGTATCCTTGACGAACGTTTAAGTTGATTTTAGCCGCAACGCGACTAATGTATCCTTAAACTAAAAACACCAAACCTAAATCTAAGTAAATACGGATTTGGACTAATCCACGTCCTATGGGCGACGGCATTACTCGGTCTCCGTATACAATCCACGGGCAACCACAAATAAAACAAACACACACGACACGAAATGAAATTCTGGAGAAGGAGAAAGTTGTTACCGCGATGCGGTAGCGTAATTAACTGCAGGGGCTTGCGCCTGCAGGGAAGAGCGTCCCCACAATCAAAAACCCCTCACCCCGAGGGGGAATCTGACGAAGTCTGCTACATCGGCCGCATCCGTCTAAACCTCCGATACACGGTGCCATAAATCAACTTGGCATCTTCGGAGAGGTGGACGGATAAAACCAAATAGCATCTGCCCCGAATCTCAGCATCAAGACATCGCGGTCCTGTGCGCCGCCTTTCGGAGGGGAACAGATTCTGGCACGCCCGGTGGGACCTTTTCATCTTTCCACTCCACACTTCGTGTGTCGTCTTCGCGAATCAATCGCGGTTTGTTAATAGTTGCCTTCGGATTTCAAGTTACTAAGATTTGGTCTTTTGCCCGGCGTAGAACTCAAGATTCAATGGCCTTTAACTGCACCAACTGCTCGAAGTGCCACTGCAACAGACGCTCCACCTCACCGGGAGGTGTAGCATATGGGCCCCAAGCGGCTTCCTTCCTCACTCTGCCGGTAGATCAGGTGACCCAAGCCACCACTGGTCTGTTCTTTGGGACCATGATCCCACCTACAAGCTTTCCTACGCTAATACCTGCACCGGAAGTGAACAAGAAGTCGGTCTTCGACCGACTCACTGCCACGACGGCCTCTGTCAACGGGTCACCCACAGCCAAACCAACAGCTTCGGTTTTCACCAGGCTGGATCAGAACTTTAAATTGGCTGTCCCAAGGAAGGCAATGACTACTGCTCCAGAAGTCGTCAAGGCGGCTTCCCCTGTCAAAGAGTCAGTCTTTTCAAGACTGACGATTCCTACTCCTCCCCCTACTCGAGGATCTGTCTTCGACAGGTTGAATATCACCCCTCAAGAGACAACCTCAGTCTTTAAGAGGTTAACACCGGCGGCGCCTCATTCAGACAGGGGCAAAAAGAAGATGTCTCAATCTCCGAGCCAGTCCCAACGGCTCGTCATGCTCGACGTCGCCATTGGCAACGAGTAAGGAAGGTAGTGGGCAACTCCCCCTCAGGGATAACTCCACCGGCTCCAGTGGTGGAAGTCAACGCTGCTGTTCCAACTGGGAACAACTTTGAACTGCTGAGGAGGGTACGGAAGAACTCTCCAACCGCTACACTGAAAAGATCTCCTCCACTTGCGGAGAGAGTTCCAGAAACGAAGCAAGAACAGCCCCCTCAACGGCTGTCCTCAAGAATTTATAAAGTTTGGCGAAAGGTTCAAGACTCCGTGATCGACCCGGATCACTCCCGTCAACGAAAGAAGACGAAGGTGCAAAAAGGAAAAGACCGTCCTATTGAACAGCAAGGGACAACAATCGCTAGGGTGCCCACTGCAACGGCCCCTTCAACCTCAACGGCCCACAAAAGAAGAAGGCCGGAGAAAACCCCCGCGTCGGCGACAGATATCAGAGGTGATGAACCCAAACGCCCTAAGTCAGGGGGCATGATAGTCCATACCGTCTACGTGGCATCTGGTAAAGAGGATAGCCGCATATCAACAGGTCATAGACCGCACACGAGGTCAGTGACCAAGGCTCAGGAGCAGCAGCAGAAGGTCCAAGAGATGATGAACGCTATGGCCGCACTTATAGGGCCAAAAGAAACCCCGGAAACATCCTCGGACGAGCGTCAAGAACAAGAAACGGACGCTGAATTCCTTCGTCGAGTACTGGAGAAGAAGGATAAAGAAGCTGCGGAGCAGGCAGCCAACATAAAGAAAATGGCCCTCCTGTTCCAGGATATGGTAGGTATGATGATTCAGCAAGATCCACCTGCTGAAGATCCCCCGATCATCCTTGAAGACGATAGGGGAGAGACATCAAATCCTCCACCAACTCTATCGACAGCTAAAGAGGACACAATCTCCAAAGCTGATTTGGATGAGTACATCGCTCAGCAAATACGGGTTCATCATGCGACCGAAGCGGCCGGTCAGGTCGTAAAAACGGGGCGGCCATATCCAAGTTGGTACGATCAAATCAAGTACCCACCCGGTTACACAATTCCCAAGTTCCATGTCTACAAAGGGACGGGCAATCCTCATCAGCATGTTGCCCAGTTCAGGGCACTCTGCGGCAACACCGGCAGTGACGACAAGCTGTTGCTTCGCCAGTTTGTTGGAAGCTTATCAGATACGGCGTTCGAATGGTACTCTGAGCTCCCGAACGACTCTATTAAAACCTTCGCGGAGATGGAGCTGCTATTTACTCAGCGTTTTGCAAGCGCCAGTGAACGTACCCCGATGACAGCACTGATTAACGCCAGGGTAAAACCCGGCGAGACGTGGGTTCAGTACGCTATACGATGGCGGAACTTGTGGTCAAAGTGTGAGCAGCGCATTGAAGAAGCTCCCGCGGTGGGTATGTTTGTGGGAACCCTTGATTCGCAAGCAACTATCTCGCAGTTTATGATGTTTTTCAAGCCGACTACCTTCCAAGCCTTGATCGACAAACTAGCACAGATGGATCAGATGGGCCATAAACCTCCTCTTCCAAGGCCGGACTCCCGAAATGACAAAGGGAAGGGAAAAGCGATCGTCGTCGCTAATGCTCAACAACAACCGAGCGACCCGAAACCGGTTGCTCGTCAAAATAATATGCGCCTGTACGTACCCCTTGAGGACAGGATGGGACGTCCTTATTCCTTTCCCAGCGATAAAACGAGGAGGTTATTCGAGCTGGCGTTGCGCAACAGACTCATAAATCTGCCGGATCCAAAACGTCCGTTGCAACCAAGTGACGTCAACGAGCCCAACTACTGTCCTTATCATCGAGTACTAGGCCATCCGATCGAAGATTGCTACGTTTTCAAGAATTGGCTTGAAAACCAGTACCGACAGGACAAGTTCGCGTTATCTGACAAATGGAAGGTGAATCCCCTGCAGCCCCACACCTCTAAGGGGACGAATACGCCGGGGGCAACATGCTCCGTCATTGAAGAAGCTCCTTGGGAGGTTGTATTATCAACCAAGACAAAGAGGATGCTAAACGATTTTCAGACGTGTCCAGCAATCAAGTGGAAGAACCCGTTGGAGCCGCAGGTCATTGAAAGGATGTTGAAGCCACGTCCAACTCCAAAGACCGATGGTGGCGGTTCAAGCACTTGCAGCCAGTCGTCAAAATCTTCGAAAAAGAAGAAGAAGAAATCTAAGAAGCCCGTGAAGCCTGGTGACAAGCGCACGGACCTGCAAAAACAAATTGACGCGCTGGAGGAATACAACCAAAAGGTATGGACTCCCATTACGCTCCAAGAATTCCTCAATCACGTTTTTCAAGAAGAAGATGAGGAAGGAAGTTCATCGGATGAATCCGAGGAATATGTGGCGAGCTGTCATATGATTTCCCATTCGGTCACAAACGAGGAGGAGACTCCTTGCACTGAAAAGCTGGGGGCAGATCCTGAACTAAAAGTTCTGGGGCCATCAGATGAGGAAATTGACGCATTCCTCAACAAAGCTCGATTGAAAAGTAAAGCTGATCGAGAACGCGAGACGGCTATATTGGAAAGGGCCAAGAGCCAGCGACTTGATGAAAGAGCTGAGACGATCCCGCTGGAGCTAAACACTTCCGCTACCGACAAAAGCCAATTCAAGATGAGGAAAAAGTTTGCCAAGGCCATATCAATGGGCATGAAGCTTCCATCCTCTGAAGGAAACATCACTGGTGAAATGGAAACGCACCCCTCCTATTGCTTATATCATCAAAAGATTTCGCACCCCATTCAAGAGTGCAAAGCTTTCGATAGATGGTGGCAAGGATATGTTGCTCATCGACAACACTTTAAGCGGGAAAAGCGTAAAACTCGTCGAGAGCAAAGAAATATGACCGAAGGGCTTAAAAGAACTGCTGGCGATTGTTGCGTGGTTAACACCGGTAAATCACAAGTGCCCACATTCGGGAGTGATTCTGATGAAGAACTAGAACTTGCCCCTCTCTTTAAAGAGTCCGCCTCGAGAAAAGAAGAAGAACCGAAGGTTTGCGAAAATATCCGGCTACGTAATCGCACGCTGCCCGAAAAGAACCTCGGACCCTCGAACAAAAAAGATAAAGGGAAAGAAAAGGCCACTGAAGATATCGTCTTAGATGACCAAGTGGTGGAAGAGCTAGCTGCCAAAGACCCGCCAAAGAAGAATAAGGTGGATTACAACGTCTTAGCACATCTGAGGAAGCTGCCCTCACAGCTCAGCATTCTTGACGCCCTTTTGCTATCAAAAGAGGCGAGAGATTCGTTGATTAAGGCGCTCCAAGACCCAGAACAATTCCAAGCATGCCTGGCCGAGGAAAAGATGAAGGATGAATTGGAGGAAGTGCACACGGCCGATGTCACTTTCGGCGACGAAGACCTTCTACTTGGGACGTGCGAACACAATCGCCCTCTCTATGTCTCGGGATACTGCCATGATATAAAGATAGGCAAAATCCTGATCGATAACGGGTCGTCTGTTAACCTACTCAACGTACGGGTGTTGAAGGAAATCTGCATGAGCGTCCAGCACCTTGCTCGGGACAAGATCACCATTTCCGGGTTCGACTCCCAATCGTCAAAGACTCTTGGATCTGTGATACTGACGCTACGCTTCGGGCTACTCGTCACGGACGTTAAGTTCCATGTCATAGACGCCAAGATATGCTACAACGCTTTGCTCGGCCGACCATGGTTACACGAGTACAACGTCATCCCTTCTACACAACATCAGTGTATGAAGTATTTTAAGGATGGTTTCGAGTATACCGTGACGGGAGAACTGAACCCGTTCTCTGTGAACGAGGTCCGCAAATATGAAGACGCCAAATACTTCTTACCGGATTTCGAAGACACAGAGAAGTGTCACAAGCCGGAGAACAAAACTAACACCACCATCCCGGTCTTCGGCAGTGATACTGAAGAGGAAGAGGAGATAGTTTATTCGGGTCCACCCTGACACAACAAGCCGGGACCGCCCACTCCTATGTTGGTCTTTGGTAGCGACTCGGAAGATGAAGTCCACGCTGTATTCTCTGCTCGACCTTCAATACGAACGTTCGCTGACGAAGAGCAAAGTCTGCAAGTCGCCATGGTGCCGCTTAAATACCATAAAGAACTAGATGCACTTGATATCTACAGTGTAGAGGAGCTGCAAACGTTTTATATCCCTCCCAGGCGAGAAAGTGAAAAAGCAATTCTTTTCTACCACTCTGAATAAACCAGAGTAGAGAAAGAAATCTGGCATGACGCGGACCCTACGCTCGACAGGCTTCAGCCTATCCGTCTTCCCAGGTATTATACAGAGGGTTTGAAGAAGTTGCTGAAACGCCAGGGGATACCCTTCAAACAGACCGTCAGGAAAGCCAAATTCTATAACAGGGTCTGGAACGTCCCCGCGACTCAGCACAAACTCCCTAACGGGAGAATGGAAACAAAAGGGCTTGGATACATCCGGTCAAAGAAACGAGAGTTACTACCCGGCTGTTACGTTGTGTATGACCTTGAGGAAGAAGCGGATGCTCAATGGGAGGACGCTAATCCTAAGCCAGTGAAAGTTCCAGATGCAAAGTGTTAGTGTATATGCCCTAGAGGCCATTACTGTATCATACTAGTTTGTATATTACTTAATGGAAGCTTGGGATATTCACCTTGTATAAACAATCTTGCTCAATATAGTAGTATGCTACTTGGTTTGTTTCTACTTTAATGTGTACATGTGCTTATTTTGCGATATCACCTATACGCATTAGTGGAGCCCTTAAGATCTTTGCTTGATTACCAGCGTTGTGATGGCAGTCACACTAGTGGGGGCTGGGTAATCTATAAGCACATCCTTATACAGGTCCCTAGTCGCAGGACTATCGAGACAGGGCATCGATACTCCGGAGTAGACTAGCGTATGCGCTTCTCATCCCAGTGTGGGAGATGGTCTGTCCCACAGCCATCAGTACGTCGTACTGGAGATAGTATACGGGTGCTCGTTAGGTTACGAGTACACTGGACAGGACTCGTCGGGAACTGACAGGTTGGTATTATACCAATCGTCAGTTATCAGTTCCCAGGTGACATGAGTACAGCTTAGTCCGCTGACTTGATACTACCACTTCGCCTCGAGTACGTTCCCACTGCACTTTGATCACTACCCTACCACGGCTCAAAGGAGTCGTGCAAACAGGTAGTGGTTGGGTGCAGTCCCGAAGCACTTGGAGGCAGTGACGGTTAGACAGGATTCGTCTCTCCCGGTATTGGGGGTTGACATCGCGCTGTGTCTAGGAGAGCCATTACACAAGTAGTCCCTGGCCAGGGTAAGCGAGATATACTGGTAGGCTTCCAGTGTTATCTCAGGGTGTTTTGGGCTTCACTCCGACACGACTTGTACCGCTATTGGGGGACTGACATTTTACCGCCCCCTAGGCCCGACATGCGATGTATCAGACGAACAGACCGGACTGTACGGAGAATGTCACATTCAGACTCAGTAGGAGTTCAGATGGGGTTCACCTCGTCAGCCTTCTTGTCGGCATCTACCTGGGGACCGTTACGCACAGCTAGTGCCGCTTGCGGTCTGTGGTTAAACCCACTGCCATCGTAGTGTCGAGTCTTTAGAGTCCCACACAGAGGGTATTCGCCTCTGGGCAAAACAGAGTAGAGGTCGCATGGTTTTGCGACAGGGTTCGTTATCATCCGCGCACTTGTGCACGTTTGGAGTCCGGACGGATATTGCCAGCAGGCTCTGGTTTGAGCCAGATGCTGGTATATGTTTTAGGGGTTGTTTTTATATCTCGGTATTCTTGTTCCTCGGAACGAGAATGCAGGTGTGTATGCACAGTTGCTTGAGGCGGAGGATGAGGTATTTCATTAGGGTTTCGGAACGGGTGCGTTTGCACAGTTGACAGTCGTCATTTTCCAAACCCTAATAGATTTATGAAATATCAATTAATAATAGTAATTAAATGAAATATTGTTATGGTTGATTTTGTTGACTTGTTGACCATGGTTGACTTGTTGACCATGGTTGAATGTTGACCACCATCATGCTTTGAAAAGATACTC
Source organism: Agapanthus africanus (assembly GCA_030015575.1). Classification (NCBI taxonomy): domain Eukaryota; kingdom Viridiplantae; phylum Streptophyta; class Magnoliopsida; order Asparagales; family Amaryllidaceae; genus Agapanthus; species Agapanthus africanus. Next base: position 134,597,745 of record CM057337.1, read on the forward strand.
CTTGATTCATGCTTACATTCATTTAATGAAGTATGATAGTGGTCATTCCAAATACAACCATCAACTATTTCATTTTTGATTTATTATTATTAATTTGATAATTCCTTTTCTTTTATGTTATGGTTGCAAAAGAAAAGAGCTCATTCTATCATAATCATTCTCTCTCCTCACTTCATCTTCTTCTTCCTCAAGCTCAAGGTGATTCCTTCTCATGTGTTGAGAATCCCTCACCTTGAAAAGAAAACAACCCTTAGACACTCTCTACTCACTCTAGGATCAAAAGGATTAGCAAGCCGGAGATTCTAGTTCTCTCCAAGTTCGAGAAAGAGCCCGAAGGTTGAACCCTCAGGTGGATCCATCTTCGACGGAAGAAGGCGACGAGAAGAGAACCATCAACCTCTACAAGGTTTCAAGAAGAAGGAGTTCAAGTTTAGGTATAACTCTTCATCCGAGTAGCTAACGCTCCTTTGTATGTTTGCTAGTTTAGTTTAGACACGATCCCGACCTTGTTTAGTCCATGTTGCCCCTTTGCGATAAAAATTTGTTTTTTATACCGTTTCCGCCTCCCCGTAAGCACCGGGGGTCGCAACGTTGACTTACAGTGGTATCAGAGCCTAACTAAACTTAAACTAGCTAAGTAGTGAAGTGTAACGAAGTTCGGAAACGAAAAATCGCAAAACCGGAAAAACCAAAACCCTAAGTTTCTGTTAAATTTTTTTCTGGTCAAAACGAGATTTGTTATACACCTAAAATCGGCTCAGGGTTTTCTGAGAACACCCACCAAAAACGATCCCATGATTCCTTCAAAGCGCCGCCCATCCGCGGCCCCACCTGTTCATCTAGCCGCGGATCCGCCGCCGTTTGGGCACTTCATGAGATCGTGTTTTGTGCAGTGTTCTTCTGGTAGGGTTTTGGGATTTTTCAAATATATTATATGTGCCCAGATTTTCCAGAACTGAAATTTACTTTTGGGGTCCTATAATTCAGTATTTTTTCCGAACTTCACTGCACTTTGACTATGGTGGTTATATCTGTGATGTTTGCATGTATTGAACGTCGGCTAATCGCTATAAGTCGATTAGTCGGGGTTATACATGATCTGTGTTTGATATTGGATTGTGTATATGAATGTGTTGGACTGTCGCGGGTGAATAGCCGGGGTGGATGTGAGATGAGCTTTTGTTTTTCTTTCATTCATTTGTAAATGTAAATTGATGTAATAATATTATTTGTATGGCCGCACAACCGGGTCGGGGTTGTAGCCGTCATTGTATAATTCTTTTTACTGTTTTTTGCTCCTAGGATAGACCCATGGAGAGGTGCACAAACTACCGGGTTCTTGGCGGGTAGTTTGCCGCACCCGTAGGGGTCTTGGGTGGGGTATTTGCTATTCACCGCGACCGTGTAATCCGCTTTTCGTTGCAGGCTCGAACGGATTGCGAATTGCTAGTATATCCAATGTATTCATCTGTGATCTGTAATGTCTATCATTGCTTTATATTTAGGCGTTGCTTATGTTTTACAGCCGCGCTAGCCCAGCCCCCGCTCTGTCGTTAGTTAAGTAACCTAACGAGTGATGACGGGACCCCGTGGCGAATGCGAATGGCATAAGCGTACGTCATATTTTGGTTGTTTTCTGCAATGGTAGGATTAAATGATGGGACGCATTAAAAGAACTAATGCAAGAATATCACGCATTAAAAGAACTAATGCAAGATAATAAACCAAGCTAAAGTCGTTGGAACATTTTCGAAAAACCACTCGGTTCTTTTCAAAACTAACTTTTAAATGCGGAGCTTGAGCCACTCCTTCTAAAAGCTATCTCGTTCCATCGATTATATCAAGTTCACTACGTTCACGGTTTCGCCAAAACCATCCGTAGCCCTCCGTCGTTTCATATGAATATTCAACAGTATTCAAGCTGTGTTTGTTGGCCTTAGTCAAGGCACAGTGTTTGGTAGCTGGTGGGTATTCATATGTTGCATAGATAGAATGCGTTGGTTTGGGACAGTCGTATTGCCTTGTTGGCCATAGTCAAGGGTATATACGGGTGGGTTCAAATTAACCTGGATAACGACGGGAAGAACTTGACATGTGACTTATGATTTGTTGGCCTTAGTCAAGGTCATAAGAGCATGGGGCAAAAATCCACATCGGGAGTTTCATAAGTACTGAAACTTGCTAGATTTGCATACCATTTGGAGTGTGGTGATTCTGGTAGGATTCCTTCAGTTTCGTCACGCGATGATATTTGGATCCCGATCCTACTGTGAGTATATGCTACTCCTCGGGAAATTTCTCACTAAACGATCAATGCTATAAACCTAGTAGGTGCCTAGAAAGGTGTTAGCGGGGCTACGCCCCCAGGGAAAAGAGGTTCTTAAATTAAGGAACTTCGCGAAAGCGTTGGAAAACCTCCCTCGAAGTACCGACACTGGCTTGGCTGAACGGTTAAGCAAGTATTGTATGGTGGGATTGATCCCGGCTAATTCTTCCTTTGTGGTTTGAGGAGGGATTCGAGAGACAGTGGGAGCCATCCTGTTTAGACAAATTAAAAACCATTCTAAACTTGCAAGAGCATCGTGCTAAAGTGTTTCTTCTCTCCCCCCTGCAACAACCAAATCGAAATGACTGGACTTAAGTTACTTCTAGATAAAAACATACTGACAGGGCCAAACTATAAAGATTGGCTCAGGAATGTCAAATTGGCAATCGCTTACGACAAGCTGGGGTATCTTCTTACCACCAAAGCTCCCCCCGTCCCAGGTCCCACCTCCAGCGTCGCGGATAAGGAAATCCGTAAGACTTGGGAGATTGATTGCGCGAAGGCCAGGTGCCTCGTGCTTGCCTCTATGGACAACGAACATCAGAGGAAGCATGAGAATATGGACCTCGAGTCCATATTTCTCCATACAAAAGAACTGTATGGAGAGCAGTCTCGTATCGCAAGATACGAAGTGTCGAAGAAGTTATTTTCGACAAAGTTGGCCGTCGGATCATCGGTAGCGGACCACGTGCTTAAGATGATTGGCTACACTGAGGAGCTCGCAGAACTTGGGACCACGTTGGACAGTGAACTCTATACGGATTTAATTCTCCAGTCCCTTCCATCCACTTACGCCCAGTTTATACTGAACTTCAACTTACAAGAAAAGGAAGTTGAACTTTCAGAACTCCTCAACCTGCTGAGGAGCGCAGAGGGCACCCTACAGAAGGGTAGGGAAACACCCGCTTTGTTTGTAGGAGGATCTTCTTCCTCTAGGTCCAAGGCGAAAGCCAAGGGAAAGAGGAAGAAAGCCCCCGCCAAACCAAGAGGCGGTGTTAGTAAAGTGGGTACGAAGGGAAAGGAAAAGGCAACAAAGATTGCGGGGAAGCTTGTTGGAAAGGAAGAATGCTTCTATTGTCATAAGAGTGGACACTGGAAGAAAGATTGCAGGGCTTGGAAGGCCGGGACACAGGAACTGAAGCAGGTTGCGGCTTCAGCTTCAGGTGTGTATGTTATTGAAAACTGTCTTTCTATAAACTCTACTTCCTGGGTATTGGATACCGGATCAGGATCTCATATCTGTAATTCTTTGCAGGCGTTGAGAAACCGTAGGTTTTTGAAGGCAGGTGACATGACCCTCAGAGTTGCGAACGGAGCTAGCATGGATGCTAAAGCCGTGGGGGACTATCACCTGGGAATGTCAGATGGGCATGTTTTGGTTTTGCGTAATTGCTTTTTTGTACCCAACGCAACTTGTAATATCATTTCTGTATCTTTGGTTTCTAAAGAAGGTTATGAATTTGCGTTTGTAAGTAATGTTGTAAACATTCACCTTAATCAAGTTATGATTGGGTCAGGTACATTGAGCAATGGTATATACGTATTAAGCCAACCACAGATTTTCAATGTCCAGAATACACACAAAAGAAAGTCTCCAGATATCAATCAGGCTTTCTTATGGCATTATAGACTGGGTCACATCAATGAGACACGGTTGACTAAGTTACATAAAGAAGGATACTTGGATCCGTTCGAGTATCAGTCTTATGCCACTTGTGAATCTTGTCTCATGGGAAAGATGACAAAGACTCCGTTTACTGGACACGGAGAAAGAGCGAGCGAGCTCTTGGGACTCATACACAGTGACGTGTGTGGTCCAATGTCTACACATGCGCGAAGCGGTTATTCATACTTCATTACTTTCACAGACGATTTCTCTAGGTATGGACATGTCTTCTTAATGAAGCACAAATCCGAGGCCTTTGAGAAATTTCGGGATTACAAGAATGAAGTTGAAAAACAAACAGGCAAAAGTATTAAGATTCTAAGATCGGATCGAGGTGGTGAATACTTGAGTGCCGAGTTCCTGGATTATTTAAAAGAGAATGGAATTCTCTCTCAGCGTACTCCTCCATACACTCCGCAACATAACGGTGTATCGGAAAGAAGGAATCGAACCCTATTGGATATGGTTCGTTCCATGATGAGTAAGGCTGAGTTACCGCGATCTTTCTGGGGATATGCACTAGAAACAGCTGCATATCTCTTGAACCAAGTTCCTACTAAGACTGTGCCTACCACACCATATCAGATGTGGAGTGGGAAGAAACCCTGTCTTAAATCCTTTAAGACATGGGGATGTCCGGCTTTTGTAAAAAAGCAACATGCGGACAAGCTCGAGGCACGCTCAGTACAGTGCAAGTTTGTGGGATACCCAAAGAACTCCAAGGGGTATCTATCTATTACGCAGAGGAGCAAAAAGTCCTTGTTTCTCGTCATGCCCACTTCTTGGAAACTGAGTTTTTGGAAAATCAGATAAGTGGGAGCGCAGTAGAACTGGATGAAATTCCAGAACCTCAGACTATTACTGAAAGCTTAGTGGAACCAGAGGGTTCAAAAGAACAGGACATTCCTACGCCGCTCCGCAGGAGTAGTAGGCAGTCTCATCCGCCCGAGAGATACTACGGTTTTCTCATAGACAGGGATAGAGAGGATTGCATCATAGATTATGATGAGCCTACTAGCTTCCAGCAGGCCGTTCAGAGCGTTGACTCGGTAAAATGGCTGGATGCAATGCGGACCGAAATGGAGTCCATGTACACCAACAAAGTATGGACGTTGGACATTGCTCCAGACGGGGTAAAACCCGTAGGATGCAAGTGGATCTTCAAAAGGAAGATTGGTGTAGATGGACAGGTTGAGACCTATAAAGCTAGACTTGTAGCAAAGGGTTTCCATCAAAGACCTGGCTTGGACTATGACGAAACCTTTTCTCCAGTGGCTATGCTGAAATCCATTCGGATCCTTCTTGCCATTGCTGCCTTCCACGATTATGAGATTTGGCAGATGGACGTAAAAATCGCTTTTCTAAATGGAAATTTAGAGGAGTGTGTCTATATGGATCAGCTAGAGGGTTTCATTCAGAGTGGGAGCAGCGGAAAGGTGTGCAAGTTGCTTAAGTCCATCTATGGACTAAAGCAGGCATCGCGGAGTTGGAACATCTGTTTTGATGAGACGGTCAAGGAATTTGGCTTTATCAAAAATCCAGATGAACCATACATCTATAGTAGATTTGTAGCGAGAACTGTAGTATTCCTCGTTTTATACGTGGATGACATTCTCTTAATAGGAAATGACATTCCTATGCTACAATCTGTCAAGGGTTTCTTGTCACACAGGTTCTCCATGAAAGACCTGGGTGATGCCTCATACATCCTGGGGATCCGGATCCATCGTGATAGATCCAAGAGGATATTAGGACTTTCACAGTCCAGGTACATCGACACTGTACTGAAAAGATTCAGTATGGAAGATTCCAAGCGCGGTAACCTACCGGCTTGTCACGGGATCACCCTCTCTAAAGAGATGTCTCCCAAGACTGATTTGGAGAGGGATCGCATGTCTATTATACCCTACGCTTCTGCGGTAGGCTCTATAATGTATGCGATGTTGTGTACCAGACCGGATGTAGCTTATGCACTGAGTGTAGTAAGCCGGTATCAGTCAAACCCTGGGGAGAAACATTGGATAGCAGTAAAGAACATTCTCAAGTACCTGAGAAGGACTAAGGAGATGTTCTTGGTGTATGGCGGAAAAGACCTCCAGATCGAGGCCTTTGCTGACTCCAGTTTCCAGAGTGACAAGGATGATTCCAAGTCCATGTCGGGTTTTGTCTTTACCCTCAATGGAGGGGCGGTGTGTTGGAAGAGTTCCAAACAGGAAACCATTGCAGACTCGACGATGGAAGCGGAATATGTTGCTGCATCTGATGCCGCAAAAGAAGCTGTCTGGATAAGGAAGTTCTTGAAAGAACTTCAGGTGGTTCCGTCCATTGTTGACCCAATACCTCTGTATTGCGACAACAACGGGGCTATAGCTTTAGCGAAGGAACCCAGGTCCCATCAGAGATCCAGGCACATCTTGAGGCGGTATCACCTGATCAGGGAGATCGTGGATCGCAAGGAGATCGAGGTTCGGAGGGTTGCTTCAGAAGAAAACACTGCAGATCCATTCACCAAGGCCCTACCCCAGACTCAGTTCGAGCGGCTGATCGAGATGATAGGTCTTCGATACGCCAGTACATGGCCTTAGTGCAAGTGGGAGATTGTTAGTGTATATGCCCTAGAGGCCATTACTGTATCATACTAGTTTGTATATTACTTAATGGAAGCTTGGGATATTCACCTTGTATAAACAATCTTGCTCAATATAGTAGTATGCTACTTGGTTTGTTTCTACTTTAATGTGTACATGTGCTTATTTTGCGATATCACCTATACGCATTAGTGGAGCCCTTAGGATCTTTGCTTGATTACCAGCGTTGTGATGGCAGTCACACTAGTGGGGGCTGGGTAATCTATAAGCACATCCTTATACAGGTCCCTAGTCGCAGGACTATCGAGACAGGGCATCGATACTCCGGAGTAGACTAGCGTATGCGCTTCTCATCCCAGTGTGGGAGATGGTCTGTCCCACAGCCATCAGTACGTCGTACTGGAGATAGTATACGGGTGCTCGTTAGGTTACGAGTACACTGGACAGGACTCGTCGGGAACTGACAGGTTGGTATTATACCTATCGTCAGTTATCAGTTCCCAGGTGATATGAGTACAGCTTAGTCCGCTGACTTGATACTACCACTTCGCCTCGAGTACGTTCCCACTGCACTTTGATCACTACCCTACCACGGCTCAAAGGAGTCGTGCAAACAGGTAGTGGTTGGGTGCAGTCCCGAAGCACTTGGAGGCAGTGACGGTTAGACAGGATTCGTCTCTCCCGGTATTGGGGGTTGACATCGCGCTGTGTCTAGGAGAGCCATTACACAAGTAGTCCCTGGCCAGGGCAAGCGAGATATACTGGTAGGCTTCCAGTGTTATCTCAGGGTGTTTTGGGCTTCACTCCGACACGACTTGTACCGCTATTGGGGGACTGACGTTTTACCGCCCCCAGGCCCGACATGCGATGTATCAGACGAACAGACCGGACTGTACGGAGAATGTCACATTCAGACTCAGTAGGAGTTCAGATGGGGTTCACCTCGTCAGCCTTCTTGTCGGCATCTACCTGGGGACCGTTACGCACAGCTAGTGCCGCTTGCGGTCTGTGGTTAAACCCACTGCCAGCGTAGTGTCGAGTCTTTAGAGTCCTACACAGAGGGTATTCGCCTCTGGGCAAAACAGAGTAGAGGTCGCATGGTTTTGCGACAGGGTTCGTTCTCATCCGCGCACTTGTGCACGTTTGGAGTCCGGACGGATATTGCCAGCAGGCTCTGGTTTGAGCCAGATGCTGGTATATGTTTTAGGGGTTGTTTTTATATCTCGGTATTCTTGTTCCTCGGAACGAGAATGCAGGTGTGTATGCACAGTTGCTTGAGGCGGAGGATGAGGTATTTCATTAGGGTTTCGGAACGGGTGCGTTTGCACAGTTGACAGTCGTCATTTTCCAAACCCTAATAGATTTATGAAATATCAATTAATAATAGTAATTAAATGAAATATTGTTATGGTTGATTTTGTTGACTTGTTGACCATGGTTGACTTGTTGACCATGGTTGAATGTTGACCACCATCATGCTTTGAAAAGATACTCCTTGATTCATGCTTACATTCATTTAATGAAGTATGATAGTGGTCATTCCAAATACAACCATCAACTATTTTATTTTTGATTTATTATTATTAATTTGATAATTCCTTTTCTTTTATGTTATGGTTGCAAAAGAAAAGAGCTCATTCTATCATAATCATTCTCTCTCCTCACTTCATCTTCTTCTTCCTCAAGCTCAAGGTGATTCCTTCTCATGTGTTGAGAATCCCTCACCTTGAAAAGAAAACAACCCTTAGACACTCTCTACTCACTCTAGGATCAAAGGATTAGCAAGCCGGAGATTCTAGTTCTCTCCAAGTTCGAGAAAGAGCCCGAAGGTTGAACTCTCAGGTGGATCCATCTTCGACGGAAGAAGGCGACGAGAAGAGAACCATCAACCTCTACAAGGTTTCAAGAAGAAGGAGTTCAAGTTTAGGTATAACTCTTCATCCGAGTAGCTAACGCTCCTTTGTATGCTTGCTAGTTTAGTTTAGACACGATCCCGACCTTGTTTAGTCCATGTTGCCCCTTTGCGATAAAAATTTGTTTTTTATACCGTTTCCGCCTCCCCGTAAGCACCAGGGGTCGCAACGTTGACTTACACAAAGGAGCCCAGTCCGTCGTTCGAGGAACAAATGGACAAACTTATAAAGAAAGCTGGTCAAAAAGTCCGAGATGATCACGACCGCGAGACGGCCATCTATGAGAAAGCCAAGACGCAACGCCTTCTCCAACAGGCCGCAAAGGATGAAAATGCCGCTCCTTGTCAACCTGTTATGAAGAAAGCTCGGCGCAAAAGCAGAAATAAGTCGAAAGGCCAAAAAGACGCTCAACAACAACAAGGCGGGCTAAGAAGCCACACAAACGGAAGGCGAGCATTATTGATCTATCCCTCATGAAGAAAATGAGTCGAGCATACTCTTTTCCTCGGGACAAGACAAAGAAGATACTTGATCTTGCTCTAAAACATCAAATACTTACACTGCCGGAGTCCAAAAACCCCGAACAGGCAGGCAAAGTCTCTCACCCAGACTATTGCTCTTACCATCGAGTAATAGGGCATCCTCTTGAAGATTGCTTCACCTTCAAGAATTGGGTCGAAGATCAGTATCAGCTTGGCAAATTCGCTTTGTCCGACAACTGGAGGGTAGCGCCACCACAAAAGCATGAGCCCAAGGTCACGAAAGAAAAACCAGTTCCACATTGGGATTGGAAACGAATTCGTACTTGTCACGTGATAACGATATCAAAAGAAGAGCCCGAGAACATGGATGACCTTCCCTGATGCTTCAAAAACAACAACGACGAGGTAATCTCAGAGTTCCCACCAGCGCCGAAAGAACTGGAAGATGGAATCCATACCACTGCAGATAACCTTAAGAAAATTGAGTTGGGATCGGCAGACGATCCGCGGCCGACATTCATCAGCGAGCTGCTATCTGAAGAAAGGGTGGCCGCGTTAAAAGACGTGCTTCTACAACATAGAGATTGCTTCATGTGGAACTATTCCGAAATGCCGGGACTAGATCCAGAAATTGCTGTGCATAAATTGGCAATATCCCCGGACGTCAAGCCAGTCAAACAGGCGCCGAGAAGAATGCGGCTTGAGCTTGAGATGAGCATCAATGCTGAGGTCAAGAAGCTGATCAACTCTGGCTTCATCCAGGAAGTTCAATATCCTGAATGGATCGCTAACATCGTCCCGGCGATGAAGAAAAATGGGACGGTGCGCATATGTGTGGACTTCCGGGATCTCAACAAAGCCTGCCCGAAGGATGATTTCCCGGTGCCAGTCACCGAACTGATGATAGACAACACGTCCACTCATGAAGTTTTCTCCTTTATGGACGGCTCATCAGGGTATAATCAAATAAAGATGCATCCCGAAGACCAGAAGCACACCGCCTTCAGGACTCCTTTGGGTATATTCTGCTACAAGGTGATGCCCTTCGGTTTAAAGAACGCCGGTGCTACTTACCAGAGAGCTATGACGCAGATATTTGATGACCTTATACACGAAATCGTCGAATGCTATATCGACGATATCGTGGTTAAAAGTAAATCATACGAAGAACATCTCGAGCATTTGAAGACCGTATTTCAACGCCTTCGGCAATACAACTTGAAGATGAACCCTCTTAAGTGTGCATTCGGAGTTTCCTCGGGCAAATTTTTAGGATTCATCGTCCGACACCGGGGTATCGAAATAGATCCGTCCAAAATCAAGGCGATCATGGAAATGCCTCCGCCAAGGACTCTTAAACAGTTGCGGTCTCTCCAAGGGAAGCTCGCATACATACGGCGATTTATAGCCAATCTCTCAGGCAAGTGTCGCCCTTACAGTCACCTGATGAAGAAAGGAACTCCATTCATCTGGGATCAAAAATGCCAAAGCGCACTGGATGAGATCAAGCAATACCTGCAGAACCCCCCAGTGTTGGCTGCTCCGGTTAAGGGGAAACCTCTCATCCTTTATACAACTGCCCTCGAAGGTTCTTTAGGCGCATTATGGGCGCAGGAAAATGACCAGGGAAAAGAAAGAGCACTCTACTACTTAAGTCGAGTTCTTCTGGGGGCAGAAAAAAACTACTCCCCCATCGAAAAACACTGCCTGGCGTTGATCTTCGCGATAACAAAGCTCAGGCACTATGCATTGGCACATGAAGTTCGTCTCATATCGAAGGTGGACCCTCTTAAATATTAAATGTCAAAGGCCATGCTGACAGGTCGACTCGCTAAATGGGCTCTGCTCTTGATGGAGTTCTCGATAACGTATCAACCTCTCAAGGCAGTCAAAGGCCAGGCCATTGCCAACTTCCTCGCTGAACATCCGATACCCGCCGATTCTCCTTTGAATTGCGATCTTCCAGACAAACATGCGTTTGATGCGATCAACGGTGATAATACCCGATGGGAGCATTATTTCGACGGAGCGTCTTCCGTAAAGAAGCGCAAACAAAGTACCCCTATAATCAAATCGGGGGTAGGCCTCATCTTCGTGACTCCACAAGGAGAGATAATGCGCTTCGCTTTCTCCTTAACAGAGCCGAGGACCAATAATGAAGCCGAATACGAAGCTTTGATAGCAGGCCTCGAGATCGCCATCAACATGAGAATTGAAAACCTCCTCATATACGGAGATTCCCAGCTAGTCGTTAGTCAAGTAAACGGCGACTACCAAACGTGCAAACCGGAGTTGGTGAAGTACGGTGAAAAGGTGCAACAACTGTTGACCCAAATTCCCTCCTATACTTTGGAGAACATACCGCGTGCGGAAAACAGCAAAGCAGACGCATTGGCCAAACTTGCTAAAGAACTGGCTGACGAGAACCTCGATGACGTTAGAATCATGGTACAAAGCCGTCGGGTACTTGCCCCAGCAGAAATATCTCCGGAATCATCCGAAGAAAAAGGAGCGAACGAGCAGACAACCCTGCAAGTAAAGGATTGGGAAAATACCGAGGATTGGAGAGAAGTCTTCATAGATTACTTTAAATCCCACCGAATGCCTGAAGAAGCGTCCACAAGACATCAGCTCATAAAACGAGCTCTGTCTTTTGCCTTCGTCAACAATACTCTATACAAGAGGTCGTTTGATTCTCTATGGTTGAGATGCTTAGGACCTGACGAAGCGAAAAGGGTCGTCCAGGAAGTTCATGACGGACTCTGCGGTTCTCACCAAGCAGGCCCAAAGATGAAGTTGAAGGTCAAACGGATGGGCTACTATTGGCCCACGATGATCCAGGACTGCCTCGAATATGCGAAGCAATGCCACTCATGCCAAATTCATGGGGACTTCATCCACCAGCATCCGAATCCACTACATCCAACGGTGGCTAGCTGGCCATTCGAAATGTGGGGGACTGATATAGTCGGCCCCATCGAACCAGTATCGTCTAGGGGACATCGTTTCATCCTAGCAACGACTGACTACTTCTCTAAATGGGCAGAAGCAGTACCATTAAGAGAAGTGAAGACGGAAAATATCCTCCACTTCTTCAAGACACACGTCATATATCGGTTTGGAACGCCAAGACGGATCATCTCCGATAATGGGCCAGCCTACAGAAGCCGCAAGATCAGTCGCTTCGCGCAACAGCACAATATAGACTGGAGATATTCCTCAATTTATAATCCGCGAGCTAACGGTCTAGCTGAGGCCTTCAACAAGACCTTGACGAAGATCATGAAGAAAACAGTGTCGCGAAATAAGAAAGACTGGCACGAAAGACTGCAAGAAGCTCTTTGGGCATATCGAACTACGTTCAAGACGGCCACGAACACAACGCCGTACGCGTTGGTGTTCGGTACCGAAGCAGTACTCCCCCTCGAGATAGAGTTACCATCTCTACGAGTGGCAGTCCATTACGAGCTGACGGACGAAGAAAATGCTCACCTTCGGCTTGAGGAGCTTGACGCCCTTGAAGAAACACGGCTCATAACACAGCAAAATTTGGAAGCTTATAAAACAAAGATGACGCGCTCATATGAAAGACTGACCCGACCGAGGACATTCCGCCAAGGCGAGCTTGTGCTAGTGGTCAAAAGGCCTATGATCCCCAATCGCGCTAAACGGGGAAAATTTGAGCCAAACTATGAAGGCCCGTACATCATAGATAAGGTCTACCAGGGCGGGGCCTATCTACTCATAGATATGCACGGTGAAAGGCCTTTCAGGCCGATAAACGGTCGCTTCCTAAAGAAATACTATGCTTGATGAGCCACAGCCTAGGTCAATGATAGATGACGACGACTACGTCCGCTCGCTATCTTTCTAAGCTCAAGCTTTATAAGCAGTAGCCCGCCTCTCAACGACGGACCGAAATGTCCTTAAACTAGTAGCAGACCGAAACGTCTTTAAACTACTACCGCAACATCTTTAGGCTGACGAGATATAAAAAAAAACATATAAAAATAAAATAAAATAAAAACGGTATGTCCATAAGCAAAAAGGGCACGGATGAAAACCCGAAAGGGCTCCGTGAGTAAAAACAGCAGGGCTACCGGCGAGTGTTCGTGAAAACCCGAAAGGGCGCGACCTCGTAAAAAAAAAGAGAGAGAAAAAAAATATATAAAAATAAAAAGAATAAAAAAAACGGTATGTCCATAAGCAAAATGGGCACGGATGAAAACCCGAAAGGGCTCCGTGAATAAAAACAGCAGGGCTACCGGCGAGTGTTTGTGAAAACCCGAAAGGGCGCAACCTCGTTAAAAGACACTTATAGGGTCCTCTCGACCTTGTAAGGAGAAACCACCCACGTGAGATCCTTACGACTCACAAATGTGCAACACACTTAGGGATCCCCACGATTCCTAAGGAGAAAATACACTTGCGAGATCCTCACGACTCGTAAGGAGGACTCTCTTATGGGACCCTCACGGCTCATAAGAGTTGAAAGTCTTAAGTTACAGAGACCTAAACCTGTGCTTAAGCAAACCCCCACAAACTTCCAATATTGCCCTACAAGTGGCTCAATACTGACCCTTGTATACAATCCACGGGCGCGAATAAACATTTCCCTAACCAAGTCTCATCCGTGACTGGGAATATGTTCGCATGGTAAACGACCCTTGTAAATCCTCTCGATTTACAAGGAGAAAACCTTCCTGTAGGATCCTTATGACTTACAGAGGAACAAACACTTAGGAATCCTCAAGATTCCTAAGGAGAAAATACACCTACAAGATCCTCACGACTTGTAGGGAGAAATACCTTTGTGAGACCCTTACGGCTCATGAAGTTAAAAACCTTAGTCGACAGGACCCTAACCCTGTTCGCTAAGCCACCTTTGTTCGACATCAACAGAGGCAGATGATGATTCGCTCCTGGTAATATCCCAGTTGTAGCGGTGCTGATGCCAAAATCGGTTTACAGCGAAAGGCCAATAGGCCGCACATGCGTATGAAATAGCCGAAATGATAGGGCAACTTGCAATAAAAAGCAGCTAGTAAAAATGTATGCACACAAAATAGCCGAAATGATTGTGCAACTCGCAATAAAAAGCAGATAGTGAAAAATAAAATAAATAGCCGAAATAATTGGGCACCGCGAAAAATAGCCGAAATGATTCGGCAACCGCGACCTTCGCGATATAAAAGCTGAAATGATAGAGCATTGCGGAGATAAAACAAAAAATGATGATAAAACCTTAGCCTTACAGTTAAGATCACATCGATCCCTGTATACAATCCAAAGGCGTAAACAAAGAGGGAACCATACTTTCCCAACAGGCTCCGCCAGAAGACGAAGCCAAATCTCGACGGTTCAGTCCAACTCCGAAGAAATCAGTGTCTCCAGCAGATACCTCGACTCACGGATACAAACACTCCTTGACGAGAGTCTCCTGATCCGCGTCGACTCGCAGAGCCACCAGTGCCTCCGTGGGAAATTCTCGACTCGTTTCAAACCCCAAGGAAACAAATAATCCTTGGCGCTTGGGAAACAAATAATCCCTAGCAAACTCCTCGACTTACGGATACAAACACTCCTTGATGAGAGCCTTCTGATCCGCGTCGACTCGCAGAGCCACCAGTGCCTCCGTGGGAAATTCTCGACTCGTTTCAAACCCCAAGGAAACAAATAATCCTTGGCGCTTGGGAAACAAATAATCCCTAGCAAACTCCTCGACTCACGGATACAAACACTCCTTGACGAGAGCCTCCTGATCCGCGTCGACTCGCAGAGCCACCAGTGCCTCCGTGGGAAATTCTCGACTCTCTTCAAACCCCAAGGAAACAAATAATCCTTGGCGCTTGGGAAACAAATAATCCCTAGCAAACTCCTCGACTCACGGATACAAACACTCCTTGACGAGAGCCTCCTGATCCGCGTCGACTCGCAGAGCCACCAGTGCCTCCGTTGGAAATCCTCGACTCGTTTCAAACCTCAAGGAAAAAAATAATCCTTGGCGCTTGGGAAACAAATAATCCCTAGCAAACTCCTCGACTCACGGATACAAACACTCCTTGACGAGAGCCTCCTGATCCGCGTCGACTCGCAGAGCCACCAGTGCCTCCGTGGGAAATCCTCGACTCGTTTCAAACCCCAAGGAAACAAATAATCCTTGGCGCTTGGGAAACAAATAATCCCTAGCAAACTCCTCGACTCACGGATACAAACACTCCTTGACGAGAGCCTCCTGATCCGCGTCGACTCGCAGAGCCACCAGTGCCTCCGTGGGAAATCCTCGACTCGTTTCAAACCCCAAGGAAACAAATAATCCTTGGCGCTTGGGAAACAAATAATCCCTAGCAAACTCCTCGACTCACGGATACAAACACTCCTTAAGGAGAGCCTCCTGATCCGCATCGACTCGCATAGCCACCGGTGCCTCCGTGGGAAATTCTCGACTCGTTTCAAACCCCAAGGAAACAAATAATCCTTGGTGTTTGGGAAACAAATAATCCCTAGCAAATTCCTCGACTCACGGATACAAACACTCCTTGACGAGAGCCTCCTGATTCGCGTCGGCTCGCAGAGAAACCAGTGTCTCCGCGGGAAATTCCCGATTCGTCTCAAATTACAAGATGAAGCCCCAGGCAGCAGGAATCAAAAAGCTTGCTTCCCGAACAATGGGACCCTGCAAGTCGATCCAAAAAGATTTCTTGCATACTATTCACGGGTCTCACTCTCCAAAGTCAAATCTCGACAAGGAGGGAAACAACCGCTTATGAGTCCTCTCGACTCGTAAGAGGGAAAAATTCTCTTATAGGATCCTTACGACTTATAAGGGAAAACCACACTTAGGAGTCCTCACGATTCCTAAGGAGAAAAATCCACCTATGAGATCCTCTCGATCCGTAGGGAGAAAAGTCTCTATGAGACCCTCACGGCTCATGGAGTTGAAAAGTCTTAGGCAGCAGATCTGAACCTGCGGCCTAAGCCATCGCTATTTCTTAAAGAAGTCAAGATGCGTGCTCTATTATCCGTCGACCATGTTTATTAAGATAGCATGCCGATAATAAGAGAAAGAAGAAAATGACATAAAGAACATCCGATTTACATTTGACCAAGCGTTCGAGACACACTCATTTATACATGGGCAGAGGACTCAGGACGAAAAATAAGACAAGCTGAAATAAAAAAAAAGAGGGGGTTTCCATTCATGTGGCTAAAATTCTTACAATCATAAAAGCAATGAATAAGAAACATTATTCAAATTATTACAACGGTATAACCTCAGATCCGGGGCACGGATTGAGGAATTCAAAAGTAAGGCCATCCAGAGTTCTTCTGGCCTTTCTAATTATTCTTATGCGCAGCCTCTCGCGCTCCTGTGTGTCAAGATCCTCAGCAAGCCCGTCCGGCCTTCGATAAGCGGCAACTATCATCGTCTGCTGGAAGATTTGATGTAGGATGTCAATGAGGCCGTCCCGCCGTTTCTTCGAGATCAGTCCTGTCAGGTACACTGAATGCACCTTGTCTTCGGCATCATCCAGCGCGTTGAGCGGTAGGGCTTCGTGAAGACCCGGAAGTGCTCTCCATATTGCTCCCAGCACGACTTTCAAGAGAGCCGAACGACGAGGAAGCAGCCAACCACCGCTTGCGTTCAGACGACCCATGACCTCTGCACATTGAGCGTCTGTAAACTCCTGGTTTTGTTGACAACCCTGTGCGCGGATATCGTCATAGGTGATGAACTCGTGCAAACTATATAGACGCACCGCCATTATGCCTGGAGGAAATACCACAGGAAGATTAGCGATAAAAAATATATATATACACAGAGAGCTAAACTCCTCGAGAGCAATGCTCTACGAATAGGGGTGATGCCTATCAAATTCCCTAATAAGGGGAATTTAAAGAAATTCCCCGAGAACTCTGAGATCTTTACTATTAAAAGATGATATAATCCATTAAATACAAAACTCCATTTTTTTTAATCATTCATTATCCATATTAAAACTCTTAAGAGTTCATCTTTTTGTAGGTCAAAGAGATCTATGTTTTGCCAAAGATGCAAAGTTCTGTTCATAGGCTAAGAAACCCTGAAACAGATCCTTGAGAGCAAAGCTCTGCTGGCGAAACCCCGAAGGGATTTTCTTTAGATCAGAAGATCTATGAGAGCAGAGCTCTGTTGGTTAAGATTAATTAAAATTAATTTAATTCAAGAATCTATTTTACGTAAAGTTTTTCTAAACTTTGGAAAGGAGAGCAAAGCTCTGGAGTTCTTGAAGGCAAGAGCAAAGCTCTGAAGTTTTTGAAAATAAAAATCTGAAAGATGATAAGTATCTGTGGGGGACCAAAGGTCCTATTTATAGGCATCAAGTGCCTCTTCAACTTCCAAAAGTTGCTGCAACGGTTGGAATTCCGCCACCGTTGCGCTCACGTTTGGCGCCACGTAAGCGCAACGGTGGGGGGGGGGGCATTTGTTTACCCCAATCAGAGCAAAGCTCTGTTCAAATTCCGAGGCGGGAAATGAAGCAACGCTTCATCTTCCCCCAATCAGAGCAAAGCTCTACTTTGAAAATTTAAACTTTAGTAAATGAAGCAACGCTTCATCTTCCCCCAATCAGAGCAAAACTCTGTTGGAAATTCAAAATTCAAATTTTAAGCAACGCCTCAATTCTCGGGCGCAACACGCCATGTGTCAGGCGCAGATGCATCAGCGCAACGCCCAAGGCAGCGC
The DNA here is from genome assembly GCA_030015575.1 of Agapanthus africanus. Classification (NCBI taxonomy): domain Eukaryota; kingdom Viridiplantae; phylum Streptophyta; class Magnoliopsida; order Asparagales; family Amaryllidaceae; genus Agapanthus; species Agapanthus africanus. The sequence continues at coordinate 134,615,445 of CM057337.1, forward strand.
ACCCAATCAGAGCAAAGCTCTGTTTAAAGCAAAATCAAAGGAAGCAACGCTTCAGTTGCGCTGCGCTGTGCGCTGCGCGATACGTGTCAGCGCAGATGCGCTCGTGCAGTTGCGCTGCGCGACACGTGTCAGCGCAGATGCGCTCGCGCAGTTGCGCTGCGCTGTGCGCTGCGCGACACGTGTCAGCGCAGATGCGCTCGCGCAGTTGCGCCGCGCGACACGTGTCAGCGCAGTTGCGCTGCATGACACGTGTCACGTGCTGGGGCATTTGTGCCAAACAGAATTAGATTTTAAAGAAATCTTTCTGTTCTTATTAAAACAAGAAGATTTTCTTCTGCAAAACAGAAGCCCTTGGATCAAAGATCCAACGGTGGGGAAAATTCCCCAAATCACTCAGAGAAAGATCTCGTTAACAAATTTAACTAATTTATAGGCACTATAAAAAGGACCCCAGATCTCAATCCAAAATCATCAACATCTTTCTAAAAAAAAAAAAAGAGAAGAGAACTCTTGAGAACTCCTCAAGAACAACAGAAGGTAAAAACCTTTGGGAAAAAGAGAAAATTCTCTTATGGACAGATTATTGATCTAAGAACAAGATCAATAATCTTAAATAAAAAGAAAAATAAGTAATAATAGTGCTTTGCACTTTCTTATGAACCATTGGTTCTTTGAAAACAAAAGAAAACTTGTTTCCTTTGATTTAAAATCGATCAAAATATAAAACAGTGCTTTGCACTTGAAAAATTGCGCTGTTGCGCTCCTTTGTTGGCGCAAGCCACCAGGGAGCGTCACGTGTCAGCAGCGCAACAGCGCAGCACACTAGCGCAGCGCACTGCGCTGTTGCGCTTGCGCTCTCCAGAGCATGACACGTGTCCTCACCACAAGCGCTTGCGCTCAGTAATTGGCGCAAAACGCCTGACAAATGCAATGCATTTCTTTTCCTGAAGGGCCAGGCCCAATTAAAAGGCTTAACAGGCCTAATAAATAAAATGCTATGCATTATTTAAAAGGGCAGAGCCCAATTGAAAGGTCCAATGGACCAAAACAAATGATCTGCATCATAATAAAAAGGGCAGAGCCCAGTCAAAATGGGCATAAATGGCCTGAAGTAATGCAATGCATTATTTAAGTATGGGCAAAGCCCTAGCACAGGTCTAATAGACCAAAAATAAATAAGGGTGTTGAACATTTTCAACTGGACTTAGCCCAATCATGGCCGTAAGTCCTCAAACTAAATTGACTGAGCACAGCTGCTCTCTTAAATCAATTTACATCCGGTTCGAGGGTACATCTCCGAACTCCTCTGACACCTATCGTTGTAATTCCTCAACGACGTCAGAGAGGTGACGGGTCCCAACGACCACACATGAATATGGACTGCGGGGTCCTTAAACTCGTGGACCGAGACGTCCTTAAACTAATATCGGACCGAGACGTCCTTAAACTAATATTCGTCCCTAAATGGGAATGTTGGACCGAAACGTCCTTAAACTAATGATGGACCACCACGTCCATAAACTGGCGATGGACCGCAACGTCCCTAAACTACCTATGGACCACTACGTCCCTAAACTGGAACAATAGAGCCGCCAAATGCTCTTTTGCCAGATCTAAACGATCCCGTTTAAATTGATCTTAGCCCCCAAACACGGCTAACGTATCCTTAAACATTCAAACGGACTTTAAAACTCCAAATCAACCTTGGTTCAAGGGTACATCTCTGAACTCCTCTGACATCTGCCGTTGAATCCTTCAACGACGTTAGAGAGGTGACGAGTCCCGATGGCCAGATATTAAATCGATTATCATGTCATGTTGATCTTAGTCCAAAATAGGACTAATGTATCCTTGACGAACGTTTAAGTTGATCTTAGCCGCAACGCGACTAATGTATCCTTAAACTAAAAACACCAAACCTAAATCTAAGTAAATACGGATTTGGACTAATCCACGTCCTACGGGGGACGGCATTACTCAGTCTCCGTATACAATCTACGGGCAACCACAAATAAAACAAACACACACGACACGAAATGAAATTCTGGAGAAGGAGAAAGTTGTTACCGCGATGCGGTAGCGTAATTAACAGCAGGGGCTTGCGCCTGCAGGGAAGAGCGTCCCCACAATCAAAAACCCCTCACCCCGAGGGGGAATCTGACGAAGTCTGCTACATCGGCCGCATCCGTCTAAACCTCCGATACACGGTGCCATAAATCAACTTGGCATCTTCGGAGAGGTGGCCGGATAAAACCAAATAGCAATTGCCCCGAATCTCAGCGTCAGGACATCGCGGTCCTGTGCGCCGCCTTTCGGAGGGGAACATAATCGTTTATGGTTCTGGAATCATTTCAAGTTCTACCGTACTCCCACTAATGTTTTCTGAAAAGAATCCATTTTACTAAAATTGTGGCGAGTCAAGAACAATATAACTATTGATCTTCCAGATGGTAGAATGTTAACCCTTGTCAATACCCGGGATAACCCACAAACTGCCATTACTGAAACGTGCTTTGAGTTTGTCCAGATTCTGGTTTTAAGTATCAGTCAGATAACTCCATATATCTTAACATCATTAAAATATGAATCCATTCTATATCTAGTATATAGAAATAGAGGCACTAATTAAATTGAAACCAGATTCAAAAATCATGCAGCTGTTTCCAGTGCATATCAACCAAATGGAAGAAGGACAAGCAGCATTACTCATCAAGAAATACATCCACGTATGAGTAACCTGAAAGAGAAGCAAGTTCTCAAAACTTTTACTTACAACGGAATACCAAACACAAGTATCTACATCTTCGACCACCTTGAAGAATCCTGATACTTGCAACATATGGTTCTCTACCTTATTCTTATACCTATAACTTCTCATTATCCAGACCTTGTATTTCAACGAAATGCTTATCTAGAACTGGAGAAGTCATGAGTAAACAGAATATAGTACGAGTACCAACTCCTTTGTCCTAACGGACATCGGACAACATACAATACTTTGTATAAGTCCACTGAGTTTAATAACTCAAACCTTATGCGTCGTAGGTCGAAAATTGTACTATGGTTAAGAAGAATTACACCGTTGTTGAATGCTCATTACTTAACCATCAACTGATATAGGTAAATGTCATAGACATAATTTCAAAAAGTTATATCTCACTTTATAAAATAAACGTACAGATACAACAGTTTGAAAATGGTGCATAACAACGGATATTCAAAACCAAATATTTGCCGTTAGGCAAAACCCAGGTGATTTTCTGAAATATCACCAATTACAAAGAATTCCGATATATTTTGAGGATCTAATCACCCAATTCCCAATATCTTACTCCAACTCACCATCTGTAACGCCATACAGATGTGAGAATTAAGTCTGGTAAATATATACCCTGGAGTCAGAATCTAATTTGGAAAACAGTTTTCAATTAATATCGTACAGTCAAACTGAAACATGAAAATGTTTCGAATGGGTAACCAGGTATTCCTAGTAATGCATCTTCCACTATCCAGATTCATGACAGTAACCGTATATTTTCTTGCTCTCACTCCAATCCCTTTATATGTCTTTACTTATTACCATATGTACACCATACTTAGGTTAATTGATTTTCTTCCTTCTCTACTCTTCGGCACCAGTCTAAGGTTTGGAAGAAGACTATCCAAAAAGCGTAATAGGTGTACTCTCCTAATACCAGGATCCCTCGCAACCTGAGAGAAGGTAAAGGGAAAAGACAACTGAATAATCCTTATTCTATTTCTCCTGAACCAGAATCCATCCTCGAACTGGAACAAGTTCCTTCGAGTTCGTATGTAACTATACGATGGCATATCCAAGCAATATGGATCTTCATAGTGATACGAAGCGTTCTGGAGAAATGCAAAGGTGAAGTAGGAGTGGAAGGGGTATATACGGTTTTGTCGTGAATGATAGCAGTCGCATTTTCCTTTGCCCTTACTAATTCCTTTATTTATCTTTACTTATTACCTTCTGTACACCACACTTAGGCTAATTGGTTTTCTTCCTTCCCTACCTTTCGGCATCTGCCTATGGTTTGGAAGAAGACTATCCAATAAGCATAATAGGTGTACTCTCATAATCCTAAGAGCTCTCGCAACCTGAGAGAATGTAAAGGGAAAAGACAACCGAATAATCCTATTCAATTTCTTCAGAACCATAATCCATCCTCGAACTAGAACAAGTTCCTTCGAATTCGTATGTAACTATACGATAGAATATCCAAACAATATGGATTTTCATAGTAATACGAAGTGTTCTGGAGAAATGCAAAAAGGGATGTAGGATCGGTATTGATATATGCGACTCCGTGATAATCCAAAAGCCAAAGTGTTTTAAGAAGGTTCGGTTAACTTGGTTCATTAGTTTTAGTTTAGGGTCGGGCCATGGTCGCTGCCACAGAGAGAGAGAGAGAGAGAGAAAACACTCAGCGTGCACTCTAACCTAGATTAAATCGGTTAATCATTTTATCTTATCAGGATGGCTCCCACCGTTTCCTCAAATTCTCCCTCAAACCCTAAAAGGAGAATTACTCGGGATCATCTAAAATCACCCGAAGAGTAACACCTACTCATCAGTGGGAATCGGGATCCAACTATCATCGCATGATAACTTGATGAAAGTCACTCAAGTCACCACACTGCAGAAGGTATGCGCATGCCTGGCAAGTTTTCTGTATATTTGAAATCCCCGATGTGGTTTTTACCCCTAAGACCCAAGTGACATTGACAATGCCAACATATCAATGTGTTTTAGTTAAGTTCAACCCATCATTATCTTGATTGCGTTAAACCCACCCGTACGTGTCATTGACAATGCCAACATGACCGTACGACTATCCTAACCAATCTATGTTAGTTATATGTATGCCCTAGAGGCCATTACTGTACATACGATGTATATTGTAGTGGATGCTTGGACATATATAGGGAGGACTTTCTTGCTCGATATGATAGTATGCTATCTGGTTGCCCTTTATCTTAACATGTACTCTGATTATCTCTATGTTACATGTTGATAAAGCCCTTAGGATGACTACTTGACTACCAGGACTATGATGCAGATCATACTAGTGGGGACAGTGTAGTCGCTAAGTACGTCTTTCAAATGTTCCTAGTCGTGGGAGTACCGAAACAGGGCATCAATACTCCAGAGTAGACTAGCGTATACGCTTCTTGACCCATGTGATGGGCGATTGATGATCTCATATCCATTGGTGTTTGACATCAGAGAAGGTATACGGGTGCTCTGTGGAGACTGGGTACACTGGACGGACTCGCCGAGAACTCCTAGATAATATTCTACCTCACGTCAGATGGCAGTTCTCTGGTGACACTGGTACAGATTAGTCTGTAGACCCGAGATCGTCATAGAGTCTTGTGTGATTCCCACTGTACTTTGATTTCCACCTAACCACGTCTAAGAGGGCGTGAAAAACGGTAGCTTTTGGGTACAGTCCCGAATCACATGGAGGCAATGAGCGATAGGAGGGGTTTCGTCTCTCCCGGTATAGGGAGTTGATGCTGCGCTGTGTTCGATTGGTTATAACTGGAAATCCCTGGCCAGGGTTGCTGAGATTTACTGGTAAGTGTTATCAGTAATTTCTCGAACTGTTATGGACCTCATATCGACACGACTTATCGGTTACTGGGGTCTGACGTTTACTACCCCTAGACTGGATATGCGACATATCAGACGAAGAGACCGGACTGTACGGGAGTGTTACTGGTTGGATTCACAGGAGAATGTACATGCTTGCTTGTTGATCTTCTGATCGCTCAATACCTGGGTGGCGTTTAGCTTACCGGTTGCAGCTTGTGGGTGTTTGATATGATCATCACCTACTGCCGGCGTATTGACGATTCTTTAGAGTCCTACACAGAGCTTTCCTGGCTCAGGCAAAAAGGAGTAAGAGCACATATTCTATATGTGCGGGACCGAGAATAATACGTGTATGCGATACCGTATTAAATTCTCGCGATATGAGATATCGGCCGGGTATATGTGATATAACCGGGTCATCGAATCAAGTGTTGATTCGATGAACTGATACAGATTATATTAGTCGGTTATATGCGATATAGCCGGATTATCGGATCAAGTGTTGATTCTATAATTTAATGTATAATTATATATTTGATATATTATATTACATTAACTAATATAAGCTCAATTAAACATTCTTTTTCTCACATGGATAATACATTGATATATATGTGATATATGTTAATTGTATTATTTTATTTTGTTACAAAATATATTATATATGTGATATATAATATTGTAACATGTTAGGCTTATAAATGCAACATGTTTTGTGGAGTTTAAACATGGTTAGGCTTTGGATTAGGGTTATGCTTTCATGAAGCTCTTGAAGCTTCTTGAAGCTTTGACTTTGACCATCGATATTTTGTGTTGATATTTATTAACCCAACCCAAACCCGTTACCCTAGTTAACTCTCTACAAGAGTTAAGCCTTCATGATTGACCCATGGTTGATTTGTAACAATAACAAATTTTTCATTATTCATCACAAAAGGTTTTGATCTTCTTCTTCTTCTTCGTTTGATGAAAAGCTTTCTAGCTTTTTCATTTGTGATGTTTATATGTGAGAATATGAAAACAAAAGAATGCTAAATTCCTACTTCATCATCCTCATCTATTCTAGCCACTTAGATTAGGGTGTTTGCTTTGCTAATGCTTGATTAATGAAGCATGGGCTTGGGTTTGAGATTCTTCAAGGTAGATCATCTTAGTTGTTGAAGATTGGAAGCAAGCTTGCATCTTTCTCTTTATGGAACCTCTCTAGAGTTCGGGTATATGATGATCGCGGCGAAGGGACCTCAACACGGAGCTAATGAAGCGAAGGAACAGACTACAAAGGTTGTAATCCCTAACTCTTAGAAGTAAAGTTGTTTACTTGCTATGTTTACCCTAAGTCTTTAGTTAAGATCTTGGTTAGGGTTTGTTTAGCACCCCAAAAGTTATAAAGTAGCATGATTGATACTTGCCAAAACTTTCATAAGGTGCTATGCCAACCCTACAGTGGTATCAGAGCCAAGCTAGAGCATTAGGCGTTGTCTAGATGAAATTTGAAGTCCGATCGAACTCCGAAATCCCGATAAATCCTAGTTTCTGGAAAAAATTTCAAAAGTTGAAATTTTTCATATTAAAAATACTCAGAAAATCATGCAGGGAATTCTAAGAATTACTGTGAAGTACGAAGCCATAATTCGCTCAAGAGACCGCAGAACCGCGGCCAACTTTGGGAATTGGGGGCTAATACTTCAGGGGTTTATTCTTGGGTACTTTTCATGCTTCTGGGAATTTTTAATTCTACTCAAGTGTTGAGCTTTCTGGGATATATTAGGAACTCATTGATTCGATCGGAAAGTTTAACTTCGTTTAAGTTTTTCCGGGTGATTTAGAACGCGTTTAAATGTTCGAACGGATATCAATAACTCACTTTTTCCCCTGCCGGAAAATTTCCAAGTGTTGGATTTTTTCCTTAGTTAAAGAACATTCACAGTCGTGCAAGTAACGCGGTAGACCCTCTAGAAGAACTAAAACCTTAACTCGATTATGTGATCGTCTGAACCGTCTCTAAATCTTAGGGTTTGTGGAAGTACAGCGCTGCCACATGTGAGGCGTTGGTTTGACCCTTCTACGGCTGGACCATTGGTACTGTGGCATGTGATGGATGCTTTTAAACTAATTTCAAGTGTTGAGAACTAAAGGGAAATCTGAGGTGTTTGTTTATTCGATCGGAAAGTTTAACATTGTCTATTTATCTGGAATGTGATACAATATTTGAAATCCACAAGTAGTTATGAGATAATTAATTTGAATGTTATAAATCTAGCAGTTTTTAGTCTCATTTGATCGGTTTCCATGGGATTTTGATGTGATCAAAAGTCCGTCGTAATCACGTAGCGTACGCGGATACTCACCGAGTAAACTTAATAGATAGCCACACCCCAAGCCCCGACCAAGTGACTGTAGGAGAACCCCGTCGCCAAAAGCATCCGTTCGAGTGCTCGCGGCAACGGTGTTCCGCCTTAGTGCACTTCGTCTACGGCATCGGAGGGTGCGGCCGTCTACTAAAGTTTCCGACAAGTATTCGATCAGGATATCGGGAATCTTGTTGAATTGCCCGACTTGATATTGAAAAGAGTTTTCGATATTGAGACTAAAATGCGGGGTTTATAATTGTTAGGCATGCGATGTCTAAGGAATTCATTTGGTTAGGCATGAAGATAATATTCTTCTTACTTACGATTTGATTCATAATTTTCATCAACGGAATACAAAAAAAGGTTTTTTATACGAAAATCGAATTGCGCAAGGCGTTTGATTTCGTTAATAGAGATTTTCTTTTGCATATTATGGCTTAAAGAGGATTTCCTTCAAAATGGCTTAAATGGATCCGTGCATGCATATATAAACCAATGTTCTCGGTTAACTTGAAAGGAACTCATCATGGTTATTTTGGTTCGACTTCGGTCTCCGGCAAGGTGATCCTCTTTCATCTTATTTATTTACATTGGTGATGGCTTTGTTTTCGCAACTTTTACAAGAAAAAGTGGATTCCAAAAATTTTAGGGTTGTTGATAGAAGTTCTCTTGGTATTTCTCATGTTGTTTATGCCGATGATATTCTTGTTCTTGAAAATAGAGATATGGAATCAGCAAGAGCTTTAAATGATGTGCTTACTACATTTCAAAATCTCTTATGTCTTTAAGCAAATAGAAACAAAAGCAATATTTTGTTCTCAACGACGGTGAGCCGAGCTCCAAGTTGATGATTCTTGATGTGCTTGGTATGGAAGAAGGGGTGTTTCCTTTTAACTATCTTGGTCTTTCACTCTCCTCCAAAAATCTTAACGCTGCAATGTGTCAACCTTTAATTGATAAATTGATGTCAAGACTTAGAGGATGGAAATTCATGTAAGTCCATGTCACGCACCCCACGTGTACGCGGGGAGGAGGAATATATGAAAAACAATTATCAAAGCTTCGTAACACGGACTTGAGCACACGGATCGTGTCTAAACCATTACTAGCAAACTACGAGAGGTTTAACTACTCGGATTCGAAGTTATACCTCACGTTACTTGTCCTTCGGGTCTTCATCGCTGTCCTCCACACCTCGTAGGCTCTATGGAACATGGGCACCTCAACGGCCTCTTCGAGTCAAAGACGATCCACCCGAGAGTCTATAGTCTGAGCTCCTATCTTAAATCTGAGATAACTACGGCTTCTAGTATGCTAATCTAGAAGTCCTAGAGGGTGTAGAGTATTTAGATGGATTACTTAGTCACTTTAAACCCTAGGATTCTCAACTCATGAGAGCTATTAGGGTTTAAGGAAGAAGATGAAAACTTGAGGAGAGAGCAGTGTTTTGTGTTTATGTATGAACTATTCTTATTTGTGAATATCATGAAGCATAATAATATCATCAAAATAAATATCTAGGTAATATTCATCATGCTTCATTTAATTCACTAGATGAATCATCTAATGAGTCATCTAATGAGTCATGGATCATTTAATGAAACTTACACCTCATCCTCCACCTCATTTAGTTTAAATCGCAAAAAAAAATAAACACAAATGAGTCACCTCCTTCTAGAACCTTCTTGACAAATTACGAGACTGCCCCTCCCATCCGTATTTCCGAAAAACACGGATAATCTTAGACTGAATAAATCCATCTGTATAATACTAGAATCTGGCTTAAACCAAAGCCCGCTAGTATTATCTGCCCAATCATAGTATGTGCACAAGTGTACGTAAGTGATCGCGGCCCTGCCGTAAAAACCATACGGCCTCTACACCTTTTGCCCGGTGCAGGGAAACTCTCTGTGTGGGACTCTAAAGACTCGACACTACGCCGGCTGTGGGTTTAACCACAGGCCGCAAGCGGTACTAGCTGTACGTAACGGTCCCGAGGTAGATGTCGATAAGAAGGACGATGAGGAAACCCATCCGAACTTCTACTGAACCTGTATGTGACAATCTCCGTACAGTCCGATCTGTTCGTCTAGGACTATCGCATATCAGGCCTAGGGGGCGGTAAACGTCAGACCCCTAATAGCGGTATAAGTCATGTCACAGTGAAGCCCATTACACCTTGAGAAACTACTGGAACCTACCAGTAAATCTCGCTTGCCCTGGCCAAGAACTTTGCGTAATGGCTCTCCATACACAGCGCGATATCAACCCCCAATACCGGGAGAGGCGAATCCTGTCTAACCGCCACTGCCTCCAAGTGCTTGGGACTGCACCCAACTACTACCTGTTTGCACGACTCCTTTGAGCCGTGGTAGGGTGGTAATTGAAGTACAGTGGGAACACACCCGAGGTGAAGTAGCAGTGTCAAGTTGACGGACTAAGCTGTACTCATGTCACCTGGGAACTGCTATCTGACGATGGGTATAGTACCAACCGGCAGTTCCCGGCGAGTCCTGTCCGGTGTACCCGTAACCTAATGAGCACCTGCATAATATCTCCAGTACGACGTACTGATGGCTGTGGGACAGAACATCTCCCCAGCTGGGATGAGAAGCGTATACATCAGTCTACTCCGGAGTATCGATGCCCCGTCTCGATAATCCTGCGACCAGGGACCTGTATAGGATGTTGCTTATAGACTACCCAGCCCCCACTAGTGTGACTGCCATCATAACGCTTGTAATCAAGCAAAGATCCTAAGGGCTCTACTAATATGTATAAGCGATATGTTAAAAGAAACATATGCATATATTAAAGTAGAAACAAACCAAGTAGCATACTACCTTTTTTAGCAAGACTGTCAAAACAACTGTGAATATCCCAAGCTTCCATTAAGTAATATACAAACTAGTATGATACAGTAATGACCTCTAGGGCATAAACACTAACAATCTCCCACTTGCACTAGGGCCATATGCTGGCATATCGCAGACCTATCATCTCGAATAGCCTCTCGAACTGCGTCTGGGGAATGGCCTTTGTAAATAGATCAGCAGTGTTATTCTCCGTATCCACTCTCTTCACCTCGATCTCTCGGCGATCTACGATCTCCCTGATCAGGTGATACCGCCTTAAGATGTGTCTGGACTTCTGATGGGACCTGGGTTCCTTCGCTAAAGCTATAGCGCCGTTGTTGTCGCAATACAGAGGTATTGGATCAACGCTGGTAGGAACCACCTGAAGTTCTGTGAGGAACTTCTTCATCCAGACAGCTTCTTTTGCGGCATCGGAAGCAGCTATGTACTCCGCTTCCATCGTTGAGTCAGCAACGATGTCCTGCTTGGAACTCTTCCAACAGACCGCCCCTCCATTGAGGGTAAAGACATAACCCGACATGAACTTGGAGTCATCCTTGTCACTCTGGAAGCTGGAGTCGGCAAAGGCCTCGATCTGGAGGTCCTTTGCGCCATACACCAAGAACATCTCCTTAGTCCTCCTCAGGTACTTGAGAATGTTCTTTACTGTTATCCAGTGCTTCTCCCCTGGGTTTGCCTGATACCAGCTTACAACGCTCAATGCGTATGCTACATCTGGTCTGGTACATAATATCGCATACATTATAGAGCCTACCGCAGAAGCGTAGGGTATAATCGACATGCGAGCCCTTTCCAAATCAGTCTCGGGAGACATCTCTTTGGAAATGGTGATTCCGTGACAAGCCGGTAGGTTACCGCGCTTAGAATCTTCCATACTGAATCTTTTCAATATGGTGTCTATGTACCTGTACTGCGAAAGTCCCAACATCATCTTTTATCTATCACGATAGATCTGGATCCCCAGAATGTAGGTGGCATCACCCGGGTCCTTCATGGAGAACTTCTGTGATAAGAATCCTTTGACTGACTGTAGCATAGGAATATCATTTCCTATTAGGAGAATGTCATCCACGTACAAGACGAGGAATACTACAGCTCTCCCTACAATCTTACTGTATATACATGGTTCATCTGGATTTTTGATAAAGTCGAATTCTTTGACAGTATCATCAAAACAGATGTTCCAACTCTGCGATGCTTGCTTTAGTCCATAAATGGACTTAAGCAAGTTGCACACTTTACCGCTGCTCCCACTCTGAATGAATCCCTCTGGCTGATCTATATAGACACACTCTTTCAAATTACCATTTAGAAAAGCCGTCTTTACGTCCATCTGCCAGATCTCATAATCGTGGAAGGCAGCAATGGCAAGAAGGACCCGAATGGATTTGAGCATAGCCATTGGAGAAAAGGTTTCGTCATAGTCCAAGCCAGGTCTTTGACGAAAACTCTTTGCAACAAGTTTAGCCTTATAGGTTTCAACCTGTCCATCTACACCAATCTTCTTTCTGAAGATCCATTTGCATCCTACGGGTTTTACCCCATTTGGAGCAATGTCCAAAGTCCAGACTTTGTTAGTGTACATGGACTCCATTTCGGTCCGCATTGCATCCAGCCATCTTACCGAGTCGCCGCTCTGAATGGCTTGCTGGAAGCTAGTAGGGTCATCATTGTCAATGATGCAATCTTCTCTATCCCCGTCTATGAGAAAACCGTAGTATCTCTCGGGCGGATAAGACTGCCTATTACTTCTGCGGATAGGCGCTGGGATGTCCCTTTTGTTAGTTGTATGTATGCCCTAGAGGCCAGTATTGTACAGATTATGTATATTATATTGGATGCTTGGACATATATAGAGATGACTTTCTTGCTCGACATGATAGTATGCTATCTGGTTACTCTTTATCTTAACATGTACACTAGTCTCTTTATACTGTCTTATAGTTACATGTTGGTAAAGCCCTTAGGATGTGTACTTGACTACCTGGACTATGATGCAGATCATACTAGTGGGGACATGGTAGTCCATAAGTACCTCCTTCAAGGTCCCTAGTCGTGGGTGTATCGAGACGGGGCATCGATATGCCAGTGTAGACTAGCGTATACGCTTCTCGACCCATGTGATGGGCGATGGATGATCCCATATCCATTGGTGTTTGACATCAGAGATGGTATACGGGTGCTCAGTGGAGACTAGGTACACTGGACGGACTCGCCGAGAACTCCCAGATGGTATTATACCTCACGTCAGATGGCAGTTCTCAGGTGACACTTGTACATGTTAGTCTGTAGACCCGAGATCGTCATAGAGTCTTGTGTGGTTCCCACTGTGCTTTGATCTCCACCTTACCACGTCCATGAGGGCGTGCAAAACGGTGGTCTTTGGGTACAGTCCCGAGTCACATGGAGGCAATGAGCGATAGGAAGGGTTTCGTCTCTCCCGGTATTGGGGGTTGATGTTGCGCAGTGCTGGATTGGCCGTAACAGGGAAGTCCCTGGCCAGGGCTGATCAGAGATTTGATGGTAAGTGTTACCAGTAGTTTCTCGACCCGTTACGAGCCTCACATCGGCACGACTTATCGGGTTATTGGGGTCTGACGTATACCACCCCTAGACTTGATATGCGACGTATCTGACGAAGAGACTTGACTTTATGGTAAGTGTTACTGGTCGGATTCGCAGGAGTGTGAGCGGGCTAGCTCGTCGATCTTCTGATCGCTCAATATCCGGGTGGCCGTTACGTTTAGCAGACCGCTTGCGGCTTGTAGGTGCTTGATATGATCATCACCTGCTACCGGCGTATTGACGAGTCTTTAGAGTCCTACACAGAGGTTTCCTGGCTCAAACGAAACGAAATAGGAGCGCATATGAGATATGTGCAGGACCGAGAATAATGCGTCTATGTGATACCGCATTTCATTCTCGCGATATATGTTTCGAATGGTTATATTCGATATGACCTAGTTATCGAATCATTGATTCGATAAATCGATGCATTGAATACTAGTCGGTTATGTGCGACATGACCGGATCATTGAATCAAGTGTTGATTTAATGATTTAATGTATAATTATATATTTGATATGTTACTTTACATTAACTAGTATTGGTTCACTTTAAACGGATTTTTCTCACTTGGATTGCACATTGTATATGTGATATACTTTCGTGCACTTTTCTGTATCATGTTTGATGATACTTGATCATTTAGTTAAGTGTATAAAATTAATCCATGGTTAATATGATAATTAGGGTTTTGCATTTTCATTTATTTATTTATTTATTTATTTGGAAAAGAATAAGATGAGAATGGTGGCTTTCTTTGTCATTTTGTTGAAGCTTCATGAAGCTTTGACTTTGCAACCATCCTTATCTTCATGCTTAACCCTAACCCATCCTAGTGACCATGGTTAATTCTCTACACTTAACCCTAGTTCAAGTTATGATAAGTATTTGTTTTTAAATTTATTTTTAAAACAACACTTATCATAATCTTTTCTTGAGCTCATCTTCTTCTTCTTCTTCAAGCTTGCTACTCCAATGGCAAGTTGAGATCTAGTGAGTTAAATCCAAATCTAAAGTGAACCCACCTCCTATTTCTTCACCCTCTACCTCTTGCCAAGTTGTTTTGGGTGTTTACTTCACAAGTTTCACAAGTTTGTGAAGTCGGAGCTTGAGTTTGTGCAACCTCGACGTAGATCGTCTTTGACACAAAGCCGACGACCTATTCCGCTTGCTTTCCCGATGAAGCCGATGATCGAGTCGAGGATTCATGATGGACAGCGAGGACATGACGTTGCGGAGCCATGGAGGTAGATATCCGGATCTACAAAGGTTGTAATTTCCGTATCCTAGTAGTTAACTGTTAACTAGTTTTCTATTTCGCCTAGACATCTAGTCTAAGATCCGTAGTCTAGGGTTTCTCGGCACCAAAAATTTTAATTTGTCATGTTCGATGCCTTGTGAGAACCCACTAGGGTGCCTAGGAACCTTTCACTGGTATCAGAGCCTAGCTAGAGCCTTAGTCGAAGTCCCGACGACGTTTGAAACCCGATCGAACCGAAATCCAAAACCTAAAAATGCTCTCTGGACTTTTTCTAAAAATTCGGAATTTTGTCAATTAAAAATATGTAGAAAATCAAGCAGGGTGTTATATGAATTACTGTGAAATACGAGGACTTGATTCAACTTTTCCACCGCGGAAGGGCGGCACATGCTAGGCATGTGCGGCGCTTCCGCGGCCGTACTGTTCCTTTATGTAATTTTTTCTTCACAGTAACTCATATAATTCAATGCTGTGTTTTCTGGGATATTTTTATTGTGACTTTACAGAAGAGTATTCTGGGGTACTATTGGGAATCTGTATTTCGATCGGATTATCAAATTTCGTCTTTAGTGTTTTTCCAGATAATTGTAGAATATGTTAAAGAGTTCGACCGGATATAAATACCCAGGTTTTCCCCTGCCGGAATATCCAAGTGTTGGATTATTGTGTGGTTAAAAGACGTTCTGAGTAGTGCAAGTAACGCGATGGTCCCTCTAGAAGACAACAAACCTTAACTCGATTATGTGACCGTCTTGAACTGCCCTTTGAACCTTCGGGTTTGGGGCAGTACGGCGTGCCACATGTGAGGCGTTGGCTTGACCCTTCTACGGCTGGACCGTTGGTACTGAGGTATGAAGTGAATGTCTTTGAACCTATTTCATGTGTTGATCGGTGTCGGGAAAACTTGGGTGTTCGAATGTTCGATCGGAAAGTTTAATATATTCTATTTATCCGGAACTGGATACAATAATTGGAATTCACAAAAAGGTTATGAGATAACTGGATGGATGTTATAAATCTAGCAGTTTAGTTTCACAAGATATCGAAAAGAGTTTTCGATGATGGGACTAAAATGCGGGGTTTATAACTGTTAGGCATGTGATGTCTAAAGAGATTGCGGATTCCAATTGTTGTAGTTTTACACTTTCTTTTCTGTGACCGTAAGTGTAGTATGTTCATATCGCCGGTTCGTTGCTATACGTCAACGACAATTGGGGTATGCATACTTACTTACGTTGATGACATGTGATGTTATGTGTTGCTGGATATGTTATATTGGATCGTCGTGTTTGAATAGCCGGGGGTTTTTATGTGAGATGAGTGTTTTTCATTTTCATTCATGTAAAAACTTGTATGTAATATTCTTTTATTCGGGGCACTTCCAGGATGCGGGAGTTGTCACCCTTTGTATATTATTTACTTTTCTGCACTAGGATAGACCCAAGGAGGGGAGCACAAGTAACCGGGTTCTGGGGTCCAGTGGGAGACCAACTCGAGGAGTCGAGTCCGGGTCTCCTAACCCTAGAATTGGCAGGGTTGCTTGCCGCTCTCGTAGGGGTCTAGGGGTGTGGGATTGGCTATTCATCACGACCGTGGAATCCGTGTTTTATACTGGCTCGTATTGAAAACACGGACGTCCTAATATATCCAATATTTCATATGTTTATTCTGCTGCGATATCTGTGATGAGATCATGTGATGTTTCTGTGATGGATATAGTATATAGTATATATGATATATTATATAGACGTTACTTATGTTTTACACCCGCGCTAGCCCTGCCCTGCTCTATCGTTAGTTACCTAACCTAACGGTGCACGAGGGGACATCGAGGCGAATGCGGATGGCATAAGTGTACGTCATATCTATCTGTGATGTTTAGGTATATAAATGATGGGACTTCATTAATGTGATTAATGAAAGATAAGAAACCTAAGATGTTGTAGAATCGAATTTTAAAATAAAACAGGTAGCTACAGTTCTTGCTTTGCACAGCGGTATATATGATATACCCCGCACCTTATTCGATGAGGAAAGGACCGAGATCCCTTCACCGGGAGTGACTCCTTTAGCAATAACTGGCAGATGCTACACACTCGGTTTGGTTTTGATTGCTTTTAAGAGTTTTTGCTTTGCACAGTGATATATATGATATATCCCGCACCTCATTCGACGAGGAAAGGACCGAGATCCCTTCCCCGGGAGTGACTCCTTTAGCAAAACTAGAAAAGCCTCAAAATCACTCCATTTCAAAACTTCATTTGATTCTACAACGACATCAAGTTCATTACGCTCATGGTTTTTATGAAAAACCGGCGTAGCCCTCCGTCATTTCAGATAAAGACTATTTAGTATTCGTGCTGCGTTTGTTGACTTCTGTCAAGGCGTAGTGTGCGGTAGCTAACTAGTATTTGTCTGCTTATGCATATGATGCAGATTGGATTAGGGTAGTCGTACGACCTTGTTGACCTCTGTCAAGGGTCGTGCGGGTGGGTTTGATTCAATCAAGAAATGACGGGTTGAACTTGACTAGTGCACTATGATTTGTTGACCTCTGTCAAGGTCATGGTACACTAGGGGCAAAATATTATCGGGAATTTCAAGTGTTGAAATTTGCAATGAGATTGCATACCTTCTATGAGATAGTTGGATCCCGATACCCGCTGCGAGTAAGAGTTACTCCTGGGAGAGTTTTATACATTACAATTAGCCGATCAAGTAGGTGTCTAGAAAGGTGTCAACGGGGTTACGCCTCTGGGAAAACGAGGTTTACAGTAATTAGGTTCGTGCGAAAGCACGGGGGACCTCCCTCAAAGTACCGACACTGGCCTGGCTGAAAGATTGGCGAACTTGTAGTGTGTAATTAATCCCGGCTAGTCTTTCCTTTTAGGGTTTGGAGGAAGATTTGATAAAAAGCAGTGGGAGCCATCCTGATTAGATAAGATAATAACCAATCTGATCTTGCACGAGCATACGCTAAAGTGTTTTCTTCTCTCTCTCTCCAGGTAGCGACCATTTCATGCCTTAATCAAGATAATAAAATGGATGTATTGACCGAACCCGCATGTTATACTGTGCTGGGGAACGTTGGTTCCGTTCTTTCCTGTAAGAGTTATAGGAATGAACAGGATATAGGGGAATACCAGGATTCCCATGCCACCCGAATGAAGAAAGTACATGATGATGCATTTTCTTCGGGTATGTTCGTTACTGAGAACTGTTTCTCCATTTGCTCTACGTCCTGGGTATTGGATACCGGGTCAGGATCCCATATATGTAATCAGTTACATGGGCTAAGGAAAGGTAGAGAACTTGGAGAAGGTGATAAAGACATTAAAGTTGGAAATGGTGCAATTGTTGCAGCCAAGACTGTCGGGGAATATCACCTTGTATTACCAACTGATAATACATTGGTTCTGAACGAATGCTATTACATGCCGAACCTGATATGCAACATTATATCGGTTTCTTTATTAAGTAAAGAGGGATATAATTTTGTATTACAGGACAATGTTATGAACATTTTCCATAACCAAAAGTTGGTTGGATCAGGCACGTTGTGCAATGGCATTTATGTTCTAAACCAATCAACAGTCCTGAGCATAACAAACACACACAAGAGGAAGAGTTCTGAACTCAACGAATCCTTCTTGTGGCATTGTAGACTGGGTCACATCAATGCGACACGACTAGCTAAGTTGCATAAGGATGGATATTTAAATCCGTTTGAATTTTCATCCTATGACACTTGCCAGTCATGTCTCAAAGGCAAGATGACCAAGACTCCGTTTAGAGGACACGGAGAAAGAGTTACCGAACTCTTAGGACTAATACATAGTGATGTATGCGGTCCCATGTCTACACATGCCAGGGATGGTTCTTGGTACTTCATTACATTCACTGACGATCTCTCTAGATTCGGATATGTGTTCCTGATGAAACACAAATCAGAAGCTTTTGAGAAATTTAGAGAATATAAACAAGAAGTTGAGAACCAAACCGGAAAAAGTATTAAAATCCTTCGATCTGATCGAGGAGGAGAATACTTAAGCAATGAATTCCTGGGCTTCCTAAAAGAGAATGGGATTCTCTCTCAGCTGACTCCTCCATATACACCACAGCACAACGGTGTATCAGAACGGAGGAACCGCACCCTATTAGATATGGTGCGCTCTATGATGAGTACAGCTGAGTTACCTATTTCCTTCTGGGGATATGCACTGGAGACTGCTGCATACCTACTGAATAGAGTTCCGACCAAATCAGTGCCTACCACTCCATATGAGATATGGAATGGCAAGAGACCATGTCTTAATTTTATTCAGATATGGGGTTGTCCGGCCTATGTTAAAACACAAAATCCGGACAAGCTCGAGGCAAGGTCTGTTCTATGTAAGTTTGTTGGATATCCCAAACATTCGCGAGGGTATATCTTCTACCACTCCGAGGAACAAAAAGTGTTTGTTTCTCGACATGCCACTTTCTTAGAAAAAAGTTTTCTTATGAAACAGATAAGTGGCATTGAGGTAGAATTGGAAGAGGTTCCAGCAATACAGACTACAACAGAAGATTTGGTTGAACCAGAGGATTCCGTAGTTCCAGATGAACCCCAGCCTCTCCGCCGATCTAGCAGGGTTCCTCGCCAGCCTGAGAGATACTACGGTTTTCTCATTGATGGTGGTAGCGAGGATTGCATCATGGAGGATGATGACCCAACTAGCTTCGAGCAGGCCATCACTAGTGGGGACTCAGTGAAATGGCTGGATGCTATGCGGTCCGAGATGGATTCCATGTACACCAACAAAGTATGGACTTTGGAAGTTGCTCCTGAAGGGGTAAAACCCATTGGGAGCAAGTGGATCTTTAAGAAGAAACTTGGTGTAGATGGGAAAGTGGAGACTTTCAAAGCTAGACTTGTAGCAAAGGGTTTTCGTCAAAGACCAGGTGTGGACTATGACGAAACCTTTTCTCCAGTGGCTATGCTTAAATCCATCCGAATCATGCTTGCCATTGCTGCTTTTCATGACTACGAAATCTGGCAAATGGATGTTAAGACCGCCTTTCTAAATGGTGATTTAGAAGAGTGCGTGTACATGACTCAGCCAGAGGGCTTCGTAGACAGTGGGAGCAGCGGGAAGGTGTGCAAGCTGCTTAAATCCATTTATGGATTAAAGCAAGCATCGCGGAGTTGGAACATCTTCTTTGACGTCGTTATCAAAGAGTTTGATTTCGTCAAAAATCCAGATGAACCTTGTATTTACAAGAAGGTGGCAGAGAGTAAGGTTGTCTTCCTCGTATTGTACGTGGACGACATACTCTTGATAGGAAATGATATTCCTATGCTGCAATCGGTCAAGCTCTTCTTATCACAAAGATTCTCAATGAAAGATCTTGGTGATGCCTCCTGCATATTGGGAATCAGGATCTATAGAGATAGATCCAAACGGATTTTGGGATTGTCCCAATCCAGGTACATTGACACCATACTAAAGAGGTTTAGTATGGAAGAGTCCAAGTGTGGGAACTTACCCACGATCTCTGGAGTCACTCTCTCCAAAGAGATGTCTCCCAAGACTGATTTGGAGAGAGCTCGCATGCAAGGGATACCCTATGCTTCGGCAGTAGGCTCTATCATGTATGCGATGCTATGTACCAGACCCGATGTAGCATACTCACTAAGTGTAGTGAGTAGGTATCAAGCTGATCCTGGAGAGAGTCACTGGACAGCTGTGAAGAGCATTCTCAAGTACTTGCGAAGGACTAGAGATATGTTCTTGGTGTATGGTAATGGAGAACTCCAAGTGGAGTCCTTTACCGATTCCAGCTTCCAGAGTGATAAGGACGACTCTAAGTCGCAGTCGGGCTTTGTCTTTACCCTTTACGGAGGGGCGGTTAGCTGGAAGAGTTCCAAGCAGGAAACCGTGGCAGACTCGACGATGGAGGCTGAATACATCGCTGCCAACGATGCTGCTAAAGAAGCTGTCTGGATCAAGAAGTTCATTTCTGAACTTGGAGTGGTTCCATCCATTGAGCATCCAATACCTTTGTATTGCGATAACAATGGAGCGGTGGCTTTGGCCAAGGAACCCAGGTCCCATCAGCGATCCAGGCATATTCTGAGGCGGTATCACCTGATCCGGGAGATAGTTGATCGCCGGGAGATCGAGGTCAGGAGAGTTGACACGAAGAACAACACGGCGGATCCACTCACGAAGGCCATTCCCCAGATACAGCTTGAGAGACTCTTCGGGATGCTCGGTATGAGATACTACAGCAGCTGGCCCTAGTGCAAGTGGGAGATTGTTAGTTGTATGTATGCCCTAGAGGCCAGTATTGTACAGATTATGTATATTATATTGGATGCTTGGACATATATAGAGATGACTTTCTTGCTCGACATGATAGTATGCTATCTGGTTACTCTTTATCTTAACATGTACACTAGTCTCTTTATACTGTCTTATAGTTACATGTTGGTAAAGCCCTTAGGATGTGTACTTGACTACCTGGACTATGATGCAGATCATACTAGTGGGGACATGGTAGTCCATAAGTACCTCCTTCAAGGTCCCTAGTCGTGGGTGTATCGAGACGGGGCATCGATATGCCAGTGTAGACTAGCGTATACGCTTCTCGACCCATGTGATGGGCGATGGATGATCCCATATCCATTGGTGTTTGACATCAGAGATGGTATACGGGTGCTCAGTGGAGACTGGGTACACTGGACGGACTCGCCGAGAACTCCCAGATGGTATTATACCTCACGTCAGATGGCAGTTCTCAGGTGACACTTGTACAGGTTAGTCTGTAGACCCGAGATCGTCATAGAGTCTTGTGTGGTTCCCACTGTGCTTTGATCTCCACCTTACCACGTCCATGAGGGCGTGCAAAACGGTGGTCTTTGGGTACAGTCCCGAGTCACATGGAGGCAATGAGCGATAGGAGGGGTTTCGTCTCTCCCGGTATTGGGGGTTGATGTTGCGCAGTGCTGGATTGGCCGTAACAGGGAAGTCCCTGGCCAGGGCTGATCAGAGATTTGCTGGTAAGTGTTACCAGTAGTTTCTCGACCCGTTACGAGCCTCACATCGGCACGACTTATCGGGTTATTGGGGTCTGACGTATACCACCCCTAGACTTGATATGCGACGTATCTGACGAAGAGACTTGACTGTATGGTAAGTGTTACTGGTCGGATTCGCAGGAGTGTGAGCGGGCTAGCTCGTCGATCTTCTGATCGCTCAATACCCGGGTGGCCGTTACGTTTAGCAGACCGCTTGCGGCTTGTAGGTGCTTGATATGATCATCACCTGCTACCGGCGTATTGACGAGTCTTTAGAGTCCTACACAGAGGTTTCCTGGCTCAAGCGAAACGAAATAGGAGCGCATATGAGATATGTCCAGGACCGAGAATAATGCGTCTATGTGATACCGCATTTCATTCTCGCGATATATGTTTCGAATGGTTATATTCGATATGACCTAGTTATCGAATCATTGATTCGATAAATCGATGCATTGAATACTAGTCGGTTATGTGCGACATGACCGGATCATTGAATCAAGTGTTGATTTAATGATTTAATGTATAATTATATATTTGATATGTTACTTTACATTAACTAGTATTGGTTCACTTTAAACGGATTTTTCTCACTTGGATTGCACATTGTATATGTGATATACTTTCGTGCACTTTTCTGTATCATGTTTGATGATACTTGATCATTTAGTTAAGTGTATAAAATTAATCCATGGTTAATATGATAATTAGGGTTTTGCATTTTCATTTATTTATTTATTTGGAAAAGAATAAGATGAGAATGGTGGCTTTCTTTGTCATTTTGTTGAAGCTTCATGAAGCTTTGACTTTGCAACCATCCTTATCTTCATGCTTAACCCTAACCCATCCTAGTGACCATGGTTAATTCTCTACACTTAACCCTAGTTCAATTTATGATAAGTATTTGTTTTTAAATTTATTTTTAAAACAACACTTATCATAATCTTTTCTTGAGCTCATCTTCTTCTTCTTTTTCAAGCTTGCTACTCCAATGGCAAGTTGAGATCTAGTGAGTTAAATCCAAATCTAAAGTGAACCCACCTCCTATTTCTTCACCCTCTACCTCTTGCCAAGTTGTTTTGGGTGTTTACTTCACAAGTTTCACAAGTTTGTGAAGTCGGAGCTTGAGTTTGTGCAACCTCGACGTAGATCGTCTTTGACACAAAGCCGACGACCTATTCCGCTTGCTTTCCCGATGAAGCCGATGATCGAGTCGAGGATTCATGATGGACAGCGAGGACATGACGTTGCGGAGCCGTGGAGGTGGATATCCGGATCTACAAAGGTTGTAATTTCCGTATCCTAGTAGTTAACTGTTAACTAGTTTTCTATTTCGCCTAGACATCTAGTCTAAGATCCGTAGTCTAGGGTTTCTCGGCACCAAAAATTTTAATTTGGCATGTTCGATGCCTTGTGAGAACCCACTAGGGTGCCTAGGAACCTTTCACCTTTCTTCTGAAATTTCTGGTTCTACCATACTTTCAGTAACAACTTATGGTTCTGGAATTTCTTCCAGTTCTATTGCGCTCCCACTCTTTTGATTTTCTAAAAATTCAGTTTCCAAGAAGTGGGCATGACGAGAAACAAAAACCTTTTATTTCTCTGCGTAATAGAAATAATACCCCTTGGAGTTCTTTGGATATCCCACAAACTTACACTGTACTGAGCGTGCCTCGAGTTTGTCCGCATGCTGCTTTTTAATAAAAGCTGGACATCCCCATGTCCTAAAGTGTTTAAGACAGGGTTTCTTCCCACTCCACATCTGATATGGTGTGGTAGGCACAGTCTTGGTTGGAACCTGGTTCAAAAGATATGTAGTTGATTCTAGTACATAACCCTAGAAAGATCGCGGTAACTCAGCTTTACTCATCATGGAACGAACCATATCCAATATGGTTCGATTTCGCCTTTCTGATACACCATTGTGTTGTGGTATGTATGGAGGAGTAAGCTGAGAGAGAATTCCATTCTATTTTAAGTATCCCAGGAACTCGGCACTTAAGTATTCACCACCTCGATCAGATCTCAGTGTCTTGATACTTTTGCCTGTCTGTTTTTCTACTTCATTCTTATATTCCTGTAATTTCTCAAAGGCCTCGGGTTTATGCTTCATCAAGAAGATATGTCCATACCAAGAGAAATCATCCGTAAAAGTAATGAAGTAGGAATAACCACCTCTTGCATGTGTAGACATTGGACCGCACGCGTCACTGTGTACGAGTCCCAAGAGCTCGCTCGCTCTTACTCCGTGTCCAGTAAACGGAGTCTTTGTCATCTTTCCCATGAGACAAGATTCATAAATAGCATAAGATTGATATTCGAACGGATTCAAATATCATTCTCTATGTAACTTAGTCAACCGTGTTTCATTGATGTGACCTAGTCTACAATGCCATAAGAAAGCCTGATTTATTTCTGAAGACTTTCTTTTAAATGTGTTCTGAACATTGAAAACCTGAGCTTGATTTAATACGTATATACCGTTATCTAATGTACCGGACCCAATCAGAACTTGATTTAGGTGGATATTTACTACATCGCTTACGAATGTAAAATTATATCCCTCTCTAGAAAGTGAGGATACTGATATGATATTACAAGTCAAACTAGGTACATACAAACAGTTACGTAGAATCAATATATGCCCACTTGTCAGTCCTAGGCGATATTCCCCTACGAATTGAGCGTCCATGCTCATTCCGTTCGCAACTCTGAGAGACATATCACCTACCCTGATAACTCTACGGTTTCTCAAAGTATGTAACGAATTACAGATATGAGATCCTGATTCGGTATCTAGTACCCAGAAAGTAGAGTTAATTGACAAACAGTTCTCAATTACAAACACACCCGAGGCCGAAGCCACAACATACTTCCAATCCTGGCTACTGGCTTCCAAAGCCCTGCAATCCTTCTGCCAATGCCCCTTCCTATAACAATAGGAACATCCCTCCTTCTCTACACCATGTCCCGAAACTTTTGCTCTTCCTTTTCCTTTTACTTCACTGACACCGTATATCGGCTTTGTGGAGGTCTTCTTCTTTTCACCCTTTGCTTTCGCCTTGAATGCAGAAGAAGAAGGTCCCTCATTAGGCAGAGCGGGTGTCTCCATGGTTTCCTTCAGGATGTAAGTAGAGGGTAGGGACTGTGGAAATAAGTCAGCATATGACCTGTTTCCCAACGTGGTCTCCAGGTCCGTGAGCTCATTAATATAGCTAGTCATCGTAAGGATGTCGTCCCCTACAGATGACCCGACAGCCAACCTCGCTTGAAGCAATTCGTTCGAGGTCTCATATCTTGCGATACGAGATTGCTCTCCATATAAATCTTTGTTATGGAGGAAGATGGAAAATGAGTCCATCTTCTCGTGCTGCTTCTGGTATACACCATCTACTGAAGCCAACACGAGGCACTTGGCATTCACACTGTCCTTTTCCTTTGTCTGACGGATATCTATATCCGCGACGGTGGAAACTGGATCTGGGACGGCGGGGGCTTGAGTAATAATAGGGTGGTCCAGTTTGTCATAGGAAATGGACATCTGGACAGACCTTTGCCAGTCATAAAAGTCAGATTCAGTCAATTTGTTATCTAGATGTAACCTATTCATGGTCACAGGGTCGCTGCAGTTGAGAGAGAGAAGAAAACACTTTAGCATGATGCTCTTGCAAGTTTAGATTGGTTTTTAGTTTATCTAAACTGGATGGCTCCTACTGTTTCTCGAATCCTTCCTCAAACCATAAAAGAAGAATTAGTCAGGACTGATCTCACCGTACAATACCTGCTTAACCGTTCAGCCAGGCTAGTGTCGGTACTTCGAGGGAGGTTTTACGACGCTTTCGCGAAGTTCCTTAATTAAATAACCTCTTTTTCCTGGAGGCGTAGCCCCACTGACACTGTTCTAGACACCTACTTGGTTTATAGCATTGATCGTTAAGTGACGAATCTCCTGATGAGTAGCATATACTCACAGTAGGATCGGGATTCAAATATCATCGTGTGATAATACTGAAGGAATCCTACCAACATAATCAAACTCCAAATGGTATGCAATACCAGCAAGTTTCAGTTTCTTTAGAAACTCCCGATGTGGTTTTTTGCCCCATGCTCTTATGACCTTGACTAAGGGCCAACAAATCATAAGTCACATATCAAGTTCTACCCGTCATTATCCAGGTTGATTTGAACCCACCCGAATATACTCTTGACTAAAGGCCAACAAAGTAATACGACTGTCCCAAACCAACGCGTCTATCTATGCTACATGTGAACACCCCAGCAGCTACCAATCACTATGTCTTGACTAAGGGCCAAACAAATATAGCTTGAATACTACTGACCATTCATATGAAATGACGGAGGGCTATGACTGGTTTTGGCAAAACCGTGAACGTAGTAAACTTGATATAACCGAAGGAACCTGATAGCATTTTTTTATAAAAAGAGTGGTTAAAGCTCCGTAATTCAAAATTCTGCTCTTTTAAAATAACCGAGTGGTTTCTTTTAAATTTGTTCCAACGATTCAGCTTTGGTTTGGTTTCTTTGCATTAATATAATGCGTCCCATCATTTATCCTATCATTGCAGAAAACAACGAAAATACAACGTCCGTTTATGCCATCCGCATTCGCCACTCGGTCCCGTCATTCACCCGTTAGGTTGCTTAACTAATGACAGAGCGGGGGCTGGGCTAGCGCGGATGCAAAACATAAGCAACGCCTACTAGATATCATATATATATATATTGTACATTCGTCAGACACAATAATAGGCATTCCAGATCACAGATGAACATATTGGATATGCTAGGAATCCGCGTTTCGTTCGAGCCTGCAACAAAAGACGGATTACACGGTCGCGATGAATAGCCAAACCCCACCCTAGACCCCTACGGGTGCGGCAAACTACCCGCCTAGTACCAGAAGTGAAACAGTCTCCCTCAACAACGTGAGTAGGCCATTTAACACTTCAAAATACCCGATAGTTTGTGCACCCCATCTTGGTCTATCCTAGGAGCAATAATCAGTAAATGAAATAATACAACGGTGACTACAACCTCAACATGGATGTGCCCCGCAAAAGAATATTACAACATAGTACAATTTACATCGAATGAAAGATAAAAACTCTCATCTCACATCCCCGGCTATTCATCCACGACGATCCAATGAAGTTCATATACACAAACCAATATATCTATTACAGAAATGGGCAACCCCCAACTAACCGACATACTAGCAATTAGCGGAGGTTTACAAACACATCAAACACAACTTGAAACTACAAACAACATAAAACTGCGACTTCGAAACACCCGGTATTTGCCACAGTAAAGAGTTTACGGTAAAATCAAAATTGGCAAAAACAAACAACTCCTGAAGCCCTAGATTAAAGTCAAAAGGCCACACCCCAAAAATGATGCATTTCCTTCATGCCCAGGCCGAGCTCGCCGGAAAATGGGGCAATGTCGCTGGCCCATTTTTCGAGGAATTGTCTCGTTTTTGTTTGGTGTTCTTTTTACTGTTCAAATAGCACTCTGTACATATTTAAATAATTTGCAGAGCCTGATTGAAAATCGACAGAAACTTGAATCTTGGGATCGTTGTTTTTCGGGTAGTTTCGGTTTCGTAGTTTGACTTGTTGTTTAAACTGTTAGCTATGGTTTAGTAGGCTCTGATACCACTGTAAGTCCATATCACGCACCCCACGTGTACGCGGGGAGGCGGAATATATGAAAAACAATTATCAAAACTTCGTAACACGGACTTGAGCACACGGATCGTGTCTAAACCATTACTAGCAAACTACGAGAGGTTTAACTACTCGGATTCGAAGTTACACCTCACGTTACTTGTCCTTCGGGTCTTCATCGCTGTCCTCCACACCTCGTAGGCTCTATGGAACATGGGCACCTCAACGGCCTCCTCGAGTCAAAGACGATCCATCCGAGAGTCTATAGTCCGAGCTCCTATCTCGAATCTGAGATAACTACGGCTTCTAGTTTGCTAATCTAGAAGTCCTAGAGGGTGTAGAGTATTTAGATGGATTACTTAGTCACTTTAAACCCTAGGATTCTCAACTCATGAGAGCTATTAGGGTTTGAGGAAGAAGATGAAAACTTGAGGAGAGAGAAGTGTTTTGTGTTTATGAATGAACTATTCTCATTTGTGAATATCATGAAGTATAATAATATAATCAAAATAAATATCTAGGTAATATTCATCATGCTTCATTTAATTCACTAGATGAATCATCTAATGAGTCATTTAATGAGTCATGGATCATTTAATGAAACTTACACCTCATCCTCCACCTCATTTAGTTTAAATCACAAAAGAAATAAACACAAATGAGTCACCTCCTTCTAGAACCTTCCCGACAAATTACGAGACTGCCCCTCCCATCCGTATTTCTGAAAAATATGGATAATCTTAGACTGAATAAATCCATCTGTATAATACTAGAATCTGGCTTAAACCAAAACCCGCTAGTATTATCTGCCCGATCATAGTACGTGCACAAGTGTACGTAAGTGATCGCGGCCCTGCCGTAAAAACCATACGGCCTCTACACCTTTTGCCCGGTGCAGGAAAACTCTCTGTGTGGGACTCTAAAGACTCGACACTACGCTGGCAGTGGGTTTAACCACAGGCCGCAAGCGGCACTAGTTATACGTAACGGTCCCCAGGTAGATGTCGATAAAAAGGACGATGAGGAAACCCATCTTAACTCCTACTGAACCTGTATGTGACAATCTCCGTAGAGTCCGGTCTGTTCGTCTAGGACTATCGCATATCGGGCCTAGGGGGCGGTAAACGTCAGACCTCTAATAGCGGTATAAGTCGTGTCAGAGTGAAGCCCGTTACACCTTGAGAAACTACTGGAACCTACCAGTAAATCTTGCTTGCCCTGGCCAGGGACTTTGCGTAATGGCTCTCCATACACAGCGTGATATCAACCCTCAATACCAGGAGAGACGAATCATGTCTAACCGCCACTGCCTCCAAGTACTTCGGGACTGCACCCAATTTCTACCTGTTTGCACGACTCCTTTGAGCCATGGTAGGATAGTAATCTAAGTACATCGGGAACACACCCGAGGCAAAGTTGCAGTGTCAAGTTGATGGACTAAGCTGTACTCATGTCACCTGGGAACTACTATCTGACGATGGGTATAGTACCAACCGGCAGTTTCCGGCAAGTGTTGTCCGGTGTACCCGTAACCTAACGAGCACCTGCATACTATCTCCAGTACGATGTACTGATGGCTGTGGGACAGGCCATCTCTCCAGCCGGGATGAGAAGCGTATACACCAGTCTATTCCGGAGTATCGATACCCCGTCTCGATAATCCTACGACCAGGGACCTGTATAGGATGTTGCTTATAGACTACCCAGCCCCCACTAGTGTGACTGCCATCACAACGCTGGTAATCAAGCAAAGATCATAAGGGCTCTACTAATATGTATAAGCGATATGTTAAAAGAAACATATGCACATATTACAGTAGAAACAAACCAAGTAGCATACTACCATTTTTAGCAAGACTGTCAATACAACTGTGAATATCCCAAGCTTCCATTAAGTAATATACAAACTAGTATGATACAGTAATGGCCTCTAGGGCATAAACACTAACAATTCAAGCTTCTTATGGGACATTTTGAAGTTCTTCAATCGACTCTTCTTGCCTATCAAATGTATTGGTCACAAGTTTTAAACCTTCCAAAAAGAATTCTAAAAAAATGGAATCTGTTTGTCATGGTTTATTATGGGGCAATTCAAAACTTTTTACCATCAAGTGGAAGGATATTTGCAAGCCAAAGAATGAAGGTGGTTGGGTATTTTTAGTCCTGATTGTAATGTTGCTTCTCGACTTAAGATTCATTGAAAATTTTATCATAGACAAGGTCTTTGGACTCATTCGGTATTTGTTGCACCATCTAGAAGGAATTTATTTCGTAATTTTTGGACGACTTCATCATCTGGGAATTCTTCGATTATGAGAAGTATTATTCATACTAGAGATTTGTTTAAAGAAAATATCGAGTATCGGATTCATGATGGTGTTTCAACTTATCTTTTTCTCGACCCTTGGATCGAAGTAAAATTACTTTTGGAAGTTTTTGGCGAGCGATTGGCTTATGATAACGGGATTCCGCTTAATGCCAAGGTTTCCATTTTTATTCGCGATGGTAAGTGGTCGCTACCTTATTTTACTTCATCGTTATCATCTAAGATATGGGTACACCAAATTTCATGTGATTCTACAACTTTTTCACCTTTGAATTAGTGGGTTCAAAATTAACGGTATACCGACAATATAACTTTTTGCATTGCTAAATCAACGACGAAAATGTTGTAGAATCACATGAAATTTGGTGTACCCACATCGTAGATGATAGCGATGAAGATGATGCATTCCGATCATCGAAAAACACGATGGAAGGTGTGTTTTCGACGAGGAAATTCCCTCCTATGTCCACTTTTCTCCATTATTCTCATATATATATATATATATATGAGATTAATGGAGGAAAGAGGCCATAGGAGGGGATTTCCTCCTAAGGCGTGGAAAAAATACAACCTCCGCCATTTTTTCCGGCGATCGGCACCCATCATCATCATCGTTATCATCTAAGATGTGCGTACACCAAATTTCATGTGATTCCACAACTTTTTCACCGTTGATTTAGTGGGTTCAAAATTAACGGTTTACCGACAATAGAACTTTTTACATTGCTAAATCAACGGTGAAAAAGTTATAGAATCATATAAAATTTGGTTTACCCACATCTTAGATGATAACGATGAAGATGATGGGGACCGATCGTCGGAAAAAATAGTGGAGGTTGTATTTTTTCCATGCCATAGGAGGAAATCCCCTCCTATGGCCTCTTTTCTCCATTATTCTCTCTCTCTCTCTCTCTCTCTCTCTATATATATATATATATATATATATATATATATATTTCCAAAACACATGGGATCACAAATATTAATTTACATGTAGAGCGTAATATATATTTCCAAACCACATGCGATGATAAAGATTATGAACTATTTTTGGAGAAATTGAGAGGAAGCAACGGTTGGAATATCTGTATGCAGACAAAGTTTCAAAATGGTCAAAGGCACGCGAGAATTAGCAGAGTTTATGAACATACAAAATTAAAATAGAAAAATGTATGTAATCCCAACATAGATTTTTTTTTTTTTTTGATTCTAAGATCAGGACTCGAAAGGGTCCGTCCCATTGTTTTTATTAAAACTCTCAAAAGCAAAAAGATGTATTGACAAAAAGTTACAAGGAGGAGGTTAAACACCCTCTCCGGATACGTGCACAAGCTCTCCATAAAAAGAAAAAAGAGAAAATGTAAACATGAAAGAGCAGAAAAAGAGGGGGAAAAAAGAGGAAGAAATACAAGAACTACATGAGAGTAGCAGAAAAAGAGCATTCAACTGGAGAAATATGGATTTGGGGTAGCTGCTACGCTTCTGTCGTTATTTTCGTGCTATTTTGGAATCTTAGCCCCACATGGCTCATAAGAAAACACCAAACTATGGGTCCCTTATTTTACCCAAATTTGACCGTTGGATTGGATAGCACTGAATAGGAGAGGGCAAATAATACATTGCACCCATCTCGAATCCAAGAAATACAAAGAAGCAACTTATTTTATACAGGTTGGAGAATTTGCTAGAGAATTCTCTGGAAAATCCCAACATAGATGGAATAAGATAATAAATAAACAGGGTTATCCATGTCACTGATTAACAAATATCACCCTTGGTAGTTATATAAATGTTTAAAGAATAGGAAGAAATCAATAACAAGCTTAATCTCAAATTTTTGGGATCGAACATCTGAATAATTTTATTTCATTCCATCTGTTAAAGGACGTCTTCTCAGTGAATTAACAATTAACATTTTGTTCCTAATTTCCACTATCCATTTTCTATCACTAGATATAAAAGAAGTTTCTCTATATAATTATATTGAATTTTGAGACATCTGGGTAGTGAAAAAAGGTTCAAATGCGCAAAGTTGCTTTCAGATGATTTTGGATGCATACTGTTGTTTTGGATTATAATGATGTATTTGTAATAAACGAAGGTTATACATATTGGATAATGTTTCTTTCATAAAGGAAACAAACCCAAAATTTAATTTTTTAATAGTAATATATTATTACTTTTTGGAGATAATAAAGAGAAAGATTAAATAATTAATTCTTTTTTCTTGTATTTTATGCTCCATGGTTACTTTCAATCTAAATGAGAGGAAGAAAGTTTTGGAAGTAATCATGCCACATAGGATCGAACTTATCGCCATGAAAAAACATCTAAACTCTATTTTCGTTAAAACAAACAATCGAAGTACGGAAAGTATGCTTGCTTCCATTTTACTTCAAAAAGGCCCTAACGTACACGTTCGGTTGAGAAGTTGTCTGTTTTGTGAAGTTAATACACCGAATATACACTAAGCTTTGATGTCCTAGAGTAGCAGGTACATTAACCTCACACACACGTTATCATCTCAAGCGGTGATGTGGCTCGGTCCACAACCTATCTATACTGAGTATGGATTCAGCCCGATATAGTTACGTTATGTTGGAGATAGTGCCCTCAGAGTCAATTATTGGATCACAGGCACGTGATTGCAATGATTGAGGGAGGACTTATCCCGGTAGAACAGTCTTACTCGAGATGATAGTATGCTATCTGGTTTACCTTTATCATCGTGTACTGCTTTAGGTGACCTGACAGGTCACTATTGCACGTTGATAGAGCCCCTAGGATTCTTGCTTGGCTGCCAGCAGTATGAGGGCGATCATATAAGTGAGAGCTGGAGTCTACAAGCATATCCTTAAAAGGTCCCTAGTCGTGGGAGTTTCGAGACAGGGCATCGATTCTCCAGAGTAGACTAGTGTATACAGTCGAGACCCCGACGAGGGGCGGTGGCCGGTCTCACAAGCCACTGGTGTCAGTTGGTTCACCTAAGATGTATACAGGTGCTCATTGGGTTATGAGTACACCGGACAGGACTTGCCGGGAACATGCTAGTTGGTCTTATACCTGACGTCAGATAGCAGTTCCCAGGTGACATGTGTACAGGTTAGTTCATCGACCTGGGGATCGTCATTTGTCTCGTGTGAGTTCCCACTGTGCTTTGATTATTACCCTACCACGGCTCAAAGGAGTCGTGCAAACAGGTTTTAGTTGGGTACAGTCCCGAGCCACATGGAGGCAGTGAGCGGATCTTCGGGGGTTCGTCTCTCCCGGTATTGGGGGTGAGGTCGCGCTGTGTCTAGGAGAGCCATTACACGAAGTCCTTGGCCAAGGCAGGAGATTTACTGGTAGGTATTCCAGTAGTATCTCAGGGTGTTCTGGGCTACACTCCGACACGACTTGTACCGCTTTTGGGGGTCTGACTTTTACCCACCCCCTAGACCCGACATGCGATACTCATAGACGAACGGACCGGACTGTACGGATATTGTCACTGACAGGCTCAGTAGGGTGTCAGGATGAGTTCGCTCATCGACGTCCCTTTTGGTCAATAGCTGGTGGCCCGTTACGTATTGGCTTATACCTCTGACGTGCTAGTGGTTAAATCCACAGCCATAGTATTGACGAGTCTTTAGAGTCCACCACACTTTCAGTTACTCAGCTTTCGGGCGAAACGTGTAGAGGCCGTATGGAGATATGGCAGGGTTCGATCAGATACGTGCGGTATTGCACGGATGGTGATCGGACGGTTTTTACTAGCCGGCTTTGGCTTAAGCCGGATCCTAGTATTTGACAGTGTAGTTTTGTCTCTTTGCATTTGTATTTCGGTCGGAATACAAATGCGGGTGTGTATGCACAGTATCGGGGTTTTCCTGTAATTTATTATGAGACCAGTTTTCTGGGGTTGCCAGTTTGCATTCCGTTCCGGCCGGTTTTTCATTGTTCCTTCACGGCCGGACTTTTCGTTGGAGGGGGTTATTTGCAATTGTGCAAATAACACTTTGTGGAGGGGTTTATTGCATAAGTTTTGATATGATTGCATCTTTGCTCCATTCTTGCATTAATTAAGACTTGATAGAGTATGGTTGTGGTGATGGAAATTGGGTATGGGCCGGCCACTGCCACTGTTGGAATGATGGGTTTTTAAAAGGGAGGTTGTTTAATTAATTAATTAATAGGCTACATTGTGCATAAGAGTGTGCTGGAATATTTTTGGTTGCATTGAGTGGATTTTCGTGGGCCCCTCCCTGGTGTTTGTGCTGTGAAGGAATTTAATTTCCTTTGGTTTAATTCCTACACACATCTATTTAGAAAGAGAGCTTGCTTCATTCCTTTTTGCAGTGAGCAAAAGACTTGGCCGAGCTCATTTTGTTTTGGATGCTTCATTCTTCATTAAGCATCCATGGAAAATTCTTGTCCATAAATTCCTCCATCTTGGCAACCTCATTAACCCCAAAGAGACAACGATTCTACATTATTCTACAGCAAATCTTGGGCGCGTCGGCTAGCCAACTTCGCACCCGAGTTGTCTCGGTATAGAGGTGGGAGCCCGTAAAAGAATCCGGCTACGTGGTGTCCTTCCGGCGACGAGGTGGAGACCGGACATTCCGCGGGAGATCGGGACGACGACGAGAAGACCGGAGGACTTGGATCACTCGGTATATTTTTAACCCGTCTTGTTGTTTGCTAGATCTAGTTTAATGGCCCGATCCGGGGTTTAGTGCGCGGTGGTGCCGGTTTGCTAAGTTCGCAAAATTAAAGTTTATCACCGCTTCCGCATTTGGCCGTCGGTTTGACGGCCGGGGCGCCGCCGTGCACTTACAGTGGTATCAGAGCCTCGCCATTAATTTCGTCTAGCTTCGTTTGATGTGTTTTGCATTTCCGATCGATCAAATGTTCCAAAACTCATATTTTGTTAACATCAGTTTTCTGTTGAAAATTTTTAAGCCCAAAAAAAAAAATTTTTTCAGGTTGCAAAAATGTGATGTACTTGAAAACCTAAGACTACTGCAGAAATCCGAGTCATTGATCTTTCATCGAGAGCGCGGAACCGCGGCCAATACCCACTTTGGGCCGCGGTTCCGCCGCAACATGAAAGGATCAATGGGCCAGGTTTTTCCAGTGGGCTTCTGGGTTAATTTTAGGGGTTTTGGAATATTAAAATTGGGCCCATAATTTCTGTGAGTGCTACAGTATTGCTTTGGGGCCCACTTGTTAATTTTTGATCGATCGGATATTTTAAACACATTTTTCACAGTATTTACATTATATCTGCGACCGTGAATGTCACTCGATCGGTAAATCCTGTCTAACTGCTATAGCCCGGTTAGACGGATTTGCGAACGTGACCTTCACGTTGATGTTCTATGTATTTGCTGTGTTGTTGCGGATCGGTCGTGGGGGATAGCCTGGATGCAATGCTAGTACAGTGTTTTGTTGTATTATGTACATTTGATATTGCGGGGCGAGCGTCCGACATGTGGACTGCCGTCACTGCCTGTTTGTATTATTATTTTGGGGCACGACCAGCTTGCGGTCGATGTACCTGGTGTATGTATATTTTACTTTCTGTACTAGGATTACCCCGCGGAGGGGTGCACGGATAGCCGGGTTCTAGAAGGCAACAAGCCTGCATCTCATGGCATTGGGACGGAGGGGGCTTCACTCCAGGATTGGCTGGCTATTCGCCGCACTCATAGGGGGTATAGGATTTCATTGCACAGGCTGTCCACACGACCAGGGGAACGTCGGGTTTCAGTAGTGGCTCTGTGAAACCCGGGGATCCCAGATATCTGTATTGTTCTGTGATGCTGTACATTTCTGTGATGTTGCATTTTATTCACGCCTTGAGCGAAATACTATATATTGGTATATATATTAGTAGATGTTGTATATGTTTTTCATCCGCGCTAGTCCAGTCCCCGCTCTGCCGTTAGTTAGCTAACCTAACGGGTGATGACGGGACCCATTGGCGAATGCGGATGGCATATACGTACGTCAGTATATTTTCGTTCTTTGTGGTGTGATCAATTGATGGGACTGCATTGATTCGGATCAATGCAAGTTAAACAAACCTATTCTGATGTTGTTGGAACACTTTTCAAAAAGCTGTTATTGCAAGGACGTTCACTTTTGTTTTGCATCGTGGTATTCATTTGGAATATCCTGCTCCTCAGTCGACGAGGCAAGGGCCGAGATCCCTTCACCGGGAGTGACCCCTTGGACAGAAGTTTGCGTCAGGGCATTAACTTCACTATAGCCGATTACTTTTGCTTTGCATCGTGGTATTCAGTTGGAATATCCTGCACCCCATTCTACGGGGAAAGAGCCGAGATCCCTTCACCGGGAGTGACCTCTTTAGCAAAGGTTTTCGTCACTATATTTTTCAAAAAGCTATCCGTTCCTTCAACGATATCAAGTTCATTACGTTAAAGGTTTTCGCCAGAAACCATTCGTAGCCCTCCGTCGTTTCATATGGGTAGTCAATAGTATTCAAGCTGTGTTTGTTGGCCAAAGTCAAGGCACAGCGTTTGGTAGCTGTTGGTTATTCATATGCAGCATAGATAGATGCGTTGGTTTGGGGCACTCGTATAGCCTTGTTGGCCAAAGTCAAGGGCTTGTACGGATGGGCTCAAATTAACCTGGAGAATGACGGGCAGAACTTGACATGTGACTTATGATTTGTTGGCCAAAGTCAAGGTCATAAGAGCATGGGGCAGAAATCACATCGGGGGTTTCAAAAGAACTGAAACTTGCCAGATATGCGCATACCTTCTGGAGTGTAATACCGTGAGCGGATTCCGTCACGTTATCATGCGATGATAGTTGGATCCCGATTCCCACTGATGAGTTGGTTTACTCCTCGGGTGACCCCGACTAATTCTTCTTTCAGGTTTGGAGGAGAATTTGAGGTACAGTGGGAGGTTTCCAGATTAGATAAATTGGTTACCATTCTGATCTTGGTTAGAGTGCACGCTGAGTGTTTCTTTTCTCTCTCTCTTTGGCAGCGACCATTGACCCGACCCTAAGACTATGACTCAGTGACCAAGATAATCGAACCTTCTTAACACTGGCTTTTGGATTGTCATAGATTGCAGACCTCATTGCCACTCCTACTTTTACCCTTTTCTCCAGGACATCCCGTATTACTACGAACGTCCACTTCCATTGGACAAAACCATCGTATGGTTAGATACGAACTCGAAGGAATTCGAGGATGGTTTCCGGTTCTGGAGAAAACGGATAGGATTATTCAGTTGTCTTTTCCCTTTTACCTTCTCTCAAGTTGTGAGTACTCCTTGGTTTAGGAGATAGTACACCTATTATGCAAATTGGATAGTCTTCTTCCAAACCTTAGGCTGGTGCCGACCGGTAGGGAATGAAGAAAACCAAATAGCCTAAATGGTGTGCAGAAGGTATTGAGATTAAGACAAAGCAAGGGATTAGTGAGAGGGCAAAGTAAATTGCAACAGATATTCACGACCAAACCAGGTATTTCGTTACCACTCCCACATCACCTTTGTATTTCTCCAGGATACTCCGTATCACTACGAAGATCCACAGTTTATTGGATACTCCATCGTATGGTTATATACGAACTCGAAAGGAACTTGTTCCAGTTCGGGGATGGATTCTGGTTCAGGAGAAATAGGAATAAGGTTTATTCGGTTGTCTTTTATCTTCACCTTCTCTCGCATTGCGAGTGCTCCTGGGACTAGGACAGTACACCCATTATGCTTATTGGATAGTCTTCTTCCAAACCATAGGCTGGTGCCGAACGGTAGGGAAGGAAGAAAACCAATTGGCCTAAAGGGGTGTGCAGAAGGTAATGACTAAAGACATATAAAGGGATTTGGAGAGGTGGCAAAGAATTATACGGTTGTAGTTGTGAATCTGGATAATGGTAGAGGCATTACTAGGAATACCAGGATACCCCATCAAAACATTTCAATGTTTCAGTTCAACTGTGTACTGTTAAAAGAAAACTGATTTCCCGATTAGACACTTGCTCCAGGGCATGTATTTACCAGGTTTGATTCTCACATCTGTATGGTTTTACAGATGATGAGTGGGAGTAAGTTATTGGAAATTGGGTAATCATCCTCATTATCTCGGGATTCGTTGTAATCGGTGATATTTGAGGAGATCACCTGGGCTGTTTGCCGGTCGGCAAATATTTGGTTTTGAATATCCGCTGTTGTGCACCAATTTCAAATTGATATATCTGTACGTCTATTTTCATAGAGTGAGATATACCTTTTGATATTATGTCGATGACATTTACCTATATCAGTGGATAGTTAGGTAAGGAGCATTAAACGGCGGTGTAATTCTTCTTAACCATAAGTACAGTTTTCAACCTACGACACACAGCGAAAGAGTTGTTAGACTCAGCGGACTTATACAGAGTATTGTATGTTGTCCAGTGTCCATTAGGACATAGGGGTTGGTACTCATACTATATTCTGTTTACTTTTAACTTCTCTAGATCTTAGACATGTGTTTCGTAGAAACACAGGGTCTAAGTTTTGAGGAGTTATAGGTATTTGAATAGAGTAGAGAACCAGGTGTAGCAAGTATCGGGATTCTTCAAAGTGCTCGAAGATGTAGATACTTGTGTATGGTATTCAGTTGATAGTAATGATAAAGAGAAATTGCTTCTCTTTCAGGTTACTCATAATTGGAAGCATTCCTAAGTTGAGTAACGCTGATCGGCCTCTCTCCATTTAGTTGACATGCACTGGAGACAGCTGCATGATTTGAATCTGGTTCAATTAAATCAGTGCCTCTGGTTCTATATTGGATATAGTACAGTTCATATCTTAACATTGTTAAGGTACGGGGAGTTGTCCGGCTTATGATTAAAACCAGACTCTGGATAACTCAAGGCACGTTTCTGTAATGGCTGTTTGTGGGTTGACCCAGGCTATGACGAGGGTTGATTTTCTACCATCTGGCAGATCAATAGAAATATTGTTCTAGACTCGCCACAGTTTTATTAAAAATGGATTTTTCAGAAAACAGCAGTGGGAGTATGGTAGAACTGGAAGTGATTCCAGAACCGCAAACGATTACTGAAGATTTGATAAGGAACCTAAAGATTCAATCTGTTTTGACATTCCATTGGCCACTCCGCAGATAAGGTGGGTAACTTCAGGCACCCGAGAGGTACTCCGGTAGCCTCAAGGACGGTGACAGGGAAGTTCTTGTTTACCCACACTTGCCATTGTTGTTGTTCCAGACTGCGAGACCCGGCAGGAGGATAAGTATAGCGTCGTTCTAAACTAGCTTTAGAAGTGCACATCTATATGACTCTGCCAGAGGGTTTTCGTAGTCAGTGGGAGCAGCGGAAGCATTGGTGGACATCAGGCTTATGTCTATTTATAGACTAAAGCAGATATAGCAGAGTTAGATCATCTGTTTCTGATGTGACAGTCATAGGTTTGACGTCATCAGAATAGGGGATGGATCTGTTGAGAAGGTAGTAGGAAGTGATATTCCTATACTACGATCGGTTATATTTTGGTCGTCACACAGTGGTTTCTCCACATGGGACTTGGACATTATATCAGACATACTGGTTACTAGATCTATGGTTTTAGATCTAGATTTGGGTGATTTCCCAATCAGGGTACTTTGACAGCATTCTAAGAGTATTTAGAATGGACGACTCCTGGCATGGTGGTGTACCTGCAGGTGATGGAGTCACCCTCTCTAAAGGTGTCTTATAGACTAAAGTAGAGAGGGATGTGCATGATTGGCAGATCACTTGCTTAGGCAATTGAGTCAATCATGAGATGTCAAGTACCACACCGGATGTTGTTCTTGCAGAAGGTGCAATAAGTTGATATTGATCCAATCCTGGAGAAACAGTCGGAAGCAGCTTTAGAACACAAGTGGATGTTCTAGGGATATGATAACGACAGCCTCATTTGCGAGACAGTTATCATTCCAGGCTTCCAAGGTGACATCGACGACAAGGAGGTTGTCAGAGTTTTAGTTTTCCTTCTGATGAGGGACAGTATTTTGGACAGGTGATCCAAGGCAATACTGAGGGAAGCATGGCCCAGGATACTGATTAAGTTCAGTTGACGATACAGTCTAAGAAGTTTGGATTTGGAGTTCATTTATGAGCTCGGTCCCATCAGACATCCAGACACTCCAAGACAGGTATTGCTCATTTCGGGAGATGGTTTTCTCCGCGAACTTGAGATATAGAGAGAGACATAGAAAGAAACTTCAGAGCGGATCCACTCGCTGAGGCTATTCCTCGAACGCAATAGTCTCGCAAACGAGCTTTGTGAGACTGACTAGTAGAGGAGTTGGGTGTTCGGTATCACACGGGCTGTGAGTATGCGACATCGCAATAATTAGCCTTGAGTGCAAGTGGGAGATTGTTGGAGATAGTGCCCTCAGAGTCAATTATTGGATTACAGGCACGTGATTGCAATGATTGAGGGAGGACCTATCCCGGTAGAACAGTCTTACTCGAGATGATAGTATGCTATCTGGTTTATCTTTATCATCGTGTACTGCTTTAGGTGACCTGACAGGTCACTATTGCACGTTGATAGAGCCCCTAGGATTCTTGCTTGGCTGCCAGCAGTATGAGGGCGATCATATAAGTGAGAGCTGGAGTCTACAAGCATATCCTTAAAAGGTCCCTAGTCGTGGGAGTTTCGAGACAGGGCATCGATTCTCCAGAGTAGACTAGTGTATACAGTCGAGACCCCGATGAGGGGCGGTGGCCGGTCTCACAAGCCACTGGTGTCAGTTGGTTCACCTAAGATGTATACAGGTGCTCATTGGGTTATGAGTACACCGGACAGGACTTGCCGGGAACATGCTAGTTGGTCTTATACCTGACGTCAGATAGCAGTTCCCAGGTGACATGTGTACAGGTTAGTTCATCGACCTGGGGATCGTCATTTGTCTCGTGTGAGTTCCCACTGTGCTTTGATTATTACCCTACCACGGCTCAAAGGAGTCGTGCAAACAGGTTTTAGTTGGGTACAGTCCCGAGCTACATGGAGGCAGTGAGCGGATCTTCGGGGGTTCGTCTCTCCCGGTATTGGGGGTGAGGTCGCGCTGTGTCTAGGAGAGCCATTACACGAAGTCCTTGGCCAAGGCAGGAGATTTACTGGTAGGTATTCCAGTAGTATCTCAGGGTGTTCTGGGCTACACTCCGACACGACTTGTACCGCTTTTGGGGGTCTGACTTTTACCCACCCTCTAGGCCCGACATGCGATACTCATAGACGAACGGACCGGACTGTACGGATATTGTCACT
Source organism: Agapanthus africanus (assembly GCA_030015575.1). NCBI lineage: Eukaryota > Viridiplantae > Streptophyta > Magnoliopsida > Asparagales > Amaryllidaceae > Agapanthus > Agapanthus africanus. Next base: position 134,656,485 of record CM057337.1, read on the forward strand.
GACAGGCTCAGTAGGGTGTCAGGATGAGTTCGCTCATCGACGTCCCTTTTGGTCAATAGCTGGTGGCCCGTTACGTATTGGCTTATACCTCTGACGTGCTAGTGGTTAAATCCACAGCCATAGTATTGACGAGTCTTTAGAGTCCACCACACTTTCAGTTACTCAGCTTTCGGGCGAAACGTGTAGAGGCCGTATGGAGATATGGCAGGGTTCGATCAGATACGTGCGGTATTGCACGGATGGTGATCGGACGGTTTTTACTAGCCGGCTTTGGCTTAAGCCGGATCCTAGTATTTGACAGTGTAGTTTTGTCTCTTTGCATTTGTATTTCGGTCGGAATACAAATGCGGGTGTGTATGCACAGTATCGGGGTTTTCCTGTAATTTATTATGGGACCAGTTTTCTGGGGTTGCCAGTTTGCATTCCGTTCCGGCCGGTTTTTCATTGTTCCTTCACTGCCGGACTTTTCGTTGGAGGGGCTTATTTGCAATTGTGCAAATAACACTTTGTGGAGGGGTTTATTGCATAAGTTTTGATATGATTGCATCTTTGCTCCATTCTTGCATTAATTAAGACTTGATAGAGTATGGTTGTGGTGATGGAAATTGGGTATGGGCCGGCCACTGCCACTGTTGGAATGATGGGTTTTTAAAAGGGAGGTTGTTTAATTAATTAATTAATAGGCTACATTGTGCATAAGAGTGTGCTGGAATATTTTTGGTTGCATTGAGTGGATTTTCGTGGGCCCCTCCCTGGTGTTTGTGCTGTGAAGGAATTTAATTTCCTTTGGTTTAATTCCTACACACATCTATTTAGAAAGAGAGCTTGCTTCATTCCTTTTTGCAGTGAGCAAAAGACTTGGCCGAGCTCATTTTGTTTTGGATGCTTCATTCTTCATTAAGCATCCATGGAAAATTCTTGTCCATAAATTCCTCCATCTTGGCAACCTCATTAACCCCAAAGAGACAACGATTCTACATTATTCTACAGCAAATCTTGGGCGCGTCGGCTAGCCAACTTCGCACCCGAGTTGCCTCGGTATAGAGGTGGGAGCCCGTAAAAGAATCCGGCTACGTGGTGCCTTTCCGGCGACGAGGTGGAGACCGGACATTCCGCGGGAGATCGGGACGACGACGAGAATACCGGAGGACTTGGATCACTCGGTATATTTCTAACCCGTCTTATTGTTTGCTAGATCTAGTTTAATGGCCCGATCCGGGGTTTAGTGCGCGGTGGTGCCGGTTTGCTAAGTTCGCAAAATTAAAGTTTATCACCGCTTCCGCATTTGGCCGTCGGTTTGACGGCCGGGGCGCCGCCGTGCACTTACACGTTAAGCGTAGAATAACATGCATGTAATGAAGCAAAACAATAAATAAAGGCAACATTTATTTCATTAACATAAAATTTATTACATCACTGGACACGATATACATCGAGTTTATTACATTAAATCAGAGAAAGCAGAACCTAAACAAGTGGGTAAAAAGAAAAGCAAAAAGAAACCAATCCTAATAGTAATGTAACATTTTGAAATATTTTAGATAATTAATTATTTTATTTATTTAATTAAAAATGTTATTTTAATATTATTGTAATAAAAAGACCTTTTAATATGTAGTAGAATATTTTAGTAAAGAAAGTAGTTTGTTTTTATAATAATAAGTGTCATGAGGGGTTTTGTGGAAAGTTTAATTCTTTGTGGAAATTAGAATTTATGTGAGGGTTATTATGTAAATGTGTTAGGTTATGGTTAATGTAAGATAAATCTCATACATACCACACCCTAGGTTAAACCAAACAGCTACACCTCCTACTTGCATGATATCATATCATCCTTCATGGTGACACCTCCTCCTAACCTTATCATTCCTTATTCTTACCTTTTTCATATTTGTTCAGTTGATATATTAAGATTGGAAACAAATTTCCTAACTTAGAAAAAAAATCCTAGACCTCACTTAAGAAAAAGAAAGAAATGACATGAAATGCTCAGTATTGTGCTTCTTACCTCAACCCTCAAGGTAGGACCTTTTGGACTTGTGAAATTCTTGAAGAGCCATTCAGTTGATATTCCAAATAGGTATAATCTCCAACCTTATAGACTTTTATTTCAAGTACTGTTTAGAGAAGGATGTAGAATATCGGTAATGTCGTATTTGTTTGATTTTAGCTCTGTTGTGAATCTGCTATAGGTTAGTTAATTTTTAGCAAAATCAATTAATACTGTAACCTTGTAAATTGGACCTAGAATATACACTAGAAACACGGACCCATTAGATGAATTTTCGACAGGCGACAACCCCATTTTTTCCGAGCTCGCCGGTTTTTCGTGGGAATTGGCTGTTGATTTTTCTATGGTAGCTCTCTGTATATATTTTAGGGTATCTGGTATAGTTAGATTATATTATATGTTCTGTATATAAAATCTGGAAATAAATTCTTGTTTTGGGTTATAATTCTAAATACGATACCGATATTTCGTGTCACGATTCTGTTTTTCCTGTTACGAACAGCGAAGGGTTAGATCGGCTTAGTATAAGTTTTAGATAGTTCACAATATTCGCACGTAGCATGTTTAGTATGTAAATCTTGTAGTTTCACGTTTTCGCTGTATCGGAGTTTAGTCGTTTCTTATACGAAGGTTAATTTCGATGTTAGGTTCAACCGCGGGGACTTCGGAGACCGCAAGAAAAAGAAAGAGGTTGATGACATCCGAGTAGATTCGACGTATTCCGGTGAGTAGACTAAACATCTACCGGGGGATTTTGTATGGATGGCGTAATACGCCCGTGATTAGAAGTTTGTCTAATTAATTTCCTTTATATTGTGTATATGTTTAAAACTAAGAACTTCATCGTATACATTCATATCTATAAAATTCCATTGTCTAACACTTGCTAGAACACCGCACTAACTATCGATGAGTCATGTTGCACGCGCGCATACCTACATATTACACTACACCTCATCGGTAATTGACATGTCACGTATCACTTAGAACTTGCCATGTCTTATATGATTCCCTTCATACCATAAGCATCATTATTAGTGGTTGTTTTGCATCATTGTTATTATTTGATACCTATCATGTCTTACTTTCAATTGTTATTAATTGTACCATAAGGTGTGTTGGATTATGAGGATTTCTGGTTTTGAGTTTTATGCATTATTAAGTTACATACGTCGTTTCTTCATGATTGATGTGATATGTCCACCATGAGATATTGTTTTTATGATTTGGATTTACTCCGAACCGAGTGGGGGGCTATACGGTTGCGAATTTATACGTAATCCAGACTGAGTGAGGGGGGATATACAGTCGGATATATGGTGGATCCGGTCGAAACCGAGGGGCAAGAAAGCCGCATTTGAGGCGGGGACCTAGCGAGGATACTCGATACCGGAGATAATTATAAAACACGGCGGATATCTGGTGGATACCGACCGATATTACTGATTGAAAGGATCTTTCAGGGAACGATGTCTACTAAAACAGAAGATTTGTGTCCATATTGGACACGGAAAATGAATCTTAAATTGGAAATGACCGATGTTCAGAGATATTTGATGAGATTTCAGTATTGTGTTATATATTTATTTAGTACATATTTAGGCATCAATGTGATACTATACACCATGCTTATCTAGTCATTTTTACCATTATTCCGACATGCTTACAATATCAACTGTTAGGTGTTAGTTTTGCTCACTGAGTTGGCAACTCACCCCCGTTGTGCCTTAGTTCCTAGCAGGAGACGCGTGGACGCATAGCAGCAGTACGGATCTACTGTTCAGCTTATATCGCTTATTTTGCTAGGCGGGTTACATATACAGTGACCGCCTATTTTTGATATATATATTTTGGATCTAGTATCACTCCATCAGACCATGTATATTTGACTTAGAACGAAATATGTTTATATATGTTTTATTTGGATTGAGTGAGATCGTTTAGTTGTGTTAAATTATGCTTTCTTTACTCATGCATGAAATTCTTCGCTTGAGCATCGTATTGTTATTGCGTATTGATTTCCACTGTTTGGCGTTATTTTGCTCCCAACTAGGCACGCAACTTATTTAAACATTTTGTAACTGCTTTTATTAACGATTAAAAAGGAGGTACTGTCGAAATTTTAAATGCTAAAAATCAGTTGTTTAGATTTCATTTCTTAAAAATCATTCGACAAGCTACCTCATTCTTTTTACTTAAAAACTGAAATTTTCTTAATTCCGCAAATGGGTTTTTGATCTTGGTTTCTGGCTTACTCAGATTATGTCCGCATCTTTAGATGTCATACAATCGAAGTGCCGGTCATGCCCAAATTTCGGGTCGTGAGAAGTAAGTAAATAGCTCTTCATAGTCTTCTGTTGTGGCTTCCATTTCCTTGTCACTGTCTTGTGTCCTGTTCATATCTAACGGATATCCAGGAAAAAAGACAGAATGGAAGGATATGTCCGACAGCGAGTTATTGTAAATCCCCAATTCCATGCATATATTTTCCGTATATTTTTCCAGAATTTTTTCGGTATTTTTGCACATTTTTATATTTTTATTCTTTTATTTATTAAATTATTCCTAATCTAAACTCTAAACCCAACTTATTCCTTATCCCTAACAAACCCGACCCGTACTTATCCAAACCCGACCCAGCACCTCAACCGACCCGACTCCCACGCTTCTTCTTCTTCCTTCCTTCTTTCCTTTTCCCGCACCTTTTCCTCCAATGCTCCCCTCGACTCGCGCAACCTCCGCCCCACGACTCACGCTTGCCCATGCTCTCGCTGCTCGCCAACTCCCCATGATCCCCTCCACCAAATTCTCTCCCTCCAACGGCTCCTCTCTCTCTCCCCTTCACCGACGTCTCTGCGAGACTCGTTTCCCCAACGGCCACGACGACGAAGACCACGTCCCCGCTTTCTATTCCACGCGACCCGCTCCTGCAACGGCCTCGACAACGAACCCCATGATCACTACCACTTCATCACCATCTCCTCTACCCATCAATATCACCGAGCCCCTTCAAGAACCTCACTGCACCACCGGCCTTCCCTCCTCCTCCGACCGCGAGGGCCCCCGCTGCGACACCATGCCCCTCCTCAAGCTTCCCCACAATCCGCGCTACAACCTCCATCGCCCCCATCACACCTCTCTGCCGGCACCACTACCCAACAGCCACCATAGAGCCCTCAACTTCATCGCCGACGAGCCCCCCACAATATCACCTCCTATCTCTTCGCCTCTGAGCTCCACCTCCTCACACTGAGCCCCTCCTCCTCCAGGTAAAGAACCCACGATCCCAAGCCAGCCTAGAGGCCATTATTATATATGTATACATGTGGATGCTTAGACATATATATGTATAGGACAATTTTGCTCAATATGATAGTATGCTATCTAGTTTGTCTTTATCTTAACATGTGCATATGTTTTAATTACGTATCATTTATACATGTTGATAAAGCCCATAGGATCTTGTTTGGCTACCAGCGTTATGATGGAGATCATACTTATGGGAGGTGGGCAGTCCATAAGCACATCCTTAAAGGTCCCAAGTCGTAGGAGTATCGAGATCGGGCATTGATACTCCAGAGTAGACTTGTGTATACATTTCTAGACCCCAACGAAGGGCGATGGTTGGTCCCACAACTGTTGGTGTGATCACCTAAGATTGTATACAGGTGCTCACTGGGGTGAGTACAAAGGACGGACTCGCCGAGAACTTCTAGATGGTACTATATCTATCGTCAGATGGAAGTGCTCAGGTGGCATGAGTACAGCTTAGTCTTTAGACCCGAGATCGTCATTTGTCTCGCGTGAGTTCCCACTATGCTTTAATCACTACCCTACCACGGCTCTACTGAGTCGTGCAAACAAGTTTTGGTTGGGTACAGTCCCGAACCACATGGAGGTAGTGAGTGATTGTTAGGGATTCGTCTCTCCCGGTATAGGGAGTCGATATCGCACTGTGTTCGATTGGTCAGGACTATAAGACCTTAGCCAAGGCAGTTGGGATTTACTGATAGGTTGATCTGTAGTTTCCCGGATCGGTACTGAGTCACATCAGCATAAATTATCGGGTTATTAGGGTCTAATGTTTACTACCCTTAGACCCGGTATGCGATACTCTCTGACGAAGAGACCAGACTGTACGGAGATTGTTACGAATAGGCTCAGTAAGGATCTGGATGAGTTTGCTCGTCGGCCTTCCTTTTCGACAGGTACCCGGGTAACCATTACGTACAGCTAGTGCCGCTGACGTGCTTGTGATTATGGATTTATCCAGTAACTCGCCGCTGACGTACTGTCGAGTCTTTAGAGTCCTACACAGAGGGTTACCCTGGTTCAGGCGAAATGGTGTAGTAGCCGTATTGGATACATGCAGGGTTCCGATCGATTGATGTACTATGTACCCAAACTTTCGATCGGCCAGTTGATAATACTACCCGGCTCGGAATTGAGCCGGATTATTAAATCAGGTATTGATTTAATAATTTACATATATGTATTTCGATATATATATTCTAGTATTATATTCTTCGTGTTTTTATGCGAATGCAGATATGTATATATAGTAGAATGTAATCCGTATTTTATTATGGATTACATTCTAGAAGGTGGACACCTCATCATGGCTTTTTCCATTTATTCATTAAATGGAAATGAGGTGTAAAATGAAGGTAAGGGGAGTATGGTGAGGACCATGCCTCAGTAGTTGACAAATGAATTTTTAATTCATTTGTGGCAACTATTGAAGCATGGTTGATATATTTTATTCTTGGATATTGTTTTACAAAACCATGGTGAGTTATTTTCTCTCACATGGTTGCCTCATTTTCTCTTGAGCTCACCATTTTGCTTCACTCTCCTCTCCTTCTCTTGAGCTCCTCCACCTTCATCATCTACCTCCTCTCTACACTCTCATGTGTTGAGAATCAAGAGAGGAGGTGGGATAGAGATAGAAAGACACTTAGAACCTCACACTACATCCTAGAGTTCTTGGTATAGGAACCCAAGTTCTCTAGTTGCTCCTTTTGATACTTATTTTGGAGCTAGAGCCATGGATCACAACTCTCGGGTGGATCATCTTCGGCGGAGGGAGACGGACGATCAAACTAGATCTCGGAGGACCGAATGAGCTAGCAAAGAAGATCAAGCTCGATCATGGAGGGCACTTGGAGCTAAGGAAGAGGATACAAGACCGAAGGACTTGGATCTTTTGGTGAGACTCTTCATCATAGTAGATAGCTCCCCTTAGTTAGCTAGTTAGGTTCATAGTAGATCCGGTTAACGGGTTATTCTAGCACCAGTTTTAAATAATCATAGAAAAAATTTTGTTCCGCAAACGGGCACAGATGATGACCAGGGCGTTAGTGTAACCCAACATGATATCAGAGCCAGCCCATAAACCCTATACTAGCAGTTTTAAACGATGTTAAAGTAACGAAACCGAAACAACTCCGAAATACAAAATCCAAAATCCAATTTTCTGTTGATTTTTAAATGGCCTGTGAAATTTTTTTAAACAACTGCAGAGTGCTCTTTTTGCTAGAAATAGAACACCATAGAAAAACGAGACAAGGATTTCAAAACTTGGCCGGCGAAAACTCCATTTTGACCGGCCTCGCCGGTTTTCCTGTAGCAGATGGTGCTCGTTTTTGTTTGGTTTTCTTTATCACTTGGATTTAGGGTTTAAGGATATGTTTGATTTTGCCCAGATTGATTTTTCAGTTATCTTGAGTTTTGGGGCAATACGGAGTATTTCGAAGTCGCTATTTTTTAACACTGTTTAAAAGTTTCAGTACATACATTACTATATGCGACCGTGAATGTCATTTGATCGGTATAACCCGTCTAACTGCTATATGTTCTATTAGACGGGTTTGCGAACATGACATTCACGTTGATGTTCTATGTTTGTGCTAATGTTGTGGTTGGATTGTCGTTGTGGATAGCCGGTGGTGCAATGGTAGTAGTACAGTTTGTATTCATTTGTATATTTGTTATTGCGAGGCGAGCGTCCGACATGTGGACTGCCATTTCTACCATATTGTATATTATTTTATTGGGGCACGACCGGGTTGAGGTCGATGTCACCGTTGTACATATTATTTTCTTTTTTTATACTAGGATTACCCCACGGTGGAGTGCTCGAATAGCCAGGTTCTAGAGGGCAACAAGCCTGTATCTCATGGCGTTGAGACGGAGGGGGCTTCACTCTAGAATTGGCGAGCGATTCTCCGCACTCGTAGGGGGTTATAGGACGACCCACGGAGGAGCGCTCAAGTTACCGGATCCTATGAGGTGCTGGGTGGTCTTTTCATGTTGTTGATTGGGGTTGCCTCACTTCTGAGATTGGCGGGTAACTTGCCGTGCTCGTAGGAGTCCAAGTTTTCATTGCACGGGCTATCTACACGACCGGGAACGTCGGGTTTTATTTGCCGCTCAAGTGAAACCCGAGACTCCAAGATTATCCTCCATTCTGTGATGCTTGCTGAGATTCCGTGATGTTGCTTATATCATGTCTGGGACGAATGTTATATATATATATATATATATATATATACTAGTAGATGTTGCATATGTTTTGCATCCGTGCTAGTCCAGCCCCCGCTGCCGTTAGTTAAGTAATCTAACGGTGCATGACGGGGCCCCGTGGCGAATGCGGATGGCATATACGTACATTGTATTTTTTTTCTTTTCTGGTGTGATAGGAATTAATTGATGAGACCGCATTAATTTTGATTAATGCAAGATAAGAAACCTAAAAGATGTTGTTGGAACAAATTTCGAAAAACTATAGTTATATTCTTTCACTTTGCATAGTGGTATTCGGTCATGAATATTCAGCACCTCATTCCAGGAGGCAAGAGCCGAGATCTCTTCGCGAGGAGTGACCTCTTGAGCAAAAGCTTATACTATAGATTACTCGATTTTCTTCAAAACCACAAGTTTTCAAAAGCGGAGCCTAAACCACTCCTTTTCAAAACTGCTCAGGTTCCTTCAACGATATCAAGTTCATTACGTTAAAGGGTTTTTTCGCCAAAAACCTAGCTGTAGCCCTCCGTCATTTATTACAAGTGTTTCTTAGTATTCATGCTGCGTATGTTGACTGTGTCAAAGCGTAGTGTACGGTAGCTGAGAAATACTTGTTTGTGGCAAATTATGCGATTAGGCAGGACAATCGTATGACCATTATGACTGCGTCAAGGGTCATGCGGGTGGGTCTAATGCAATCTAGGACAATGAAGGATTGAACTTAACTAGCGACTTATGACATGTTGACTGTGTCAAGGTCATAAGTTGTTAGGGGCAAAAACCACATCGAGAGTTTTAAATATATAGGAAACTTGCTAGTGTTGCATATCTTCTGGAGTGTGGTAACTTGAGTGGCTTCCATCTAGGTTATCACGCGATGATAGTTGGATCCCGATCCCACTGATGAGTAGGATTACTCTTGGAAGATTTTTTCACTTAACAATCAATACTATAAACCAAGTAGGTGTCTAGAACGGTGTTAGCGGGGCTATGCCTCTTGGAAAAAGAGGTTATGTAATTAAGGAACTCCGCGAAAGCGTTGGAAAACCTCCCTCGAAATACCGACACTAGCCTGGCCGAAAGGTTAAGCAAGTATTATGATGTGCGATTAATCCTGACTAGTTATTCTTTTAGGGTTTGAAGAAGAATTCGGGAGGAAAAGTGGGAGCCATCCTGATTAGATAAACTAATAACCAATCTAATCTTGCAAGAGCGCACGCTGAGTGTTTCTTTTCTCTCTCTCTAGGTAGCAACCATTTCACGTCCTAATCAAGATAATAAAATGTATCGCTTAACCAACTTATTCGGGGCTGGGGAACGTCGGTTCGGCTCTAACTTATGACAACAGTCATGAGTACGAGCAAGGGAAAGATGATTGCATGAATTCCTTGATGACCTTAACAAAGAAGAAGCATACTATTGCGTCTCCTTCAGGTGTTCTTGTTATTGAAAACTGCTTTTCGGTCAGTCCTACCTCTTGGGTACTAGATACCGGATTAGGATCTCATATCTGTAATTTATTGCAGGGACTGAGAAAAAGTAGGATAGTTGGACCTGGTGATATGTCTCTCAAAGTAGGGAACGGAGCACATGTTGATGATGCTGTCGTCGGTGAATATCACCTAGCATTGCCAAGAGGCAATACTATAATTTTGAACAATTGCTACTATGTACCTTCCATGGTTTGCAACATCATATCAGTTTCTTTACTTGATAAAGATGGATATAAGTTTGTTTTTGATAGAAATATCATGAACATTTACCTTAATCAGGTATTGGTTGCAGAAGGTACACTGTATAATGGTATTTATGTTCTAAATCAAAACGCAGTTTTCAACATACAAAACATACGCAAGAGAAAGAGTTTAGAAGAGAATGAATCCTACTTGTGGTATTGTAGACTTGGTCATATCAGAGAGAAAAGACTAAGTAAGTTACATAAAAAGGGATATTTGAATACGTTCGAATTTTCATCTTATGAAACTTTTCAGTCTTGCCTCAAGAGAAAGATGACCAAATCTCCGTTCACTGGACACAGAGAAAGAGCAACAGAGCTCTTGGGACTCATACACAGTGATGTGTGTGGTCCAATGTCTATACATGCAAGGGGTGGGTTCTCGTACTTCATCACATTCACTGACGATCTCTCTAGGTTCGGATATGTGTATCTTATGAAACACAAATATGAAGCTTTTGAGAAATTCAAAGAATTCAGAAACGAAGTAGAGAATCAGACAGGAAAACGTATCAAGATTCTCCGATCTGATAGAAGAGGGGAGTACTTAAGCACGGAATTCCTAGAGTACCTAAAAGAGAATAGAATTCTCTCTCAGCTTACTCCTCCATATACACCACAGAACAAAGGTGTGTCGGAACGGAGGAATCGTACCTTATTGGATATGGTTCGCTCCATGATCAGTAGTGCTGAGTTGCCTCTTTCATTCTAGGGATATGCGCTTCAAACAGTGGCACATCTTTTGAATCAAGTTTCATCCAAATCCGTGCCCAAAACTCCGTATGAAATATGGAGTGGTAAGAGTTTGTATCTTAAACGTGTTAAGATTTGGGGTTGCCCTGGTTATGTTAAAAAGCAAAACCCGAAAAAACTCGAGGCACGATCAGTTTTGTGTAAGTTTATGGGATACCCAAATGATTCTAATGGATATCTATTCTACCACACAGAGGAACAAAGGATAATTGTTTCTCAGAATGCCAAATTTTTAGAATGGCAGTTTCTTGCAAAAGAAACTAGTGGGAGTGCGGTAGAACTGGATGAAGTTCCAGAAACATAAACTATAACTGAAGATTTGGTGGAATCGCTAGATTCAGTAATACCCGACGAACCTCAGCTACTCCGCAGATTTAGTAGGATTTCTCATCCGCCCGTGAGATACTATGGTTTTCTCATAGACGGGGATCGAGAGGATTGCATCTTGGAAGAAGATGGTCCTACTAGTTTCATGCAGGCCATTATCAGTAAGGACTCTGATAAGTGGCTGGATGCTATGCAATCTGAAATGGAGTCCATGTATACCAATAAAGTGTGGACCTTGGATATTGCTCCACCTGGGGTAAAACCCGTTGGATGCAAATGGATTTACAAAAGGAAGTTTGGTGTAGATGGGTAGGTGGAAACCAATAAGGCTAGACTTGTTGCAAAAGGTTTTCGTCAAAGACCAGGAGTGGACTATGACGAAACTTTTTCTCCAGTGGCTATGCTCAAATCCATTCGGGTCTTACTTGTCATAACTGCCTTCCATGACTATGAAATCTGGCAGATGAATGTAAAAACGGCTTTTCTAAACGGAAGTTTGGAAAAGTACGTTTATATGGATCGGCCAGAAGGTTTTGTAGACAGTGGGAGCAGCGGGAAGATGTGCAAGTTGCTTAAATCCATTTATGGATTAAAGCAAGTATCGTGGAGCTGGAACATCTGTTTTGATGAAAAAGTCAAGGAATTTTACTTCATCAAGAATGAGGATGGGCCGTATATATATAAGAAGATTGTAGGACGAACTGTCGTATTCCTAGTCTTGTACGTGGACGACATTCTTTTGATAGGAAATGATATTCCTATACTACAATCGGTCAAGCTGTTCTTATCACAAAGGTTCTCCATGAAGGACCTGGGTGATGCCTCGTACATTCTAGGGATTAAGATCTACAGAGGTAGATCCAAGAGATTATTGGGACTTTCGCAGTCCAGGTACATAGAGACCGTACTAAAGAGATTTAGTATGGAAGATTCTAGGCGCGGTAACATACCCGCATTGCACGGAGTCACGCTCTCCAAAGAGATGTCTCCCAAGACTGATGAGAAGAGGGTTCGCATGAACACTATACCCTACGCTTCGGCGGTAGGATCTATAATGTATGCGATGCTATGTACTGTAGGGTTCCTAGGCACACTAGAGAGGTCTCACAAGGCATCAACCATGCCAATTTCAAATTTTACAAGTGCCGAGAAACCCTAATACGGATCGTTAACTAGAATTTTAGGCGAAAACGATAACAAGTTAATAACTAAACTACGTGAACGGAAATACAACCTTTGTAGATCCGGTCCTCCACCTCCATAGCTCCGTGATGAAGTCCCCTCGCTGTCCATATCGGAATCCAAGACTCTCACGGTGGTTTCATCGGAGAAAAGACCGGGCTAGGTCGCCGACTTCGATGCCGAAGATGATCTACGTCGAGGCAACACAAGATCAAGCTCCAACTTCACCAAGTCATGAAACTTGTGAAGAAAACACCCTATACTACTTGGCAAGTGGTAGAGGATGAAGAAATAGGAAGTGGGTTCACTTTAGAATTGGATTTCTCACTCATTTTCACAAGTTGCCATTGAAGCTAGCAAGCTTTTTCTTCTTTTAGAAGAAGAAGAAGAAGATGATCTCTTGATAAGTATTTGCAAAAAAAGAAAATAAATAGAATACTTATCATATAGCAACCATGGTTAAGTGTAGAGATTAAACTAGGGTTAGGTGAATGGTTAGGTTAGGCATGAAACAAAAATGGTAGACTTTTTCAAAGCTTCATGAAGCTTCAACAAAGAAACAAAATTAGCCACCATTTTTCCTTTTGCCAAAATGAATAAATAAATGAATAAGTAAATAAAATCAAAAACCCTAACCATTACATAACCATAGTTTAGTCTAAACATACACTTAAACATTCATGTATCATCAAACATGATACAATCAAGTGTACAAAATATATCACATATACAATGTGCACATCAAGTGAGAAAAACCATTTAAAGTGAACCAATATTAGTTAATGTAAAGTAATATATCAAATATATAATTATACATTAAATCATTAAATCAACACTTGATTTAACGATCCGGTCATATCGCATATAACCGACTAATATCCAATGTATCGACTTATCGAATCAATCCTTGATTCGATAACTAGGTTATATCGCATATAACCAATCGATACATTCATCGCGAGAATAGAATACGGTATCACATATACGCATTATTCTCGGTCCCGCACATATCTCATATGCGCTCCTATTTCGTTTCTCTTGAGCCAGGAAACCTCTGTGTAGGACTCTAAAGACTCGTCAATACGCCGGCAGCAGGTGATGATCATATCAAACACCCACAAGCCGCAAGCGGTCTGCTAAACGTAACGGCCACCTGGGTATTGAGCGATCAGAAGATCGACGAGCAAGCCCGCTCACACTCCTGTGAATCCAACAAGTAACACTTACCGTACAGTCCAGTCTCGTCGTCTGATATGTCGCATATCTCGCCTAGGGGTGGTAAACGTCAGACCCCAATAGCTCGATAAGTCGTGTCGATATGAAGTCTATAACAGTTCGAGAAACTACTGGTAACACTTACCAGTAAGTCTCAGCAACCCTGGCCAGGGATTTCCGGTTATAGCCAATCGAACACAGCGTAACATCAACTCCCTATACCGGGAGAGACGAATCCCCTCCTATCGCTCATTGCCTCCATGTGATTCGGGACTGTACCCAAAAACCACCGTTTTGCACGCCCTCTTGGACGTGGTAAGGTGGAAATCAAAGCACAGAGGGAACCACACAAGACTCTATGACGATCTCGGGTCAACAGACTACTCTGTACCAGTGTCACCAGAGAACTGCCATCTGACGTAAGGTATAATACCATCTGGGAGTTCTCGGCGAGTCCGTCCAGTGTACCCAGTCTCCACTGAGCACCCGTATATCATCTCCGATGTCAAACACCAATGGATATGGGATCATCCATCGCCCATCTATATGGGTTGAGAAGGTATACGCTAGTCTACTCTGGTATATCGATGCCCCGTCTCGATACACCCACGACTAGGGACTTTGAAGGATGTACTTATGGACTACCATGTCCCCACTAGTATGATCCGCATCATAGTCCAGGTAGTCAAGTACACATCCTAAGGGCTTTACCAACATGTAACAGAGAGACAATCAGTATACACGTTAAGGTAAAGAGTAACCAGATAGCATACTATCATGTCGAGCAAGAAAGTCCTCCCTATATATGTCCAAGCATCCACTACAATATACATCCTATGTATAGTAATGGCCTCTAGGGCATACATATAACTAACAATCTCCCACTTGCACTAGGGCCATCTGATAGCAGTGGTTGTAGTATCTCATACTCAACCATCCCATAAAAGTCTCTCTCTGGGAAAAGGCCTTTGTGAGTGGATCCGCCGTGTAGTCCTCTGAGTCTGTTCTCCTAACCTCGATCACACTGGAGATCATCCATCTCCATGATCAGGTGACATTGCCTTAGAATATGTCTGGATCACTGATGGGACCGGCGTTCTTTGGCATAAGCCACAACTCCATTGTCTCACAATGGTAGGAACGTAGTTCATCTCATGAACCAATATACACCCAAACATCCTCTTTGGTAGCATCTTAAGTAGCGATGTATCCTGCCTTTATCGTCTAGTATGTCACGGTATCTAGCTTGGAACTCTTCCAACATACCGTCCCTTTACTAAGGGTAAAGACAATGCCTGTGACTGACATTCAGTCGTCTTTATCACCCTGGAACACTTCCAGTGATTCTCTCTAGGACTAATTGATACCATCTCACTACAACTAGTGAGTATCCTAACATCCAATTAGATCTATCTCATAGATCCAAAATTTAGGATTTAGTAGGTATCACTTTGATCCTATATGGAGAATCCTTATGATAAGCGGAGATTGACTGAGCGTAGCATAGAAAACTCTTTCCCTATCAAGAGTATGTCATCCACGTACTCTACGAGGATCACCTCCATACTCCCTACTACCTTTTTGTTTATACAAGGTTCACCTACCATTTTGATGATGTCAAACTCTTTGACTACTTCATCAAAATAGATGTTCCAACTCCGCGATGCCTGTTTTATCACATAAAACATCTTGCACACGTTTCCGCTGCTCCCACTGTCTACGAAGCCCTCTGGCTGTGTACTTACAGATGCACTCTTCTAAAACATCATTTTAGAAAAGCAGTCATGACACTCAACCACCAGATATCGTAGTCATGGTATGTAGCCGTGGCAAGTAGGATCCGGATGGACTTAAGCATAGCTACTGGAAAAGGTTTCATCATTATCCACGCCTGGTCAATGACGAAAACCTTTAACAAGTCTAGCTTTGAAAGTCTCAACTTTTCCATCTACACCAAGTAATCTTCTCAAGATATACTTGCTCCTGATAGGGATTTAACCCTTCAGATATAGCAACTAAAGTCCATACTTTGTTGGTGTATAAGGATTCCATCTCAGATCGCTAAACATCCAGCCATTCTTACAGAGTCTCACTCCTGATGGCCAGCTCGAAACTAGTTGGGTCATCATCTAATGATGCAATCTTCGCTCCCACTGTCATAGAGAAACCAAAGTATCTCTTAGGTGGGTGAGGAACCCTACTAGATCGGCGGAGAGGCTGAGGTTCGTTGGTTACTATTGAATCCTTCGATTCTACCAAATCATCTGCTGTAGTTTGTATAGCTGAAACACTTCCAGTTCTACATAACTGACCTTGCCTCGAGCTTGTCCGGATTTTGCTTTTAGACATAGGCCGGACAACCCAAATCTTAACTAGCTTAAGACATGGGCTCTTCCCATACCATATCTCATATGGAGTGGTAGGCAACTGATTTGATTTGAACCCTATTCAATAGGTACGCAGTTTCTCAAGTGCATAACTCCTAAAAGGAAACAGGTAACTCAGTAGTACTCATCATAGAGCGCACTATATCGAATAGGGTGCAATTGCTCCGCCCCGATATACCATCGTGCTATGGTGTATACGGAGGAGTAATACTGAGAGAGAATCTCATTCTCCTTTAGAATAGTCCAGGAATTCCGTGCTCAAGTATTCTCCTCCCTGATCGCATCAAAGGACATAATACTTATACCCTCATTTTGGTTCTCTACTTCTAACTTATATTCCGTGAATATCTCAAAAGGTTCGGACTTGTGTTTCAACAGGAACATATGTCTGAATCTTGAGAGATCATCAGAGAATGTAATGAAGTACAAAGAACCGGTCTTGGCATATGTAGACAGGGGACCTTTATACATCAACATGTATCATCCCAAGAGTTCACTAACTCTTTCTCTGTTTCCAGTAAACAGAGCTATGGTCATCTTATCTCTGTGACATGACTGGCAAGTTTCACAAGATGTAAATTCAAACAGATTTAAATATGCATCTAAATGTAACTTCAGCCAGTCGGGTCGCATTGATATGACCTAGTCTACAATGCCTCAAGAAGGATTCGTTCATTTCTGAACTCTTCCTCTTGTGTGTGTTCTGTATACTAAGAACTGTAGTTTGATTTAGAGCATCAATGCTTTTAGATGACGTGCCTGAACCGATCAACTTTTGATATAGGAAATGTTCAAAACATTATCCAACAATACAAAATTTTATCATTTCTTTACTAATAAAGAGACTGACATGATTTTGTATATCAGGTTCGGTATCTAATAACATTTGTTCAGAATCAATGTATTTGGGATACAGGGTGACAGTGACCAACAGACTTGGCTGCAACACTTGCCCCGTTTTCTGTCTCATGAAACTTATCACCCGTTCTCAGTTCTCTACTGTTGGGGTAAAAATTTACACCCCGGTTGACTAAGTCAAAAATCCAAGTCAACCCCAAACCAAGTGGGCCCGAACCCAGACCCAGTGGGCCCATGCCCAGGTCGAGCCCGAAAATGAAGCGGTCGGCCTTCCCCCACGCCAAGATAGAACTTTTGTAATAAACAATTTTGTTGTTTTTCTTTTATTTTATGGATAAATGTAAGGAAAATAGGCATGAAGCCAAATTTTTGTAAAGCCCATGGCTTATGTGCAAAAAGAAATGGCACATGGGCCATGAAATAGGCAAAATGCCATTTTGTGAAGCCCAAGGGGCTATGTGTAAAATGTATAGCCTATAAAGGCAAGATAATGAAAATATCTCACAACATTTTTCTCTCTCCAGAAATTTCTAGATCTGAGATCTCTTCCTCCTTCCTCAAGGTTCTAAAACCTTCCTTTTTCTTTTGAATTAAATCAAGAGTTTAACTCTTCCTTTTCTAAAAATAAGTAGATTTCCACCACAAAACCTACGAAGGGAAGCTCGGATCTCCAACCAGATCTCGAAAAGGGGAGGTTTTTAAGACTCATCCCCTTTTCTCCAAGATCCCGCCGGTCAAGAGCAAGAAGAAGGAGACCCATCTCCAAAAATCTAACTTTGGACAGACCCAAGGCTCAAAAGAAGAGCAATAAATTCCCAGGAGTTTAACTCCTTTCTAAAGTTGCTGGAGTTTAACTCCAGAAATTAATTTCTGTTGGAGTTTAACTCCATAAATTTGCTTCTGTGAGGAGTTTAACTCCAAAGATTCCCTTAGGAGTTCAACTCCCCAGCCTAGGGGCTAGGCTTCCCTTTCCGCGGGTTTTTCCCGCGGTCACGTGTGCCCACGTGACCCCGGGGCGCTAAGGCACTCGTCGGTCACGTGTGCCCACGTGACCCCTGGGCGCTAAGGCGCCCATCGGTTATGTGTGAGCACGTGACCCCGGGGCGCCAAAGCGGCCATCGGTCACGTGTGCACACGTGACCCCTGGGGCGCCAAAGCGCCCATCGGTCACGTGTGCGCACGTGACCCTTGGGGCGCCAAGACGCCCATCGGTCACGTGTGCCCACGTGACCCCGATGGGCGCCAAGGCGCCCATCGGTCACGTGTGCCCACGTGACCCCCGGGGGGCGCCAAAGTGCCCATCGGTCACGTGCGCGCACGTGACCCCGGGCATTAAGGCGCCCACCTGCTGTGCGAGCGTCCTTTAGACGCCATTTTGTTTTCTTTTCCCCCTCGTTTTACGTGCACTCCCCAACAAAATCCCTTCTGGAGTTAAAAATGTATACATATTTTAGGAGTTTAACTCCGCATAAAATTCTTTTAGGAGTTTAACTCCGCATAAAATTCTTTTAGGAGTTTAACTCCTTTTAAAATTCTTTGGAGTTTAACTCCACAATAAAATTCCTTTTGAAATTAAGCTCCACTTTAAAAAAAAGGAGGGGAGGAAAACATACACAGACCCCACGACACTGTCTTCCGTTAGAAAAAAATTTCTAACGGGGCGCTGCCCCGCACCCCGCAAGGGGGCTGCTAGCCCCCTTGACCCCTAGCCCGCTATCCGGGTAGCGGGACCCCCGTAAAAACTCTGCGGGGCCCCCGATATTTCCAAAACCCCTTCAAAACACGATACTGCACATTGAGTTCGCATGACCAGTTTAATCCGTTAATCGGAGGTTCCTTCGCGAGGGGTAATTAACGGCAGCTTAGTCCGCGGTTGCCGGAGATTCGGATCCTCACAATCAATAAACCCCGGCCTACCCTAGGCAGGGGGAATCTGTAATGCGCCTGACAAGCGCGCGCGTATTCCCATCTCAATGGGGTGACGAAAAACACCCTACATCTACCTATCTGTAGCCCTATGTAACAGATTACATATCTGGGATCCTGATCCGGTATCAAATACCCAGGACGTAGAGGACATTTGAGAAACAGTTCTTTGTAATGAACACACCCGAAGGAGATGCATCATATGCACTTTCTTCGTTTGGGCGGCACGGGAATTCTGGTAATCCCCAATTTCCTGCTCTGTCTTATAACAATTATAAGTTGGAGCGGGACCAACGTTCCCCAGCTCAGTATAACAAGCGGGTTCGGTCAATATATCCATATTATTATCTTGATTAAGGCGTGATATGGTCGCTACCTGGAGAGAGAGAGAAGAAAACACTCAGCGTGCGCTCTTGCAAGAATAGATTGGTTATTATTTTATCTAATCAGGATGGCTCCCACTGTTTTTTTTATCAAATCTCCCTTCAAACCCTAAAAGGAAAGACTAGCCGGGATTAATTACACGCTACAAGTTCGCCAATCTTTCAGCCAAGCCAGTGTCGGTACTTTGAGGTAGGTCCCCCGTGCTATCGCACGAACCTAATTAATGTAAACCTCGTTTTCCCATAGGCGTAACCCTGTTGACACCTTTCTAGACACCTACTTGATCGGCTAATTGTAATGTGTAAAACTCTCCCAGGAGTAACTCTTACTCGCAGCGGGTATCGGGATCCAACTATCTCATAGAAGGTATGCAATCTCATTGCAAATTTCAACACTTGAAATTCCCGATAATATTTTGCCCCTAGCGTGCTATGACTTTGACGCATGCCAAACAACCCATAGTCCGCTAGTCAAGTTCAACCCGTACATTTCTTGATTGAATTAAACCCACCCGCACGACCCTTGACGCATGCCAAACAACGCCGTACGAATACCCTAATCCAATCACATCGTATGCTAGCAAATAAGCACTAGTTAGCTACCGTACACTACGTCTTGACGCATGCCAAACTACCGCAGCACGAATACTAACTAGTACTTATCTGAAATGACGGAGGGCTACGACAGGTTTTTCTGAAAACCTATTGCGTAATGAACTTGATATCGTTGTATAATCAAATGATTTTAAAAATGGAGTGCTTTTGAGGCTTTTCTAGTTTTGCTAAAAGGGTCACTCCCGGTGAAGGGATCGTCGGCCCTTTCCTCGTCGAATGAGGTGCAGGATATATCATATATACCTCTGTGCAAAGCAAAAACTATAGAAGCATTCAAATGACAAACCGAGGGTTGTAGCATCTTCCAGTTATTGCTAAAGGAGTCAATCCCGGTGAAGGGATCTCGGTCCTTTCCTTATCGAATAAGGTGCAGGATGTTCTATAAGGAACACCGCGATGCAAAGCAAGAACTGTAGCCACCTGTTTTTATTTTGAAATTCGATTCCACAACATCTTAGGTTTCTTTTCTTTCATTAATCATATTAATGAAGTCCCATCATTTAAGTTACCTAAACATCACAGATAAATACGACGTACACTTATGCCATCCGCATTCGCCTCGATGTCCCCTCGTGCACCGTTAGGTTAGGTAACTAACGGCAGAGTGGGGCAGGGATAGCGCGGGTGTAAAACATAAGTAACGTCTATATAATATATCATATATACTATATACAGTATCTATCACAGAACATCACATGATCACATCACAGATATCGCAGCAGAAGAATCATATGAAACATTGGATATACTAGGACATCCGTGTTTTCAATACGAGCCAGTATAAAACACGGATTCCACGGTCATGATGAATAGCCAATCCCACACCCCTAGATCCCTACGAGAGCGGCAAGCAACCCTACCAATTCTAGGGTTAGGAGACCCGGACTCGACTCCTCGAGATGGCCTCCCATTGGACCCTAGAACCCGGTTACTTGTGCTCCCCTCCTTGGGTCTATCCTAATGCGGAAAAGTAAATAATATACAAAAGGTGACATCTTCCGCAACCTGGAAGTGCCCCAATAAAAGAATATTACATACAAGTTTTTACATGAATGAAAATGAAAAACACTCATCTCACATAAAAACCCCCCGGCTATTCAAACACGACGATCCAATATAACATATCCAGCAACACATAACATCACATGTCATCAACGTAAGTAAATATGCGCATCCCAATTGTCGTTGACATATAGCAACGAAACCGGCGATATCACATATTACACTTACGGTCACAGAAAAGAAAGTGTAAAATTACAACAGTTGGAATCCGCAACCTCCTCAGACATCTCATGCCTGACCAAATGAATTCCTTAGACATCGTATGCCTAACAATTATAAACCCCACATTTTAGTCTCAAAATCAAAAACACTTTTCAATATCAAGTCGGGCAATTCAACAAGATTCCCGACATCCTGATCGAATGCTCGTCGCAAACTTTAGTAGGCGGCCGCACCCCCGACACCGTCTACGAAGTGCACCAAGGTGGAACACCGCTGCCGCGAGCACCCGAACGGATGCTTTCGGCGACGGGGTTCTCCTACAGTCACTTGGTCGGGGCTCTGGGGTGTAGCTGTCTATTAAGTTTATCGGCGAGTATCCGCATACGCTACGTGATTGCGATGGACTTTTGATCACATCAAAATTCCGTGGCAACCGATCAAGTGAGACTAAACTGCTATGTTTATAACATTCATTCAGTTATCTCATAACTACTTATGAATTCCAATTGTTGTATCACATTCCAGATAATTAGAAAATGTTAAACTTTCCGATCGAACATTCAAACACCCAAGTTTTCTCGAAACAGATCAACACATGAAACAAGTTTAAAAACATCCAGTTCATGCCTCAGTACCAAAGGTCCAGCCGTAGAAGGGTCAAGCCAACGCCTCACATGTGGCATGCCGTACTGCCCCAAACCCTAAGGTTCAAAGGGCAGTTCAAGACGGTCACATAATCGAGTTAAGGTTTGTTGTCTTCTAGAGGGTCCATCGCGTTACATGCACTACTTAGAACGTCTTTAAACCACGGAAAAATCCAACACTTGGAAATTTCCCGACAGGGGAAAATTGGGTATTTATATCCGGTCGAACTTTTTAACATATTCAAAAATTATCCGGAAAACACATAGACAAAATTAGACAATCCTATCGAATAATCGAATCCCCAAAACAACCCCAGAAAAACTCAACTGTTGAGTAAAATATAAAAATTTCCAGAAGACTCAGCACTTCAAGATAAGAATTACTGTGCAAGCCACGTGGTCTAATTCACCAAAATGGCCGCGGAACCGCAGCGAAACCCAGGGTGGGGCCGCGGTTCCGCGGCGCTTTGGTCGATTTAGAATCACGTGCTTCACAGTAACTCATAGAATTCCCTGCTGAATTTTTTGGCAATTTTTAATTCACAAAAATCCAAATTTTCAGAAAATTTCCAGAGAGCAATTTGAGTTAGGGTTTCGATGTTCGTTCGGATTTCAAACGTCGTCTACTCATCGCCTAAGGCTCTAGCTAAGCTCTGATACCACTGTAGGGTTCCTAGGCACACTAGAGAGGTCTCACAAGGTATCAACCATGCCAATTTCAAATTTTACTAGTGCCGAGAAACCCTAATACAGATCGTTAACTAGAATTTTAGGCGAAAACGATAACAAGTTAATAACTAAACTAAGTGAACGAAAATACAACCTTTGTAGATCCGGTCCTCCACCTCCATAGCTCCGTGATGAAGTCCCCTCGCTGTCCATATCGGAATCCAAGACTCTCACGGTGGTTTCATCAGAGAAAAGACCGGGCTAGGTCGCCGACTTCGATGCCGAAGATGATCTACGTCGAGGCAACACAAGATCAAGCTCCAACTTCACCAAGTCATGAAACTTGTGAAGAAAACACCCTATACTACTTGGCAAGTGGTAGAGGATGAAGAAATAGGAAATGGGTTCACTTTAGAATTGGATTTCTCACTCATTTTCACAAGTTGCCATTGAAGCTAGCAAGCTTTTTCTTCTTTTAGAAGAAGAAGAAGAAGATGATGATCTCTTGATAAGTATTTGCAAAAAAAAGAAAATAAATAGAATACTTATCATATAGCAACCATGGTTAAGTGTAGAGATTAAACTAGGGTTAGGTGAATGGTTAGGTTAGGCATGAAATAAAAATGGTAGACTTTTTCAAAGCTTCATGAAGCTTCAACAAAGAAACAAAATTAGCCACCATTTTTCCTTTTGCCAAAATGAATAAATAAATGAATAAGTAAATAAAATCAAAAACCCTAACCATTACATAACCATGGTTTAGTCTAAACATACACTCAAACATTCATGTATCATCAAACATGATACAATCAAGTGTACAAAATATATCACATATACAATGTGCACATCAAGTGAGAAAAACCATTTAAAGTGAACCAATATTAGTTAATGTAAAGTAATATATCAAATATATAATTATACATTAAATCATTAAATCAATACTTAATTTAACGATCCGGTCATATCGCATATAACCGACTAATATCCAATGTATCGACTTATCGAATCAATCCTTGATTCGATAACTAGGTTATATCGCATATAACCAATCGATACATTCATCGCGAGAATAGAATACGGTATCACATACACGCATTATTCTCGGTCCCGCACATATCTCATATGCGCTTCTATTTCGTTTCGCTTGAGCCAGGAAACCTCTGTGTAGGACTCTAAAGACTCATCAATACGCCGGCAGCAGGTGATGATCATATCAAACACCTACAAGCCGCAAGCGGTCTGCTAAACGTAACGGCCACCCGGGTATTGAGCGATCAGAAGATCGACGAGCAAGCCCGCTCACACTCCTGTGAATCCAACCAGTAACACTTACCGTACAGTCCGGTCTCGTCGTCTGATATGTCGCATATCTCGCCTAGGGGTGGTAAACGTCAGACCCCAATAGCTCGATAAGTCGTGTCGATATGAGGTCTATAACAGTTCGAGAAACTACTGGTAACACTTACCAGTAAATCTCAGCAACCCTGGCCAGGGATTTCCGGTTATAGCCAATCGAACACAGCGCAATATCAACTCCCTATACCGGGAGAGACGAATCCCCTCCTATCGCTCATTGCCTCCATGTGATTCGGGATTGTACCCAAAAACCACCGTTTTGCACGCCCTCTTGGACGTGGTAAGGTGGAAATCAAAGCACAGTGGGAACCACACAAGACTCTATGACGATCTCGGGTCAACAGACTACTCTGTACCAGTGTCACCAGAGAACTGCCATCTGACGTAAGGTATAATACCATCTGGAAGTTCTCGGCGAGTCCGTCCAGTGTACCCAGTCTCCACTGAGCACCCGTATATCATCTCCGATGTCAAACACTAATGGATATGGGATCATCCATCGCCCATCTGTATGGGTCGAGAAGGTATACGCTAGTCTACTCTGGTATATCGATGCCCCGTCTCTATACACCCACGACTAGGGACTTTGAAGGATGTACTTATGGACTACCATGTCCCCACTAGTATGATCCGCATCATAGTCCAGGTAGTCAAGTACACATCCTAAGGGCTTTACCAACATGTAACAGAGAGACAATCAGTATACACGTTAAGGTAAAGAGTAATCAGATAGCATACTATCATGTCGAGCAAGAAAGTCCTCCCTATATATGTCCAAGCATCCACTACAATATACATCCTATGTATAGTAATGGCCTCTAGGGCATACATATAACTAACATGTACAAGACCAAATGTAGCTTATGCGCTTAGCGTGGTGAGCCGGTATCAGTCGAACCCGGGTGAGATTCACTGGACAGCTGTGAAGAACATTCTCAAGTACCTGAGAAGGACTAAGGAGATGTTCTTGGTTTACGGTAATGGAGACCTAAAGGTCGAGTCCTTTACCGATTCAAGCTTCCAAAGTGACAAGGATGAAAGCAAGTCTGTCTCGGGTTTTGTGTTTACCCTCAATGGAGGGGCGGTGTGTTGGAAGAGCTCCAAACAGGACACCGTTGCAGACTCGACGATGGAGGCTGAATACATTGCTGCGAACGATGCCGCAAAAGAAGCGGTTTGGATGAAGAAGTTCATTACTGAACTTCGGGTAGTTCCATCCATTGTTGATCCGATACCTTTGTATTGCGATAACAATGGGGTTATAGCTTTAGCGAAGGAACCACGGTCCCATCAGAAGTCCAGACACATCTTGAGGCGGAATCACCTGATCAGGGAGATCGTTGATCGCCAGGAGATCAAGGTGCGGAGAGTGGACACAAAAGACAACACGGCGGATCCATTCACCAAGGCCCTCCCTCAAGCGCGGTTCGAGCGACTTTTTGAGATGTTGGGTATTCGATATGCCAACAGTTGGCCCTAGAGCCGACGTTGGGTACTCGGTACGCCAATATATGGCCTTAGTGCAAGTGGGAGATTGTTGGATATGTATGCCCTAGAGGCCATTATTATATATGTATACATGTGGATTCTTGGACATATATATGTACAGAACAAT
Organism: Agapanthus africanus; assembly: GCA_030015575.1. Taxonomy (NCBI): domain Eukaryota; kingdom Viridiplantae; phylum Streptophyta; class Magnoliopsida; order Asparagales; family Amaryllidaceae; genus Agapanthus; species Agapanthus africanus. Next base: position 134,681,910 of record CM057337.1, read on the forward strand.
CTTGCTCGATATGATAGTATGCTATCTGGTTTTTCTTTATCTTAACATGTGCATATGTTTTACTTACATATCATTTATACATGTTGATAAAGCCTATAGGATCTTGCTTGACTACCAGCATTATGATGGAGATCATACTTGTGGGAGCCGGGTAGTCCATAAGCACATTCTTAAAGGTCCTAAGTCGTAGGAGTATCGAGATCGGGCATTGATACTCCAGAGTAGACTTGTGTATACGTTTCTAGAACCCTATGAAGGACGATGGTTGGTCCCACAACCGTTGGTGTGATCACCTAAGATTGTATACAGGTGCTCACTGGGGTGAGTACACTGGACGGACTCGCCGAGAACTTCTAGATGGTACTATACCTATCGTCAGATGGAAGTTCTCAGGTGGCATGAGTACAACTTAGTCTTTAGACCCGAGATCGTCATTTATCTCGTGTGAGTTCCCAATGTGCTTTGATCACTACCCTACTACGGCTCTACTGAGTCGTGCAAACAGGTTTTGGTTGGGTACAGTCCCGAGCCACATGGAGGCAGTGAGTGATTGTTGAGGATTCGTCTCTCCCGGTATAGGGAGTCGATATCGCACTGTGTTCGATTGGTCAGGACCATAAGACCTTGGCCAAAGCAGTTGGGATTTACTGATAGGTTGATCAGTAGTTTCCAGGATTGGTACTGAGCCATATCAACACAAATTATCGGGTTATTAGGGTCTGACGTTTACCACCCCCTAAACCCGGTATGCGATACTCTCTGACAAAGAGACCAGACTGTACGGAGATTGTCATGGATAGGCTCAGTAGGGATCCAGATGAGTTTGCTCGTCGGCATTCCTTTTCGACAGGTACTCGGGTAGCTGTTACGTACAGCTAGTGCCGCTGACGTGCTTGTGATTATGGATTTATCCAATAACTCACTGCTGGCATACTGTCGAGTCTTTAGAGTCCCAAACAGAGAGTTTTCCTGGTTCAGGCGAAATGGTGTAGTAGCCGTATTGGATACGTGTAGGGTTCCGATCGATTGATGTACTGTGTACCCGGACTTTCGATCGAATAGTTGATAATACTAGCCGGCTCGGGATTGAGCCAGATTATTAAATCAGGTATTGATTTAATAATTTACATATATGTATTTTGATATGTATATTCTAGTATTATGTTCTTCGTGTTATTCTATCTCTTTGGGCATTCGTGTTTTTATGCGAATGCAGGTATGTATATATAGTAGACTGTAATCCGTATTTTATTACGGATTACATTCTAGAAGGTGGACACCTTATCATGGCTTTTTCCATTTATTCATTAAATGGAAATGAGGTGTAAAATGAAGGTAAGGGGAGTATGGTGAGGAACATGCCTCAATAGTTGACAAATGAATTTTTAATTCATTTGTGGCAACTATTGAAGCATGGTTGATATATTTTATTCTTGGATATTGTTTTACAAAACCATAGTGAGTTATTTTCTCTCACGTGGTTGCCTCATTTTCTATTGAGCTCACCACTTTGCTTCACTCTCCTCTCCTTCTCTTGAGCTCTTCCACCTTCATCATCTACCTCCTCTCTACACTCTTATGTGTTGAGAATCAAGAGAGGAAGTGAGATAGAGATAGAAAGACACTTAGAACCTCACACTACATCCTAATGTTCTTGGTATAGCAACCCAAGTTCTCTAGTTGCTCCTTTTGATACTTATTTTGGAGCTAGAGCCATGGATCACAACTCTCGGGTGGATCATCTTCGGCGGAGGGAGACGGACGATCAACTAGATCTCGGAGGACCGAATGATCTAGCATAGGAGATCAAGCTCGATCATGGAGGCCACTTGGAGCTAAGGAAGAGGAGACAAGACCGAAGGACTTGGATCTTTTGGTGAGACTCTTCATTATAGTAGATAGCTCCCCTTAGTTAGCTAGTTAGGTTTATGGTAGATCTGGTTAACAGGTTATTCTAGCGCCAGTTTTAAACAATCGTAGAAAAAATTTTGTTCCGTAAATGGCCACGGATGATGGCCAGGGCGTTGGTGTAACCTAACATGAAGGACTAAAAAGGCAAATGGCTCAGGCACCAATGGGAGCCTCCAATCATAGGGGAATCCCTGTTAAACCAAGAGGGGATGTGCAGATGAAGCGCTCCTTTGTTCCTCAGCAACAGAAGTAGCGGAGAACCTAAAATTGTGGTTATTGCAAGAGGTCAGGACACCTTCAGAGGGACTGTCGCCGGGCCAAAGGGTAGTGCTTGATTTATGGATCCAACGAGCATCTTATCAATGGTTGCCCTCGAAGGAAAGAGCTACAAGGAAGAGATTCGTCAACGCTCTCCACATCTGCTTAAGTAACTCGGTTGTTATCGTAGTTCGAGTTTCGAGGATGGTACGGACCCGATGTAGGATTCAAACTCGTTTTACGGGATCACAGCGATTTAGATATCAACACGGAGTTGTCACCCATCCTGCTTTCAATAAAGACCTTATTATTTTATTTAGTAATTGTTTCTTTTCGTCTGAACTATGTATTTTGTTGGACCCCTTGGTTTAAATAAAAAAAAATGTGGGTTGAGATTTGTATATCGTTTCTTTACCATTCGCCTTCTTATACTACTTACTGCATCATCACTCAAATTATGATTTTACATTCTTTACCTACCTTATATTTTCCATGTGCTCCACATCTTTAGTTATTTTTTGTGTGTTCCACTATCTGATCATGACTCTCTCTTTTCAGGCCATGGCCAACCCTGGGACAGCGCCGCCTCTCGATGAGGACACTCGGTCCTGCGTTTTCTTGGACTGCATACTAGTGAGTTCAGATGACGAGGTCGATTGCCCACATGTTATTTTCGACAACAGCGATCCCGAGGATGAGAAAGTCGCAGACGCAGATCCAGAAGTCAATATGATCAGTGACTCTGACGATGAAGAAGAGGACCCCGAAGAAGACCCAGAAGAGGAAGATCCTGAGGAGGACCCAGTGTAAGAGGATCAAGAAGAGGCGGATCACGTAGAAGAGGACCCCGATGAGGAAGCTCCTGCCAAGGAAGAAGGATCGGGAGAAGAAAACCCTGTGGGAGAAGAGCCCGAAAATGAAACCCCAGCCGAGGAAGAGTTGGAGGATGAAATCTCGAGTGAGGAGGTACTCGAGGCCGAAGAACCTCCAGTAGCAATCTTTGCGAGGCGCTATGGGAATGGACGCCCCTATCTTAGTGCGAGAGCTTATCGTAACCAGTTGAACTTCTACAATCACGACTAACGCGACTTGTTTTTTGTTTCTTCTGACCAAATAAAACTATGTATAGTTTAGGGCCACTTTTATTTTTCAAGTGTGCTTTGTTAAAAAATTTCTGGATAATAAAGTTTCTGATCACGCAAATCTTCTTTGAGTATTGTACCTTTAAGGTCCGCCTATACTTTGATTGTTCCTTCTTATAATAAATTCTTTCCCTTCTTGACTTCTATCCCAACCTTGTAGTAACCTGACACCCAGTTTGGTGGACTATAGATTAGCGCCGCATTCCCGACTTCTTTTCGATTAGGCCGTATCTTACTGCAGTCCATACCCTGGCTAGGCTCTTATACATTACTAGTATTATTTTCTATTACTGTAATTATATTCAGTGAAGTTTGTTATTCGAAATTTAGTTTTCTTTATTTTTGTGTTTATCAAAATTGCGTATTATTAACTACTTTCGTTTTATTTATTTTAAATGCTTTACTATTCTTCACATTTTTTAATAGTGCAAACTTACATCGCATATACTATTTCGTTTTATTTTCTCTTGTATTTTTCCTTATGAGAATTCTTAAGCTATTTTATAAGTGCTAGATTTGTAGTTTTACTAATATAGTTTCGGAACTTAAGGCTTATCAGCCAATCCTTCACTATTGTTTATTATTGTTATTCTATTTTTTCTTGTATGGTATATATTGTTTATTACTATAAATGGTTATGCCTTGTGCTTACTTGTGACTATTCTTTTAGCTGCGCTATTTCTTATACATATATAAATCTTTAATTTACATCCAGTTGCTTTTGCGTAAATCGCTATATAGCAGTATTTGATTTATTTTTGTTGCTTTTCGCATTTTATAGCTTATCGTTTATTTTAATTTCGAGGAAGAAATTTTATGTAAGAAGGGTATGATGTAAATCTCCAATTCCATGTATATATTTTTCCAGATTTTTTCCGGTATTTTTGCACATTTTTATAATTTTATAATTTTATTATTATTTTATTTATTAAATTATTCCTAATCTAAACTCTAAACCCAACTTATTCCTTATCCCTACCAAATCCGACCCGTACTCATCCAAACCCGACCCAGCACCTCAACCAGTCCCGACTCCCACGCTTCTTCTTCTTCCTTTCTTCTTTCCTTTTCCCGCTTCTTTTCTTCCAACGTTCCCCTCGACTCACGCAACCTCCGCCCTACGACCCGTGCTCGTCCATGCTCTCGCCGCTCGCCAACTCCACGCGATCCCCTCCACTAAATCCTCTCCTTCCAACGGCTCCTCTCTCTCTCTCCCCCTCGCCGACGTCTTCACGAGACTCACTTCCCCAACGGCCATGACGACGAAGCCCACGTCCCCGCTTCCTACTTCGCACGACCCGCTACTGCAACGGCCTCGACAACGAACCCTACGATCACCACCACTTCATCACCATCTCCTCCACCCATCAATATCACCGAGCCCCCTCAAGAACCTCACTACACCATCGACCTTCCCTCCTCCTCCGACCACGAAGGCCCCCACCGCGACACCACGCCCCTCCTCGAGCTTCCCCACAACCCGTGCCACAACCTCCATCGCCCCCACCACCTCTCTGCTGGCACCACTACCCAATAGCCACCACCGAGCCCTCAACCTCACCGCCGACGAGCCCCCCACATCATCACCTCCTATCTCCTTGCCTCCGAGCTCCACCTCCTCGCACTGATCCCCTCCTCCTCTAGGAAAAGAACCCACGATCCCAAGCCGACCTCCTCCTCCAGCAACCCTCTACACCCCTACGGCTCGATATCTCCCACCATTGCTAACAGCCGCAGCTCGTCACCACCTCCTCTCCCTCAACCCAACAGCTGCCGGCCTCCTCTTCAAGTCCATCGCTTATTCCCGAGCCCCCTCGCCACCTTGCACCACCGAGCGCCACCAAAAACTCTCGTTGCTCTCCTCTCTTTCAACCGGTGACCCTTTCCTCTCTTGTAACAACTCCAATTTTAGTGTACATAAAATTCATTTAAAGTTAATGTATACTTGGGGTATTTACAATTTCTGTGAGTACTATAAGAATTTGATTTACTTTTGAACAGCAAGAAGGAGCTTGTAGCTCATTGGTAAGACCTTGCACTGCTGAACCAAAGCACCAGATTTCAAATCCCATCAGCCACACATTCTTTTTATTTAAAATTCATTTAATTTTTTAAAAGCCCAATAGTCTAAACGTGCACAATTCGTAAGACCAAGAGTCACAGCCTAAACAAACGTATCCATGAGGCTAGACCAAGCGTCGGGGACACGTGGTATCAAGACGAGCCCCGACTCGCCCGACTCGGGCCAGCAAAATGCTTGACTCGGCCAGCGCCGCCGGTTCAACTCGGTCCAAACCCCATTTTTCTTTAACTCTGGCGACTCTTGGACTCCCCCCATAACTCCTGTATTATTTGTTTTTCCTGCACATTTACAAAGCACATTAAAACACACATTTAATCCATTTTAATACAAATTTTTAATACACCCTTTCACTACCCTAAAACCATAATTTTTTCTATAAATACCACCCTCAAATTACCCCTCATCACTCCCAAATCCCTGCCCAAACTCTCAAGAAAATTCCCAAGTCTTTTGTGTGCAAGTGGAGTTAGCAAAAGGGTGAAGCTCCGACGAAACGACGCATCGGCAACTCGCACCTCTTCCTCTTCTTTCCTCTAGCCAATCATCCAGTAAGTCCCTACTTCTTCTTCTCTTCTCTATTCTAAAAACATTCAAAACTAAAACCCGACGGAAGCGGAGTTAGTCCGACTTCTGATTCGGTTTTCTTTAAAAACTATAATTTTTCTTAATCAAGATACCTTCATATCATCACATATTGTTCATTAAACATTAACAAATTTAATAAAAATAAGTTACACATAAAACTAATCATTTTTGTAACTTTTATTATACTTTTTCAGAAAAATACCATATAGTTTAGTTTCGACATGAACCATCATAATTCCTTGTTATACCTATAGATAGCTCACGAGGTAATGACCTACCTCCTCACAACACTCATATCTAACATAGCACGATGGAATTTGGGAACATGGATTGGGAAAATACGACTTTACATACAACTATCTTCAACTTATAAAACTTTTTTCTACAAGAAGTGTATTTTAACAAATCTTTGCAATTGCGCCTCTACAACCCATTTTGGGGAACCCGTTCGGGATGGTGCGGATTATCGCACATCCTCGGGCTTAGTAGAGTGAGATGTAGACCTTCGCAAGGAGCATACGATCTCGAAAGATTTAAAATACAATTTTCTTTAGAAAATATGATTTCTATTATAAATAAAACTTATATTTTTAGTAAATAAATATATATGTAATTAATATCAAAATATCTATTTTTAATATTTATAATATTTCACATTTCCAAAATTCAAGAAAAATATCTCATTTACAAGAAAATACCATACAATATCCATATTACAAATAAATGCCATATATTATGAAATTAGGTTTAACTCACTAGAAATTTCACTTGTATAAAAAATATACATCTATGAAAACTCTAAAGACGATAATTAAATGCTTGAGGTGTATTTTGAAAATTATACAAAATTATTTTTACATAAAATCCCCTCAAGTTATACTAAATTACAATAATGACCTTAGTAAACATAGGTTTAAGCGGGACTAGTCTCTTGAGCCTCAGGGAGCCGGAGATATGGGTGCTTGCCTATTTAAGGTAGACAACCTAACAAACGCTGTTATCAACACGGTAATTGTCTTGGAAAAAGACATAAATCCTGCCGTCCATGTGCAGCAGTTACCGATAATATCAAAACCTAATTCAGGACTTCAATTTCTTTTCTAATTGTCTGACTCAGACTGAGTCTAAATATAATCAATCTGACTTGAATGTGATTCAAGTATAAAACCACAGTTCAACATGAATCCATATACTCAATCTATTCATTCTATACAACTTGACCGAACCGAACCATGGATATACTCCATTTACATGTTCATCCATTATATCTATTCCATTAATGATATCATGGTTCCGGCAAGTCATCCATCTATATAAATCAAGACAATACAATAAAAACAATACAATCAAGACATCACGGGGTTTATAAGGGGTAGACTGGTACGGAAGGTGTTAAAAGTGGCACGAGATTATAACCATAATACAGCTAACCTGAATTCAATTGCCGTTGTACTGTGGCTGAACGGTTCCTTATGCTCCGTATACCTTAGTCTCCGGAATAGTGTGACTCCTCTCGTATACACTGGCATTCTTCTGTACCAAGTTACAAACAACAGCGTTAACACTAAATACAACATTATAACAATATACTCTCTATTCTGTCTATTCCATTCTTGTCTATTTACGGGACTTACCGAGCGATTTGTTCGCTGACGACATTCTCTTTCTTCTTCTTTGGAATGTCGTCAGGTGATTCGGACTCACTGGAGATCGAGTGTCACGCCCCGCTTCCCAGAGTACGCAAGATTGGGCACGTGACATAGCCAACCATGCTACCTGTGGGTAGGAAGTATCCATCCACAGTCACATTACGGTTGTAGAGATATCAAGAACAAGATAAATAAACTAATCTAGCACATGTCCAAATCCATAATAACAAGAGTCAATAAACAATAAGTGCGGAAGCAAATGATCCAATACAATAAATAAATAGTACGTCCCATAATGCGGGCTCACATCTGGAAATGAAATGAAATAAATAAACTAATTACTATGGAACTCACAGATCAGCCTGCTGGCTGAAGTACTCCTACTCAGTCGTCGACGGTGGTAAAGAATCTGGGCCATGCAAAACCCAGACGTCAGCGCGTCATGTCAACCAATAATATAATATAAACATGGTAATAAGCAATGCAGGTATGAACATGAATAAAGCAGTACTATGAAATAACAGTGCAGGGTAATGTGCAGCGGTAACTAAACTGTCCTATCAGGTTTCTACTCTAAAGTCTTTGAAATCAATTGGTGACTCGTCGATGTAACTCAATAGTATCCCGTGCGTGCCCGGGACCACGGTCAAGATTCTCGGGGCTGAATCCGAGACGTGCCGCTAGGCAGTAATAGGTAGCAGGATGGGCGAGTGATGTCAGCATCATCACTCCGGGGCTGGCCAAGCCCGTAAGACTGATCAGAACAGGTATCGAACTGTTGAGTTACAAGTCGGTTTCACCTTTGATTTCCCCATACCCCCAAGTTATGTATGTCAGGTCAGGTGTTCAGTAATCAAGAACTAATGCCAACACAGGATCAGGTAAAAGCATGTTTGTCTAGATAGACAACACGAATGGTCCATGAGGACCCCAAGTCAGGTTATTGGCATTAGGCATGAGATCAGGTAACAAGTCAGGTCATGGTACAACAGGTTGAGTTGGTAGTAAAGGGTACCATGTCCGGTGCATCGGTATGTATGTATATGTCATGTGTAGCAAGGTCAGGTCAATATGTAATGCAATCGAAGGTGTGCTCACAACAGGTATACAATCGAATAAGGAACAGCAGCAGGAAATAAAGTAAACAGCAATAATAGTTCATTTAATCACAATGGTGCATTAATCTGGTGCAGTTGTAATATAATAACAGGTTCGAGCACCCTTGGGGTGCAATATTCACAAGGTAGTGCACCATCAATAACAGAAAGTAACGAAGTTATATGTGTACAATTATCATCCTTTAAATAGCAAAATGATTAACTGGTGGTTTCGTTATTAGGGTTACAGTGGCAAAATACGGTTTAGGTTGCAGTGTCATGATATATATCATATTTCGTCCAAATGAGAAAAGTAAATATATCTAGTTAATATCGCAAGTTTTATGAGTCAAGCACACTTAATTAGTATAGCATAGCATGTAGCAAGTAATACTTGCTTCGACGGTTTCGCAAACCGGAAAACACGAACGTAACGTCGGCGGAAAACACGCGACGGATGCACGGGTCACGGAACGGATCCAACCAACGCACAAGGTGATCACACTGGTCAGGCATTCTCGCTGGGGCGTTGGGATCGTCGGCGTCGTCACGGCTCCGGCGAACTACAGAAATCAAGAATTAAAGAAAAGAAAAGAAAAGAAAGAAAGAAGAAAGAGAAGAAAGAAAGAGGAAGAAGAAGAATGAGAAGAAGAGTGATTGCTCACTAGGTTTGCAGAGAGGAGTCGTGGGGGTCGACGGCCGTGAACGAGCTCCGGCGAACTAGGGTTCCGGTTAGGGTTTGGGCTTGGGTTAGGCTCGGGTGAAATGGGTGCAGGGGTGAAGTAATGGTGGTTGAGTCGGGAAGTAGAGAGTGGAGAGGAAGATGAAGAGTCGTCGACGATGAGGGGCCGTCGACGGTGAGGTGAAGGCGGTGGAGTTCCTGGGATCGGGGAAAGGGTTTGCGGGTTCTTGGGTACAGGGATGAAGGTGATGTGGTGGTGGTTGTGGTGTCGAGGGCTTGCAGGGAGAGGCAAGGAGACGGATGTGGTGACGAGGGCGGTGGCGACGGCGAGGGGTCACCGGCGTGAGGCGATGGGTGCCGCGGGCTTCGTGGGTTGCAGGGAAAGCTCGTCGAGGGTTGAAGAGTGGAGGTGGTTACGATGGAGGTGATGGTGGCGAGGTCGCGGGGAGGTCGGCGGCGAGGCTGCGGCAGCTAGGGCAAGGCGACGTGGGGGTTGGGTTCTCGCGAGGTTTCTCGTGGTGGGTTTTCTGCAGTTGAGGACGTGAGGAAATAAAGATAGTGAGAGAGATTATAGGAGAGAGGGAGAGAGAGAGAAAGATTAGAGAGAGAGAGAGATAGAAACAGAACGAGGTGGGTCCCCCGAGGGATTGAACGCTCGCGATTGGCCAGAGGCGAAGGATTTACCCAGTTAATAGGATTTAATAAAAGATTTAGGGATTTTAAACTCGTTAATTAAGTAACAGTCTAAGGTATAATATATATATTATGGTTTTAGTATATTTAATTAAATGGGGATTTTGGCGCTAAATGAAACATTTCCAAATCGCGCCCGGGTTGCGCCCAAATATTTGAAATTCAAATAATAGGATTTTAAGCGAGTTCCAAATTTTAAAATGAGATGTCTTATGATTAAAATGCATGCCCCCAAGTCGAACACTTGCGCGCGCGCGTAGCCGTCCCAAACTCGCCCGTTTCGCCGAACGGGACGAAATCTCGACGCGCGGACGCTACCACGCGACTAGTGGTGACGAGTAGGCCAACATGGATATTTTTAATTTCATTTTAGGTGTTAAAATTTGTTATAGGCGAAAATGACTTAGCCGGTTAAAAATTAGCAATAAGCACCAAACAAGCAAGATAATTGAAATGAGCAATTTCTAACATTCAACTAGTACCAGAAATATTATTACTGGGCTCGGGTGTTACATCATACCCAACTACAAAAAGAATTTCGTCCTCGAAATTCCAAGAGTACAAGATAGCTAACTACAGGAAAAGGTGAGGAAACTTCTGCCGGATCTCGTCTTCTCGCTCCCAAGTGGATTCTCCGTGCGATCGGTTACCCCAAGAAACTAGCACAAGAGGGATAACCTTGTTCTTAAGAACCTTGCTCTTCGATCCTTGATTTCAACTGGTCGCTCCTCAAAAGTTAGGTCCTCCCGTACGGTCAACTCCGAATGATCCAAGACGTGAGTTTCATCGCGAACATGCCTCCGTAGTTGAGATACATGAAACACATCGTGCACTCCTGCCAATGACTGTGGTAACGCCAAACGGTACGCTACCTCTCCAACACGCTCCAATATCTCGAAGGGTCCAACGAATCGAGGACTAAGCTTTCCCCGACTCCCAAAGCGAATCACCCCTCTAGTCGGTGATATCTTCAGGAATACCAAATCACCCACGGCGACTCTAGAGGTCTTCTTGACGTGTCAGCCCAACTTTTATGTCTGTCTTGAGCTGCCTTCATATGCTTCCTGATTGTATTCACCTTCTCGACTGTCTGTACCACCAAATCTGGTCCTAGTAACCTTCGTTCACCAACATCATCCCAACAAACAGGTGAACGGCACTTACGACCATACAACGCTTCAAACGGAGCCATCTGAATAGCCGCTTGGAAGCTATTGTTGTACGAAAACTCCACCAGGTGTAGATGAACCTCCCAAGAACCTTTGAAGTCTAACATGCATACCCTCAACATATCTTCAAGAGTCTGTATCGTTCTCTCCGATTGTCCATCAGTTTGAGGATGATAAGCTGTGCTAAACTTCAATCGAGTCCCCAAACTTTCTTGTAAACTCCTCCAGAAGTGCGACAAGAACCGAGTGTCCCGATCGGACACGATGCTTACTGGTACTCTATGCAATCTTACAATCTCCTGCATGTACCGCTCTGCCAAAGTCTCCGTCGATTGACCAACCCGAAAAGGAATAAAGTGAGCTGCCTTGGTCAACCGATCGACAATCACCCATACTGCATTGTTGCCCTTTGGACTCCGCGGTAAAGCCGTCACGAAATCCATGGTTATATGTTCCCACTTCCATTGAGGAATCGGAAGTGGTTGCAACAAACCAGCAACCCTTTGGTGTTCAGCCTTGACTTGCTGACACACTAAGCACTTAGCCACGAAGCGAGCAATCTCCCGTTTCATACCTTCCCACCAGAAGTGCTGTCGAATATCTCGGTACATCTTTGTACCTCCTGGATGTACAGGGTAAGCTGAACTGTGTGCTTCCTTCATGAGCTCTTCACGTACATTCCCCGTCGGCACACACACACGGCTACCATACCTCAACGAACCATCATCGTGGGTCGGTAAATCTGTTCGTAGTCCGGCTTCAACCTGCTCTCGAAACATTTTGCAGTCTAGGATCCTGCGATTGTGCCGCTTTAATCTTCTCAACTAAGGACGACTGTACTTGCAACTGCATCAACTGTCCCATAGCATGTGGTAGCACAACCTCCAAGTCAAATCTCCGAAAATCCGCAATGATCTCCCTCTGTGCAGTCAATACCTGAATTGCTGGTAACCGACTAAGCGCATCCGGCACGACGTTAACTTTTCCCGGATGGTACTTAAGATCAAGGTCGTAGTCGGCCATCAGCTCCAACCGTCTGCGTTGCCTCATGTTCAACTCCTTCTGAGTGAACACATACTTCAAACTCTTGTGATCTGTAAAGACTTCGACTCTCTCGCCCAAAAGGTAGTGTCTCCAAGCCTTCAAGGCGAAGATCACGGCCGCAAGCTCCAAGTCATGAGTCGGGTAATACTTCTCATGAGTCTTCAGTTGTCTCGATGCGTATGCTACAACCTTCCCATGCTGCATCAAAACACATCCCAATCCTTTCCCAGATGCGTCGCTGTGAATCACTAATCCTCCGGAATTGTCTGGCACGGTCAGAATAGGAGCGGTTATCAACTTCTGCTTCAACGTCTCGAAAGCTAACGCACACTTATCCGTCCATACAAAAGGTACCTCCTTGTGCGTAAGCTTGGTCAACGGCTCTGCCAGACGAGCAAAGTTCTCCACAAATCTCCTGTAGTATCCGGCTAATCCAAGGAAACTTCTTATCTCAGCAACATTCCTTGGAATAGGCCAATCTCGAACTGCTGCAATCTTTTCTGGATCGACGGCAATGCTATCGCCAGACACAACATGCCCCAAAAACCTTACTTCCTCCAGCCAAAACTCGCACTTACTCATCTTCGTGTACAATTTCTCCTGTCTCAACGTCTGCAGTGCGATCTTCAAATGCTCAGCATGCTTCTCCGAACTCTTCGAGTAAACCAGAATATCGTCAATGAATACCACAATAAACTGGTCCAAGAATGGCGAAAAGATTCTGTTCATCAAATCCATGAATATTGTCGGCGCATTCGTCACTCCGAAGGGCATCACCAGATACTCGAAATGTCCATATCGAGTTCGAAACGCCGTCTTGCAAATGTCTTCTGCTTTCACTCGGACCTGATGATATCCTGATCGCAAATCCAGTTTCGAGAATACCCTCGCGCCACTAAGCTGCTCAAAAGTTCTCCAATGCGAGGGATCGGGTACTTGTTCTTAATAGTCACCCGGTTCAATTCTCGATAATCAATGCACATCCTTCTCGTGCCATCCTTCTTCTTTACTAAAAGAACTGGAGCTCCCCAAGGCGAGTTGCTGCTTCGAATCCAACCCTTCTCCAGTAATTCAGCAACTTGCTTCTTAACTTCTTCCAATTCTACCGGTGCCATTGGATAGTAAGCTTTAGATACTGGCGCTGCACTAGGAATAAGGTCAATCGCGAACTCCACGTCTCGCTTCGGCGGTAAACCCGATATATCTTCAAATACATCCATAAAGTCGCGAACAACTGCCGGCTCTTCATTACTATCAACTTCCAGTGCCGCAAGAACACTGTTTGTCGGCCTAGCCCTAAACTCGACTGGCCCGACAGAACTGCTTCCTTAGCGCAACTGCTGTCTACATCGTTGGCCGTGAAAGGTCCAGCGAGACTACTGAGTCTCGTCCATTTTGCTGCATGCACGTCCACGGTTTCTCCATTATGTCTCAGCCCAATGAACTTCTCTTCCATTTCCTCCCGTGCAGTCCGCGTGAAGAATTTCTCCAGGAAACTCTTAGAGAAATCCGCCCAACTGATCGGCTTGGGCAAACGGGTCTCCTCCACAAGCCATCACTCTCGGGCGTCTTCCACTAGCTGAATGCGCACCACATCAACTCCTTTGTCATCTGGAATCTGTGTCGCAATCAGCAAATTCTCCGCGTCACTAGCCACTGCTCGGCTGGCAACGGCTCCTCCAGACCAGTGAAAGTAGACGGACCCAAAAGTCTGAAATCTGCTGCGGTCCCTACTCGTTCGACTGGTCTAGTTCCATCGTTGTTTACAGACTGCTGAACGATCTGCAAACCTTCCTGAAACAAATCTGCTATTGCTGGATGAGCTCGGTCTGTTTCTTTGATTTCCAGCATTCCTCTTATCTCTCCAAGCATGACGGCTTCGTTCACACGCCTCCGGTACGTCTTCAACTTCTTACCTGTCATAATCCTGAACTCAAAGCACCCAACATTAGCATGATGATAGATTCTGAATATGGATCAAGGCTAGAACTCCAAGATACTTAAATAAAGTACCGCATTGTAGCTATGCCGCGGTATCATAGCCGCAATTACTTAACTCCACCCAAGTCGCCTAAGTCCTAGAGATAACAAGAAATTAGGTTTTCGAGTTGACAAATGCAAAGTAAGTTTGCATGTCGACATGATCCGGAAGAATGATTCAAGGATGGTAAAACGGTCAAAGTGGCAGGACATGTTTCCTAATCACGGGTATTCTGATTCGTGTATCGGGTACAATACCCAACTACAAAGAATCAACCCAACTAACCTATGGCTCTGATACCAAAAGAACCATGTCACGCCCCGCTTCCCAGAGTACGCAAGATTGGGCACGTGACATAGCCAACCATGCTACCTGTGGGTAGGAAGTATCCATCCACAGTCACATTACGGTTGTAGAGATATCAAGAACAAGATAAATAAACTAATCTAGCACATTTCCAAATCCATAATAACAAGAGTCAATAAACAATAAGTGCGGAAGCAAATGATCCAATACAATAAATAAATAGTACGTCCCATAATGCGGGCTCACATCTGGAAATGAAATGAAATAAATAAACTAATTACTATGGAACTCACAGATCAGCCTGCTGGCTGAAGTACTCCTACTCAGTCGTCGACGGTGGTAAAGAATCTGGGCCATGCAAAACCCAGACGTCAGCGCGTCATGTCAACCAATAATATAATATAAACATGGTAATAAGCAATGCAGGTATGAACATGAATAAAGCAGTACTATGAAATAACAGTGCAGGGTAATGTGCAGCGGTAACTAAACTGTCCTATCAGGTTTCTACTCTAAAGTCTTTGAAATCAATTGGTGACTCGTCGATGTAACTCAATAGTATCCCGTGCGTGCCCGGGACCACGGTCAAGATTCTCGGGGCTGAATCCGAGACGTGCCGCTAGGCAGTAATAGGTAGCAGGATGGGCGAGTGATGTCAGCATCATCACTCCGGGGCTGGCCAAGCCCGTAAGACTGATCAGAACAGGTATCGAACTGTTGAGTTACAAGTCGGTTTCACCTTTGATTTCCCCATACCCCCAAGTTATGTATGTCAGGTCAGGTATTCAGTAATCAAGAACTAATGCCAACACAGGATCAGGTAAAAGCATGTTTGTCTAGATAGACAACACGAATGGTCCATGAGGACCCCAAGTCAGGTTATTGGCATTAGGCATGAGATCAGGTAACAAGTCAGGTCATGGTACAACAGGTTGAGTTGGTAGTAAAGGGTACCATGTCCGGTGCATCGGTATGTATGTATATGTCATGTGTAGCAAGGTCAGGTCAATATGTAATGCAATCGAAGGTGTGCTCACAACAGGTATACAATCGAATAAGGAACAGCAGCAGGAAATAAAGTAAACAGCAATAATAGTTCATTTAATCACAATGGTGCATTAATCTGGTGCAGTTGTAATATAATAACAGGTTCGAGCACCCTTGGGGTGCAATATTCACAAGGTAGTGCACCATCAATAACAGAAAGTAACGAAGTTATATGTGTACAATTATCATCCTTTAAATAGCAAAATGATTAACTGGTGGTTTCGTTATTAGGGTTACAGTGGCAAAATACGGTTTAGGTTGCAGTGTCATGATATATATCATATTTCGTCCAAATGAGAAAAGTAAATATATCTAGTTAATATCGCAAGTTTTATGAGTCAAGCACACTTAATTAGTATAGCATAGCATGTAGCAAGTAATACTTGCTTCGACGGTTTCGCAAACCGGAAAACACGAACGTAACGTCGGCGGAAAACACGCGACGGATGCACGGGTCACGGAACGGATCCAACCAACGCACAAGGTGATCACACTGGTCAGGCACACTCGCTGGGGCGTTGGGATCGTCGGCGTCGTCACGGCTCCGGCGAACTACAGAAATCAAGAATTAAAGAAAAGAAAAGAAAAGAAAGAAAGAAGAAAGAGAAGAAAGAAAGAGGAAGAAGAAGAATGAGAAGAAGAGTGATTGCTCACTAGGTTTGCAGAGAGGAGTCGTGGGGGTCGACGGCCATGAACGAGCTCCGGCGAACTACGGTTCCGGTTAGGGTTTGGGCTTGGGTTAGGCTCAGGTGAAATGGGTGCAGGGGTGAAGTAATGGTGGTTGAGTCGGGAAGGAGAGAGTGGAGAGGAAGATGAAGAGTCGTCGACGATGAGGGGCCGTCGACGGTGAGGTGAAGGCGGTGGAGTTCCTGGGATCGGGGAAAGGGTTTGCGGGTTCTTGGGTACAGGGATGAAGGTGATGTGGTGGTGGTTGTGGTGTCGAGGGCTTGCAGGGAGAGGCAAGGAGACGGATGTGGTGACGAGGGAGGTGGCGACGGCGAGGGGTCACCGGCATGACGCGATGGGTGCCGCGGGCTTCGTGGGTTGCAGGGAAAGCTCGTCGAGGGTTGAAGAGTGGAGGTGGTTACGATGGAGGTGATGGTGGCGAGGTCGCGGGGAGGTCGGCGGCGAGGCTACGGCAGCTAGGGCAAGGCGACGTGGGGGTTGGGTTCTCGCGAGGTTTCTCGTGGTGGGTTTTCTGCAGTTGAGGACGTGAGGAAATAAAGATAGAGAGAGAGATTATAGGAGAGAGGGAGAGAGAGAGAAAGATTAGAGAGAGAGAGAGAGAGAGAGAAACAGAACGAGGTGGGGCCCCCGAGGGATTGAACGCTCGCGATTGGCCAGAGGCGAAGGATTTACCCAGTTAATAGGATTTAATAAAAGATTTAGGGATTTTAAACTCATTAATTAAGTAACAGTCTGAGGTATAATATATATATTATGGTTTTAGTATATTTAATTAAATGGGGATTTTGGCGCTAAATGAAACATTTCCAAATCGCGCCCGGGTTGCGCCCAAATATTTGAAATTCAAATAATAGGATTTTAAGCGAGTTCCAAATTTTAAAATGAGATGTCTTATGATTAAAATGCATGCCCCCAAGTCGAACACTTGCGCGCGCGCGTAGCCGTCCCAAACTCGCCCGTTTCGCCGAACGGGACGAAATCTCGACGCGCGGACGCTACCACGCGACTAGTGGTGACGAGTAGGCCAACATGGATATTTTTAATTTCATTTTAGCTGTTAAAATTTGTTATAGGCGAAAATGACTTAGCCGGTTAAAAATTAGCAATAAGCACCAAACAAGCAAGATAATTGAAATGAGCAATGTCTAACATTCAACTAGTACCAGAAATATTATTACTGGGCTCGGGTGTTACATCGAGCCTACCAGCGAGGATTTGGACCAGCTAGCTTTTGACCCAGAGCTTTAGATTCCTTGTACACATTTACATTCTGTATTTTCCATTTCTGTTATACCACTGTTTAGGCATTACTTTCCATTCCATGTATTTACTTTTCAGTTGTATTGTAAAAAGAATGTTTAATAAATAAAGTTGTTGTTCAATTATATCCATTGACATTGTCTCTTGTGCATTTTACTTATATTGCTTAGATACGCTTAGCGTGTTTATTTCAGAGTAAATACGTAGCGGCCTCGTCGCGTCCTCTACCCTTATACTGGGAAGCGGGACGTGACATGTTTTGTTGGTGGCCCATGCAGGTCAGTTCTGCGTGGAACCCTGCCATGCAGGTCAAGCTGTATGGAACCCTACTATGCAGTTCCGTTCTGCATGGACATCCTAAGCAATATAACAAAAGAACCAGCAACTAAAATATTCTTTACAATTCATATTCCTTGAATCTTATCATTTCATATACTTTGAATCTGTCCTAACCCAAATTTTTCTTTCAAGGTTATGGATTCCCCAAACAATACCAGCACCAACTTCAACAACACTCCACCTCCACTACCGATTACACCTGCCGTAGCTGCTCCGATCAATGAGCAGACGGTTTTGCTTGAGGCAATCCGCAGTCTCCTGGAAGGACAGCAGCAGCAGACTACTATTTTAATGAACCGTCCCGAGATAGAAGCACCTGGGATGAACAATTCAGGGCCTTGCACCCCAAACAGTTCGCAGGAAAAGAGAGCCCTCTAGAAGCTAAGGAATGGGCTCAAAGCATTGAAAATGATCTGGCAGCGGCACAAGTGCCAGAGATAGCTTGGGTTCGTATTGCGAAGTTGCAGCTCACGGACAATGCACGGGCTTGGTGGAAGGCGGAAGAAAGCCGTCTTGATCAGCCGATCGAATGGAAGACTTTCCGCGACATGTTCGACGCAAAGTATTTCCCATAGACTGCCAGGTTCGACATAGAACAGCAGTTCATCCACTTACAACAGGGTTCGATGTGGACCAAATCAGTGGATGAATACAATGCTGAGTTCACCATGCTCAGTCGGTAAGATATGTCTCAATAATTCGATTTTTCAATAAATCACATACTACACAGCTAACACAATATTTTAACAGATTTGCGGCACACCTGATACCGACGGATGAGATCAGAGCCTGTCGATTTCAACAAGGGTTAGATTAGGAGATACAGGCTGCACTAGCCACAGGAGATTTTCCGACTCATGAATCAGCTCTGAAAGCTGCCCACCGTTATGAGGCAGTGGTAAAGATGAGGGGCAGATCTCAGTCTGCCGGAATGAAGCGCCCTGCCAACCAGATGGTAGGAGGAGCATCTTCAAGGCCACCATTTGTGTCCAGGAGACCGGGAGTACCAATCAACTGGCCCAGCCCAGCCTTTTGTACCTACTGCAAGAGAGATGGACATTTGGCGAAAGACTGCCGGCGAGCCAACCGTCTTTGCTTAGTCTGCAGCTCAGCTACTCATGATATTGGGTCTTGTCCCTGAAGACACAACCCAATTGCTGCACCCAGGCCAGCAATCACTTACCAGCAGAGACCAGCCCTTCAGGCACCTGCTCCAAGACTCGCTCTCTCTGCTCCACCGCCTAGAGGACCACCGACTGCACCTCCTCCTCGTCAGTTCCATCAAGTTCAAAGGAACGTTCAGAGGAATGCTCCTCCGGCCAGGAGGAATGTACCACGGCAACAGGTTTTCACGATGACCGTGGAAGCAGCTGAGGCCACTGGCCAAGTCATCACTGGTAACTCTTTATTCTCAAGCTTTTCTTTCAGTCTTAACACCCACCTACATATTTTTCTCTATACCTAAAATCTATCCCACATAATTTAGGTACAATATTAGTAGCATCACTTCCTGTACTAGCACTATTCGATACTGGAGCATCTCATTGCTTTATGTCGCAACGGTTCATCCGAACACATGCGATTCCAGTCACACCGCTCGTATCCAGTTGGAATGTCAGTTCAAGGAACGGCGTTCTAAAGGCAACAATGGGATACAGCTTGTGTCCAGTAGTCGTCTGCAGCAGAGAATTCTATGCTGACTTCAAGATACTGGACATACCGAACTTCGATGTGGTTCTAGGTATGGATTGGCTCGGAACATTTTATGCTACCATTGACTGTCGTCAAACGAGGGTAGTATTCGAGATTCCAGAGCATCCGGTTTTCTATTTCAAAAGTGGAGACCGTACCCTGGAGCCAAGTGCTTACAAGGAGAAACTAAAGAAGGCAGTGATTGCGGCAATTCAAGCAGAGGAAGGATCAAAGCCAGAAGTGGTTCGAGAGTTCGACGATATGTTTCCTGACGATATATCAGGATTGCCTCCCGATCGAGCTCTTGAATTCAGCATTGATTTAGTACCAGGAGCACAACCGGTTGTCACGCCCCGCTTCCCAGAGTACGCTAAGATAGGCACGTGACAAAGCCAACCATGCTACCTGTGGATAGGAAAAATCCATCCACAGTCACATTACGGTTGTAGAGATATCAAGAACAGGAAACTAAACTATCTAGTATATGTCCATGAGCCAGAATAAATGAGTCAAGAAATAATATAATATGCGGAAGCAAAAGATCCAATAAATAAAACACCTGGAAAGTAAAACTGGATACCAACAGGCTCCTCACCGCTCGGTCTAACAGCGGCAATACTCCTGATCAGTCTGCAACAAAGGTAGAGGATCTGGGCCATACAAAACCCAGACGTCAGTGCGTTATAACATCAAGTAATAATATAAACAGGGGTAGCAAGACATGTAGGTATGAGCATGAACAGTAAAACAGGTATAACAGAAATATAAATGAGGACAGTGAGGGTAATGTGTAGTGAGTAATCTAGACTAGTCTATTGGGTTAACTACTCTCAAGTCTTTGAAATCAATTTGATAAATTATCGATGTAACTCAATAGTATCCCGTGCGTGCCTGGGACCACGGTCAAGATTCTCGGGCTGAATCTGAGACGTGACGCAAGGCAGTAAAAAAGGTAGTATGTAAAGATGAGTGATGTCAGCATCATCATCCCGGGGCTGGCCTAGCCCGTAAGACTGATCAGTAAAAGTATCGAACTGTCGAGTTACAAGTCAGTTTCATCATTGATTTCCCCATACCCCCAAGTTATATGTTTAAGTCAGGTATTAATAAATCTGGAGCTAATGCCAACACTGGATCAAGCAGGTACAGGTTTGTCTGGATAGACAACAGGAAATGTCCGTAGGGACCACATGTCAAGGTTGTTGGCATTAGTAACAAGATCAGGTAACAGGTCGAGCTTTGGTACATCAGGTCAGGTCAGGTAGTGTATATAAATCCAATCATGTCAAGAAGTGCACGGTATCAAGTCGTGTCAAGTATTAGTAGATCAAGTCATGTCATGGGGTGCACGAATGTCACGTGGGTGCTCATAATCAATACTATAATAAGCATGAGTACACAAAAACAAGTATGGGGTACCAATATAACAATAAAATGGAATAGTGTGATGTGGTATGCAAATAGGTATAAATTCAAACACATGGATGCACAGTTATCGATTAGGGTTAAAGTTAAAGTTCTAATACTAATTAAAATACACTTTACCAAATATGGACTGTTAATAACACATTATTATGTATTATATGATCTATGAATGCAATTGTATATATACTAGACGAGATGGATGCAAATAGGTATCCGAAAGGTTATGAACTATTAAAATGGTACTATGTGTTATACAACTAAGCAATATGTGATTTAAATATGGATATGGGTACAGTGTAATGTAATCTAATATGCAACGAGATATGTTTCATGTTCTAAATCTAAAATTATGTAAGCGGAACATCGAAATGTTAAAATGGAACATGTGGCATTATATTTAATCTACAGGTTTAATATGCACTTAAATAAGTATAAAATAATATAAATAGCATGTAGCAAGTTTTACTTGCCTCGACAGATCAAGAAACGGGTATACGGAACGTCTCACGTCGGTGAAAAGCCGCGACGTGCGCACAGTACACGGAACGGTTCCAAACAACGCACAAGGGTGATCACGCAAGCAAGGTACGTCCACTGGGTCGTCTGGATTGTCGACGTCAAGCACGGATCTGGCGATGGCTGAGCATAGAGCCTAGCATTCCAGTCTTTATCTTTGTTGACATTACACTTCATGCGATCCTGCCTAGCTTCTGCCACCCAAGGATTTCCCTTTCCAATAAGCATGTGGGTCCCTATCCTTCCATAGCATCCTCTTGTTTCCCTCTTTGAGCTCTTTGATCAGCCTCACCCATGGCTTTATGTTGATCTCAGTCCAACCCCAGAAAGACCAGTCTGGGAACACAATGTCAACAGTAGCATCATCCTTGCAATACCGAAACAACGGCGGTTGTACCACCGCATTCGCTTCCTCATAATCCGCCGCTCGAACAACTGGCATGTCTCCACAATGGAACATAAGATCAAAATCCGGAATGCGACCAGGATGTCGGTTTAGCAGTTGTAGTATTCCCCACAAAGTGAAAATATCCCTAGTCTGAAACGTATCTCGGTACTTCTCCATATAAGCACGGTTATTGATGACGATGAGCCTGAAGTCTGCATGCTGTTTTTCTCTCTCGACTGTTTCCTTTGTGATGCCTGTGGCATTCCATGGGCGAAGGTCTTCGTAGATCCAACGGAAGTAGGAAGGACAGGTGGCGGTAGAAGACGGAAGTGGAGTTGGTGGTGATACTGGAGTTTTGAAGATGCAGACTGGGGATGTAGCGAGATTTTCAGGGCAGTGGAGGTGGTAGAGAGGTCGGAAGAAGGAAGATGAGGAAGGAGAGGGGGAGGTGACAAGATCAACGGTGAGGTCGAGGGTTTGGCGACTGCGAGGCGAGGTCGGGTCGTGCCTTGGCGTGCAGTAGGGTTTCTTGGTGGGGTTCGTCGCGGTTTGCGACGAGTTGCAAGGGAGATGGGCAGTGAAGGCGGAGGAGGAGAGGAAGTGGTGACAGTGACGAGGAGGTTGAGGCGAGGGATCATCGGCGGTGGGTTAGGGTTCGCGAGAAGAAGAAAGGTGGGGAGAGAAAGGGAGAGGATGCAGTGGTGATGGTTTAGGGTTTGGGTTGTTGCGAGATGAGGAGGTGGCGACGAGCAAGAAGAAGGTGACGGAGAGGCGATGGAGTCAAGCGAAGAGAGGAGGCGTCGGGTGAGCGAGGGGGAGGCAGCGGCGATAAATATGGAGGAAGAAGAAAGAATAGAGAAAGAAAAGGGAGAGAGAGAACACGAGAGGAGAGAGAGAGGAGAGAGATAGAGAGGATGAGAGAGATCGAGAGGAGAGAGAGAGGAATATTGAGGGGAGAGAAAATTGTTTTTAGCGGAAGAGAGAGAAAGAGAAAAAGAATGAGGAAGAGATAGAGAGATGGGAAAAGAAAGAAAGAGAGAGAGAATGGTGGGGTCAGGGGTGAGAGAGGAAAGAGTTGTGTGTTAGGATTTGATTTTATTAAAATTTTAAAAAGATTTGTTTTAAAGATTTAATAGTTACCGAGATTTAAAGGTAAAATTAAAATAAAATATTAAATAAATTTGAATTTAGGCGGAATACAAAATATTCCAAAATGCGTCCGAATCGGGTCTAAAAATTCAGATTTAAAATACGAAAAATATATGCGACTTCCAAATTTTAAAAAGAATGCTCAGGCAACGAAAAAGCATACCCCCAAGAACAGATGCACGTACGTGCGCGTAACCATCCAAACACGTCCGTTTCACTGAACGGGACGAGAACAAGATGCGCGGATGCTACCACGGGGTTATGGGTATCATGCAAGTTATGAAGTGTATTTTTAAAATATTTTACGTGACTTAAAATGTTATATGGTAAAACATGCGATGTCAGATGAAAAGTCAATATGCAGTTTACATTAGATGCACGTGTCTATGTAACAAGTCAGGGTAATCTATAAATAAGAACCAAACAAGTTCAAGCAAGCGGGTCGGGTCGAATGCAACGTAAAATGTAAAATACCATTCGCACCCAAACACGATAAATCAAGAAAATACCACAAATAATAAAATATGGAAACTGGAATTGGTATAAATGAACTAAGTTGTTACACCGGTAATCAAAGCACCGTATCGACTAAGTCCGGAAGATTTGAAAGAAGTCCGAACTCAGTTGGACGAATTATTGGCGAAAGGATGGATTCGTCCCAGCACTTCAAGTTGGGGATCACCAGTACTGTTTGTAAAGAAGAAGGAAGGTTCATACAGAATGTGCATCGATTATAGAGCCTTGAACGACGTAACGATAAAGAACAAGTATCCGCTACCGCGTATCAACGATTTATTCGATCAGCTAAATAGATCTTGTGTTTTCTCTAAATTAGATCTTCGTTCACGTTATCATCAGGTGAAGGTTAAGGAAGCTGATATTCATAAAAAAATATTCAGAACCCGCTATGGTCATTACGAATTTCTTATGATGCCATTTGGAGTGACCAACACACCAGCAATATTCATGAACCTAATGAATCAAGTTTTCCGGAGTACTAAGACATGTTCGTTGTCATCTTCATCGACGGCATCCTGGTGTATTCTAAGAGTCGGAAAGAACACGCCGAGCACCTACGAATTGTTCTGGAAACTTTACGACAACATCAACTCTATGCCAAGTATAGAAAATGCGAATTCTGGCTAAATCAAGTTTGTTTCCTCAGACATATTGTATCAGGCGAAGGAATCTCTGTGGATTCAGCGAAAGTTTCAGCAGTAAGCGAATGGCCGACACCAAAGTCAGTGAAGGACATTCGGAGTTTCTTGGGTCTAGCTGGATATTACAGAAGGTTCATTGATGGCTTTTCGAAGATAGCAACACCCCTGACCAAGCTCACATGTAAAGATGAAGAATTCGTGTAGTCAGAAGCATGCGAACAAGGTTTCGTAGAGCTCAAGTCAAGGTTGACATTAGCACCTATTCTCGTTATACCGGACCAATCTCGAGGTTTCGAAGTGCATTGCGATGCATCCGGTAAGGGATTAGGATGTGTTCTATATCAGTATGGAAAATTTGTGACTTATGCTTCAAGACAGCTGAAGATTCATGAGCGCAATTATCCAGATGTACGGCAGTTTTCTGTCAATTCAGTTTGCACCCTTCATCAGTAATCTGATCATAACTCCTAAACCAAGATGACTTTTGTTGATCAGTCTAATGCGTTGGAAACATAACAGATAAATATAAATATTATCTAACTGTAGTATCGCCTAATTATGATCCGAACAAGGAGTAAAACGTGTTACGAAACGGACTTCCAGTTCAGAATTTGGATTTCCAGCAGAGAATACTTGAAATGAAATGACAATAACTCGCAAACCTGAAACCCATTTGACTTGAAACTAATTTTAAAGCTTATATAATCAAGTATACTCCATATGCCTTTTATATTGTTTCACCAAATTATGCAGTGTGATTTTATATGATTTTTCTAATACAACCGACCCCGGTTGATCATATGTTTTTAGCAGTACATTTATTGTATTCCCATCATGTTGCATGACCAATATACCCTTATAAATAGTGTTCATTTGCATCGATAACTTAGTGACCATATTACATTACCAAGTGATAAATGTTAGTGATTGGGTTGTGGCAAGTACGTTAGTATAAAAACATGATTGAATGGTGGAAGTGACGCGTACTTGTACATAATCAGCGGAACCAATTAGTTATTGCATTGTCGACGCCTATGGGGCATATATAAGTGTAATTATAACCAGTATGGGACGGGTATAGAAGCACTTATATTAGTGTCATAGGTAAGACATTGAGCACTGTCCATCTATCTTGGATACCGGTCGAGACATGCTTGATGGAGACCATGTCTCCAGTTCTCGTGTAGATTTGTCATGGAGCGACTACTATTTAGATTTTTGGTCGGTATTTGATATAGACCGTGGGGTGTGGGGGTATTTTGAGTGTGAGTTCGATCAACGGAATCTCAATAGTCCTACTGCCGGCATATGTAGTGATTTCAGGAGTCGTATGGATGGTGTTTCTGATTATTAGCGAGCGTGATTCGGGTCCGTGTTCCCTTGCTCCTGGGGCTTACCCTTGGGTTGGGGATAATTCTGCGGTGGTTGACGCTCACATTTGGACTGACGATAGGTTTAGTGACTTGAACATTGAGACTTAGAAGACTGATTGTTTAGTGACATGGATATTGTATTGATTACTGATCTGATACACTTGCTTTATCGTTACATGTACCGGTTATTTCATACTCACGTCATTATTCTTCACTTACTGCTTTATGTTTATCATCGTTGCACATTATATGTGTATATATTGCTATTGTGTCGCTCTGACAAATTGAGTATGCATGCTCAGAATGAGAAGTGGATTTAGCTCAGATTAGGACCTGCTTTATCTCGAGAATATTGCGGACATCTAGATCAGCGACGCCAGCGCTATCTTTTCCCTTGACTCTATCTAGTTAGTTTTACATCTGTTTTGATAGAATTAGTGACTGCATATCTCATTGCCTGTGTTATGATTACTGATTACTACGTAGTGCTAGAGGCTAAAGTGTGACTACAGCAGCAGGATATTTCCATGACCGTAGGAGCATGGCTGGTCTTTTTACCCCTCGTATTCGGTATTTTGAGAAGCGGGGCGTGCCAGTTATACTTGGATAGAATGTCTCAAGAAGGTAAGTAATACTAACGCAATATTGTGTGTGTGATACATGATGTCATATGTGTGTAGCGTAATGGATGATAGGTATTGTATAAGTATTGTGTATGCTATAGTTGGTAGATAAGGATGCCGGGTTCTCGAGATTATTCCGTTGTGACCACGGGACAATAACATTCAGAAATAATAATCGTGTTCCGTTCCATCCCGGAACTACGGTCTAAAGGTTGGGGAAACCTGAGACCCCTCCCCCGCCCCAATTAATTTCTCCCCTGAACCTCGCACATAACAGCCACCCAAATTAGTGTTGTGATTTAATTATTATCCTTGGCCCACAAATTAAAGCGACATGCTGTTCCCTTGGTGGCCACGTGGTCCATGAATATCTAAAACTATGGAAAATGATTTGAGTTTGTTTATACTAATTAATATATATATATATATATATATATAGAGAGAGAGAGAGAGAGAGAGAATAATGGAGGAAAGAGGCCATATGAAGGGATTTCCTCCTATGGCGTCGAAAAAATACAAGCTCTACCATTTTTTCCGACGATCGGCATCCATCATCATCATCATTATCATCTAAGAGGTGCATACATCAAATTTTATGTGATTCCACCACTTTTTCACCGTTGAATTAGCAATGTAAAAAGTTCTATTGTCGGTAAACCATTAATTTTGCAACAACTAAATCAACGGTGAAAAAATGGTATAATCACATGAAATTTGGTGTATCCACATCTTAGATGATAAAGATGGAGCTGATGTAAACCGATCGTCGAAAAGAATCATGGATGATGCATTTTTCCGACACCATAGAAGAAAATTCCCTCCTATGGCATCTTCCCTCCATTATTCTCATATATATATATATATATTATTCGAATATATATATATATATATATATATGAGAATAATGGAGGAAAGGTGTCATAGGAGGGAATTTTCTCCTATGGCGTCGAAAAAATATCCCCTCCCTCATTTTTTTCGACGATCGTCACCCACCATCTTTATCGTTATCTTCTAAGTTGTGAATACACCAAATTTCATGTGATTCTACAACATTTTCACCGTTGATTTAGCAATGTAAAAAGTTATTGTCGGTAAACCGTTAATTTTGAACCCACTAAATCAATGGTGAAAAAGTTATAGAATCACATGAAATTTGGTGTACCCACATCTTAGATAATAACGATGAAGTTGGTGGGTGCCGATCGTCGGTAAAAATGAAAGAGAGTATTTTTTTGACGCCATAGGAGGAAATTCAGCCTCTTTCCTCCATTATTCTATATATATATATATATATATATATATATATATATAGAGAGAGAGAGAGAGAGAGAGAATATATATATATATATATATATATATATATATATATAGAATAATGGAGGAA
The DNA here is from genome assembly GCA_030015575.1 of Agapanthus africanus. Lineage (NCBI taxonomy): Eukaryota > Viridiplantae > Streptophyta > Magnoliopsida > Asparagales > Amaryllidaceae > Agapanthus > Agapanthus africanus. The sequence continues at coordinate 134,709,553 of CM057337.1, forward strand.
ACAGGCCATAGGAAGGAATTCCTCTCCTATGGCGTCGAAAAAATACGCCATCGGTCGTGTTTTCTGACGATCGGAATCCATCATCTTCATTGTTATCATCTAAAATATGAGTACGCCAAATTTCATGTGATTCTACAACTTTTTCACCGTTGATTTAGCAATGTAAAAAGTTCTATTGTCGGTAAACCGTTAATTTTGAACCCGCTAATTCAACGGTGAAAAGGTTGTAGAATCACATGAAATTTGGTGTACCCATATCTTAGATGATAACGATGAACATGATGGGTGCCGATCGTCGGAAAATACGAAGGAGGACGTAATTTTTCGACGCCATAGGAGGAAATTCCTTCCTACGGCATCTTTTCTCTATTATATATATATGTGGGTACACCAAATTCTATATTGGCACCCACCATCTTTATCGTTATCATCTAAGAAGTGGGTACACCAAATTTCATGTGATTCTACAGTCTTTTCACCGTTGATTTAGCAATGTAAAAAGTTCTATTGTCGGTAAACTGTTAATTTTAAACCCACTAAATCAACGGTGAAAAAGTTGTAGAATCAAATGAAATTTGGTATACCCACATTTTAGATGATAACGATGAAGATGGTGGGTACCGATCATCGGAAAAAATAAGGGAGGGTGTATTTTTTCGACACCATAGGAGGAAATTCTCTCCTGTGGCCTCTTTGCTCCGTTAACCTCATATATTATTTAGATACTCCTCATGTCTCTCTTCCATTTTTAAAATAAATTAAATCCATTTGTTTCTAATTACATACAACACTACTCTAATTAGCTATTTTTTTTATTATCCCAACAAATAGAATTCATTCAAATATTTTTTTGCCCTAGAACAACCCTCTAAATCTTTATTGCTAACAACATAGGTATTTTTTCTCATAATTTTATTTAAAATTGTGATCTATGCTTTATTTTATTCACAAATCACAACCTAATTTTTTTTTATTCTCTGCATCAGTAAACATAGAGAGTAAACGTTCACAAATCTTTGGGGGTAAAAGAAGAGAAAGGAGGAGGAGGAGGAGGAGGAGGAGGTATGGAGTTGCTTTTCCCATTGGTCATGACTTTTATTTTATAGTTAATTTATTATAATTGTTTTATACTGAATTGAATTATAATATGGACTGAATGCATGATTGTGAATGAAATTGGTGTAGATTTCGTTAACTACATTATGTAGAATGAGTTGTAATAAAAGATGTATACAAAACAATATCTTGAATTTAATAACTACAAGATAATTACATTATGTTTTAGTTTTTTTAGCCTATTGTTATGAGATATTATACCACCTTGCAGACTTGCAGGCGATGTTGCGAAAATATGAATTTAAATTTGCTTGATTCAATCAAATATTTCAAGACTTATAAAAAATAATTTTGTAATAAGGAGTAGTACTCCAATTCGGTCTAGTTATACTCTAATCATATTTTACCATTTTGTATCTTAATATATTTTTTATTAATAAAAGGAAAAAAGGGTCGGCTGGGGTCTTAGAGAAAATTCTTGCCAATGTTCGGCTTATCTCCTCCCCTGCGGTGTTAAATTCTTGGCTCTGTCCCTGATCCCACATAACCCAACTATCCTACCTCGGTCTTGTTTAGTTGTATATGAGTACAGGTAGGCGTTAGCACGCGATCTACTAGGCATGGAATATGGGGGATCGCTTTCCCAATTAAGATCATCCGTATATCGGAATCTTCACTTTCATATATAGATCATCCGTATATCAGAATCTTCACTTTCATATTTAGGTCATTTGTATATCGGAATCTTCAATTTCATATATAGGCCATCCGTGAGGGGTTTATTAGGCGTTCGCTTACTCACTTCACTCATGAAAGTGAAAGAAGAATCCGAATCTTCACTTTCACTCCATGTCTAGGTTCACACGTCTGATCCTAACCGTACCAGGTAACCAGTCATGTAGTGTTTCATGCGTTAGGTTAAGTATCATATTCAAGATGTGAAAAAGGTTCAAGTCCATGTAAAAGAGGTAAGTATGGGGTATGCTCATGTATGGGGTTTATTAATATTTCATGATATTTTTATGAAATATAGGGTTTTTAAAGTTCAGGGTATCAAGGTGAAAAGTGGTTTATCAAAGCTAGGGTATTTATTTGAAAAGGGGTTATAATAGTTTATGGTATTTAATTGAAAGAGAATTTATTTAGGGTATTTATTTAAAATACAAGATTTAGTAACATTAGGGTATTTGCGTGAAAATACGGGTTTCAGTAAACTTAGGGTATTTTGTAAAAATACGGGTCTTAGGGAAAATACGAGGTTAGGGCCTTGAGAGTCCTTTTATAAAATACATACAATAGTAATATAGGGTATTTTAGCGACAACATGTTTATCACAATTTTGGCAGCATTTCGGCTTGTAAAATAGAGTTGACTCGAAATGGAAATGGACAGCATAACTGCATAGGTGGGATTCACAAAAAGTAGGTAAAAAAAGGATAGGTCATTACCCCGTGTCAAAAGCATGTAAATAGAGTCCTCGGTGTGAGAGTTATGCATTAGATATAGCTAAAAAGATATTCGTCGCATTTATCGACTCGAAGCTAAACGAACATAACCAATATGTCTGTTTTAGATAGTTGGAGTGAAAAGAAAGCATTGGAAAAGATTTAGCATGTATGAAAATGTGGCGAGATCGAGAGGGAGAGAGACGGATCCTGCTTGTTTTTTGAATGTCGGTTTGCGCGACTAAGACTTCCTCAAGGCCTTTCTCTCTTCTCCGATTTTCTCGAGTACTTGGACAACACTGTAGCGTAGAGGATTGAAAGAGGACCGCACACCAATTTTTGGAGTATTTTTTCGAGGTCGGAGTGAAGAGAAAATCACAAAAGAATGGGGCTATATACATATTGTCACGCCTCGCTTCCCAAAATACGGAATACGAGAGGTGACAAGGCCAGCCATGCTACTACTATCAAGAAAATATCTTACCGTAGTCACACTTCGGCTTCTAGCATTACGTTGTAATCAGTAATCATAGCGCAAGTAATGAGAAATGCAGTTACTAATTCTATCAAAACAGATGTAAAACTAACAAGATAGAGTCAAAAGAAAGGATATCGCTGACATCACTAATCTAGATGTCCACAGTATCCTCGAGATAAGACAGATCCTGGTCCGAGCTAAGTCCACTTCTCACTCTGAGCATGCATACTCAGATCGTCACAGCGACACAATAGCAATATATATAAATATGTAATATGTACAATGATGATAAACATGAAGCAGTAACATAGAGTAATGACGTGAGCATGAAATGACCGGTATAGGTCAACAGTAAAGCATGTGTATCGAATCAGTAAGCAATGCAATGTCCATGTTACTAAAGCAACCAGTCTCTAAGTTTCAATGTCCATGTCACTAAACTTATCTTCAGTCCAAGTGTGAGCGTCAACCACCGCAGAGGTATCCCCAACCCAAGGATAAGCCCCAGGGGTAAGGGAACATGGGCCCGAATCACGATCAGTAAGAATCAGAAACACTATCAGTATAAATCCCGAAATCACTACATATGCCGGCACTGGGACTCTTGAGATTCCGTTAATCGAACTCATACTCAAACTACCTCACCCCCCGCGGTCTACATCAAATAATGACCATGAATCTAAATACTAGTCGCTCCATGACAAGTCTACGCGAGAACTGGAGACAGGGTCTCCATCAAGTATGTCTTGACTGGTATCCAAGATAAATGGACAATACTCGATATATTACCTATGACACTAATATAAGTGCTTACATACCCATCCCATACCAGTTATAGTTACACTTATATATACCCCATAGGCGTCGACAATAGAATAACTAACTGATTCCGCTGATTGTGTACAAGTATGTATCACTTCCATTATTCAATCTCGCTTTTACACTAACGTACTTACCACAATCCAATTACTAACATTTATCGCTTGGTAATGTAACACGGTTATTAGGATATCGATGCAAATAAACACTATTCACAAGGGTATAATAGTCATGCAACATGATGGGGGTACAGTAAGTGCACTACTGAATACATGTGAGCAACCGGTATCGGTTGGATTAGAAAAATCACATAAAATCACACGTGTATAATTTGGCAAAACAATATAAAAGGCGTAAATAGAGTATTAAATTATCTCTACAGTAAAATTGGTTTCGAGTTTATCGGGTTACATGTTTTCGAGTTACGGTCATTTCATTTTAAGTGTTCACTGCTGGAAATCCAGTTTTTGAACTAGAAGTCCGTTTTGTAACACGTTTTACTCTCTGTTGGGATCATAATTAGGCAATGCTACAGTTAGATAATATTTAGATTTATCTGTTATGTTTCCAACTCATCATACGGATAAAAAATATCCACTGTACACAGGGAGATATGCACTATTTAAGGTTAAGCTATACATTCTAGTTCTGCACGAAACTGTAGCACACATTGACGGTTTAAAAAGTGTTATAAATATCAAACGACACTGGAATGTAATGAAACTAGCACTGTTAGAAAGATAATTCAATCCTATACGTTTCTATATATGGTTCCACACACTTGTGCACTTAAACAGGGAGAAACATGAGTTCCAAAACGGGTAAAGGTAAAGACTCTGGCTCTGAACTGCAGTCTAGAGTCATGAATTGCCTCTATTTTCGTCATCGTGTTATAGCCGTGTCAAAATATAAAACATAGGGGGTTCTATTTTATCGAGTCGTCTTCGATACGGGCCCTCGAACCCAACGGTATATATCTAATTTACTATGATTTTCATAAGCTACACGTGCGAGGAATTTCAGATTTGATGAAGCTCAATGGGGGTGTAATTACATGATGTAAATTTCACTATTTTCAACCCAAATTCCTGCATGATGTTCTTTATCAGCAAACGGATCTATCTATAACAAGTTCCTCCATATTTGATTAAGTTTACACATAAGATTCACATAGGTTTAGCAACCGATTAACGATCGAAAAGTTGATTCAATTATTTGGCCTATACGAAATTAATTCACGGGTTTCTATAAGCTATTAATTACAACATAATAAGCTCGATTATGTCCCAAATAGTATTGCCAAATCGATCATGAATTATTGATAAAAGTGCTATGGTATTTTTCGATATTCTATATACCTATCGATATGAATAAAATAGCATGTAAACAAGTGAGGAGTTCACTTGCCTGAAGATGATTGGGAACACAACCATGACGACGACGACAACAATGACACGATCATGGCGCAACGACAACAACGCATGCAGCAGCAGCAGTAGCAACAACAAGCTTGGGCTCGGCTCTGGCCCGAGCTCTCGGCGCAGCCTCGCACAGGGGATGCTGGCGATGACGGTGGTCTCGTGGGGGACGAAGTGTTCATTGGAGAATCAGTGAGAGGTGGTCACCGGCAATGAAGTAGAAGCGGTCGTCGAGGGTGCAGTGGGCGGCTATGGGTTCTTTGGTGCAGGAGTTGGTCGGAGTTGGGCTCGGCTGCAGGAAGAAGAAGGATACCACGATGGTGTTTGGAGTTCTAGAAGATGGTGAGGTTTCGGGAAGAGGAAGTTCTCGGATGGAGTTGATGGACGGAGGTTGTCGAGGGTGTTGGCAGGGGCGATCGAAAATGAAGGGAGGTGGAGGTGTTGGCTATTGTACCCTCAAGGCAATTATTTTAATCGCAGGCAGGTGATTATGATGATTGAGAGAAGACATATACGGGTAGAACAGTCTTACTCAAAATGATAGTATACTATCTGGTTTGTCTTTATCATCATGTACATGCATTATGTAGTATTACAGATCACTATTACATGTTGATATTGTCCATAGGATTCTTGTTTGACTACCAGCATTATGATGACGATCATATACGTGGGAGCTGGGTGGTCTATAAGCACCTCCTTAAATGTCTCTAGTCGATGGAGTATTGAGACTGGTCATTGATACCCCAGAGTAGACTAGTGTGTACTTATCGAGACCCCGACGAGGAGCGGTTGCCGGTCTCACAACCCATTGGTGTCAGTTAGTCACCTAAGATAGTATACAGGTGCTCATTGGGTTATGAGTACACTGTATGGACTCGCCGGGAAAATGCTAGATGGTATTATACCTATTGTCAGATAGCAGTTCCCAGGTGACACGTGTACAGGTTATTCTGTCGACCCGAGATTGTCATTTTCTCATGTGAGTTCCCACTGTGCTTTGATTACTACCCTACCATGGCTCAAAGGAGTCATACAAACAGGTTTTAGTTGGGTACAGTCTCGAGCCACATGGAGGCAGTGAGCGGATCGTCGGGGACTCGTCTCTTCCGGTATTGGGGGTTGATGTCGCGTTGTGCATGGGTGGCCATCATCAGAAATCCTTGGCCAAGATAGTCGAGAATTACTGATTTGGATTAGTAGTTTCTCAGTTGGTGATGGGTTTCATACCGACACGAAATATCGCGTTATTAGTGGTCTGACTTTATCCACCCTCTAGACTTGATATGCGATACTCTTAGACGAACGGACCGGAATGAACGGCGATTCTCACAGACAGGCTCAGTAGGGGTTCAGATGAGTTTGCTCGTCGGCCTTTCTTTCGCTCAATACCTGGGTAGCCGTTACGTACAGCTAGTGCCGCTGACGTGCTTGTGGTTAAACCCACTGCCAGCGTATTGACGAGTCTTTAGAGTCTCACACAGAGGGTTTCCCTTCTTCGGGCGAAATGATGTAGAGGCTGTATGGTTTTTCGGTAGGGTTCGATCATATACGTGCACTGTGCATGTATCATGATTCGGATGGATAATACTAGTGGGCTTTGGTTTAAGCCGGATTCTAGTATTATATTATTGGATTATTTTCGTCTTTTTGTATTCGTATTTTTCGGAATACGGATACGGGTATGTATATACGGATGAGGGGTATTCTTGTAATTTATTACAAGGTGCTTCTAGAAGATGCCACCTTATTTTTTTATAACCATTTTGATAAATGGTTAATGAGGTGGAGAATGAGGTGTGACATGGCATTTATGGAAGCATGGCTCACTTGATGACTCATGGTGTGACTCATGAGTTACTATTGTGGCATTCTTGATATTTGTTGTGGTGAGATATTTTGAGAGGCTTGAGCTTTTCATTTGTTCACAACACTTAATCATTTTTCTAAGGTGGCTTCACACTCTCATCTTCTCATGCTTCTTCTTTTTCTACCTCCACCCTAAAAGTCTCATGTGTTGAGAAACCTAGGGTGTTTGGAGACAAATTAATCCATAATTAGATTCTACATCCTCCAGGCTATTTAGTTTAGCGAACTAGGTACCCTAGTTACCTCGGCTATGGGGTTGGAGCTCGAACTACAAATCCTCAAGTGGATCATCTTCGATGAAGGAAGACCGACGATCAAGCTTGATCATGATGGCCTCTAGGAGCTTAGGAAGATAGTTAAAGACCGAAGAACATTGATCATTCGGTATAACCATTCTTAACTCCTCTTTATGTTTGCTAGATTAGGGTTAATGGTCGATTCGGATTCTGGGGTTATTCTAGCGCCAGTTTTATAAAATTTTTGTTCTGCATTCGGTCACGGTAGATGGCCAGGATGCTGGCATAACCCAACATGGTATCAGAGCCAACCCATAAATCCTTAGCTAGCAGTTTTAGACGATGTTAAAGTAACAAACCGAAACAACTCCGAAACAATACGCAATATATTTAAGTTTCTGTCGAATTTTCAGAGTCGTCTAAATTTTTTTTAAACAATTGCAGAAGGCTATTTATGTTGTATCTAGAATACACATAAAAAATGAGATACAAATTCCTCTAAGTGGCCGGCGAGAATGCTTGAAATCCCGGCGCCCCCGGTGTTTGGAGGGACTTGGGTTTTGAAATTTTTTGTGTGTTCTGGGATCTTGAATATTAGGTTTTTGGTATTTTTTGTTTTTGCCCAGATTGCATATTATGTTATCTTTGGTTTGGAAGCAATCCGGGGTATTTCGAAGTCGCTATTTTTTAACACTATTTAAAAGTTTTCAGTGCATACATTACTATCTGCGACCGTGAATGTCATTAGAGCGGTATAACTCGTCTAACCGCTATATGTTCTTTTAGACGGGTTTGCGAACATGACATTCACTTTGATGTTCTGTGTTGTGCAGAGCTTGTGGTTGGATTATCGTGGTGGATAGCCAGTGGTGCAATGATAGTTGTACAGTTCAGATTTATTTGTACATTTGATATTACGGGACGAGCGTCCGACATGTGGACTGCCGTCTCTGTCAGTTTGTATATTAGTTGTTTGGGGCACGACCGGGTTGAGGTCGATGTCACCCTTGTACATATATTTTCTTTTTCTGTACTAGGATTACCCCGTGGTGGAGTGCTCGAATAGCCGGGTTCTAGAGGGCAACGGGCCCGCATCTCATGGCGTTGAGACAGAGGGGTCCTTATTCTAAAATTGGCAGGCTATTCGTCGCACTCATAGGGGGTACAGGATGACCCATGGAGGGGTGCTCAAGTTACTGGATTCTGTGAAGTGCTGGGTGGCCCATTCACTTTGTTGATTGGGGTTGCCTTACTTCTGGGATTGGCGGATAACTTGCCGCGCTCGTAGGGGTCCAGGTTTTCATTGCACAGGCTATCCACACGACAGGGAACGTCGGGTCTCATTTGCGGCTCAAATGAAACCCGAGGCTCCAAGATTATCCACCATTATGTGTTGCTTGCTAAGATTCTGTGATGTTTCTTATATCATGACTGGGACGAATGTTATATATATTTATATATATACTAGTAGTGTTGTATATGTTTTGTATCTGCGCTAGTCCAGCCCCCGCTTTGCCGTTAGTTAAGTAACCTAACGGTGCATGACGGGACCCCATGGCGAATGCGGATGGCATATACGTACATTGTATTTTCGTTCTTTTCTGGTGTGATATGGATTAATTGATGGGACTGCATTAATTCCGATTAATGCAAGGAAAACAAACCTATATATGATGTTGTTGGAACCAAGTTTTAAAAAAAACAGAAATTACAGACGTTTCCTTTTTCTTTGCAAAGTGGTATTCGGTTATGAATATCCAGCACCTCATTCGACGAGGCAAGAGCCGAGACCCCTTCACAGGGAGTTACCTTTTGAGCCAAAGTTTGCGTCAGTGTAATAACTTCACTATAGTCGATTCTTTTGCTTTGCATCGTGGTATTCAGTTAGGAATATCCTGCACCTCATTTGATGATGAAAGAGCCGAGATCCCTTCACAGGAAGTGATCTCTTTAGCAAAAGTTTGCGCCACTATATATTTGTAAAACCACTCGGTTCCTTCAACGATATCAAGTTCATTACGTTAAAGGTTTTTTTGCCAAAAACCAGCCGTAGCCCTCCGTCATTTCAGATTAGTATTGCTTAGTATTCATGCTACATATGTCGTGCATTGCCGAGGCATAGTGTTCGGTAGCTATGTAATGCTTTTCTGTCACATGGATATGTGGATTGGTTATGACAGTTGTACGGTCATGTTGGTATTGTCAAAGACACGTAGGGGTAGGTTTAACGCAATCAAGATAATGACGGGTTGAACTTGACTAGGACTCTTTGATATGTTGGCAATGTCAAGGTCACTTGAGTCCTAGGGACAAAAATCATATCGGGAGTTTCAAACATACAGCAAACTTTCCTGGTATGCGCATACCTTCTGGAGTGTGGTGACTTGAGTGGATTCCATCAAGTTATCATACGGTGATAGTTGGATCCCGATTCCTACTGATGAGTAGGTGTTACTCCTCGGGTGATTTTAAATGATTCCAACTAATTCTCCTTTTAGGGTTTGAGGGAGAATTCGAGGAAACAGTGGGAGCCATCCTGATTAGATAAAGTGATTGACCAATCTGATCTAGGTTAGAGTGCACGCTAAGTGTTTCTTTTCTCTCTCTCTTTGGCAGCAACCATAGCCTGACCTTAAAAACTCATGAACCAAGTTAATCGAACCTTCTTAAAATATTTTGGCTTTTGGATTGTCACGGAGTCGCATATATCATTGCCAATCCTAAATCCCTTTTTGAATTTCTCTAGAACACTTCGTATCACTACGAAAATCCATATTACTTGGATATTCCAGCGTATAGTTACATACGAACTCGAAGGAAATTGTTCCAGTTCGAGGATGGATTATGGTTCTGAAGAAATTGAATAGGATTATTCGGTTGTCTTTTCCCTTTATCTTCTCTCAGGTTGCGAGGGCTCCTGGTATTAGGAGAGCACACCTTTTGCGCTTATTAGATAGTCTTCTTCCAAACCATAGGCAGGTGCCGAAAGGTAGGGAAGGAAGAAAACCGATTAGCCTAAGTGTGGTGTACAGAAAGTAATAAGTAAAGACATTTAAAGGGATTAGATTAAGGGTAAAGGAAATTGCGACTGCTATCATTCATGACGAAACATCGTATTCCCTTGCCACTCCTATATCACCTTTGCATTTCTCCAGAACACTTCGTATCACTACGAAGATCCATATTGCTTGGGTATGACATCGTATAGTTACATACGAACTCAAAAGAACTTGTTCCAGTTCGAGGATGGTTTCTGATTCTGGAGAAATAGAATAGAATTATTCTGTTGTCTTTTCCCTTTACTTTCTCTTAGGTTGCGAGAGCTCCTAGAATTAGGAGAGTACACCTACTGCGCTTATTAGATAGTCTTCTTCCAAACCTTAGGCTGGTGCCGAAGGGTAGGGAAGAAAGAAAATCAATTAGCCTAAGTGTGGTGTACATAAGGTAATAAGTAAAGACATATAAAGGGATTGGAGTGATGGTAAGGAAATATACGGTTACAGTCATGAATCTGGATAGTGGAAGAGGCATTACTAGGAATACCCGCTTACCCTCTCGAAACATTTTCATGTTTCAGTTTTACTGTGCGATATTAATTGAAAACCGTTTTCCCAGTTAGATTCTAACTCCAGGGTATGTATTTACCAGATTTGATTCTCACATCTGTATGGCGTTACAGATGGTGAGTGGGAGTAAGATATTGGAAATTGGGTGATTAGATCCTCTATATATCAGAATTATTTGTAATTGGTGATACTTGAGGAAATCACATGGGTTTTGCCTGACGGCAAATATTTGGTTTTGAATATCCGTTGTTATGCACTAATTTCAAATTGATATATCTGTACGTTTATTTTATAAAGTGAAATATAACTTTTTGAAATTATGTCTATGACGTTTACCTATATCAGTTGATGATTAGGTAAGGTGCATTCAACAACGGTGTAATTCTTCTTAACCATAGTACAATTTTCAACCTACGACGCACAAGGTTTGAGTTATTAAACTCAGCGGATTTATACAAAGTATTGTATGTTGTCCGATGTCCGTTAGGACGAAAGGGTTGGTACTCATACTATATTCTATTTACTCATGACTTCTCCAGTTCTAGACAAGTATTTCGTTGAAATACAAGGTCCAGATGTTGAGAAGATATAAGTATAAGAGTAAAGTAGAGAACCATATGTTGCAAGTATCAGGATTCTTCAAGGTGATCGAAAATGTAGATACTTGTGTTAGGTATTCCATTGTAAGTAATGCTTTTGAGAAATTGCTTCTCTTTCAGGTTACTCATAGGTGGATGCATTCCTGGATGAGTAATGCTGCATGACCTTCTTCCATTTGGTTGGTATGCACTGGAAACAGTTGCATGATTTTTGAATCTGGTTCCAATTAAATTAGTGTTTTTATTTCTATATTGGATATATAGAATGGATTCATATCTTAACGATTTTAAGATATATGGAGTTGTCTAACTGATGCTTAAAACTAGAATCTAGACAAACTCAAGGCACGTTTCAGTAATAGCAGTTTGTGGGTTATCCCGGGCTTAGTCGAGGGTTAACTTTCTACCATCTGGAAGATCAATAGTTATATTGGTCTTGACTCGCCACCAGTTTTAGTAAAATGGTTTCTTTTCAGAAAACATTAGTGGGAGTATGGTAAAACTGGAAGTGATTCCAGAACCACAAACGATTATTGAAAATTTAGTAGAACCTAAAGATTCAAATGGTTTCAACGATCCATTAGCCACTCCGCAGATTTGGTGGGTAATATCAGGCATCCGAGAGGTACTTCGGTCTCCTCAGAGACGGTGACAGGGAGATTTATGATTACCCAAACTTGCCACTATTGCTGTTCTAGAGTATGAGGTCTAGCAAAAGAATAAGTATAACGTCGTTCTAAATTAGTTTTAGAAATGCACGTGTATATGACTCTGCCAGAAAGTTGTTGTAGTCAGTGGGAGCAGCGAAAGCATAGTGTGCAAATTGCTTATGTCTACTTAATAGACTAAAGCAAGTATAGCGGAGATAGATTATCTATTTTTGATGTGACAGTTATAGAGTTTGACTTTATCAGAATAAGAGATGGATCTGATAAGAAGGTAGTAGAGAGTGATGTCCTGGTATTTAGATAACATGCACTTAATAGGAAGAGATTTTCCTATACTACGATCGGTTATACTGTGGTTGTTACAAGGTGGTTCTCAAAATAGGATATGGATATAATATCGGGGATTCTGGTGACTAGATCTATGGTTTTAGATCTAGATTTGGGAAGTGTCCCAATTCGGATACTTTGACATTATTCTAAAGTGTGTTAGAATGGAAAACTCCTGGCGTGGTGGTGTACCCGCAGGTGATGGAGTCACCCTCTCTAAAATGATGTCTTTTAGACTGATGAAGAGAGGGATTTGCATGATTGGCATATCACTTGCTTAGGAAATTAAGTCAATCATGAGATGTCAAGTACAACACCTGATATTGTTTTTGCATTGGATGCAATAAGTATATATTAATCCAATCCTGGAGAAATATTGGGAAGCAGTTATGAACATAAGTGGACGTTCTTGGTAAATGGTAACGGCAGCCTCCTTCGGGAGGCGGTTATCATTTCAGGCTTCCAAGGTGACCTGGATGACAAAGTGGCTGTCAAAGTTATTGTTTTTCCTCTTTTAAGGGACAGTATGTTGGACAGATGATCCAAGCGGTTACTGTGGAAGGCATGACGCAGGATACTGATTAAATTCAGTGCATGATACAGTCTAAGAAGTTTGTTGGATTTGGAGTTCATTTGTGAACTGGGTCCCATCAGACATCCAGACAAATTCTAAGACAGGTATTGCTCATTTCAGGAGATAGTCTTTCTTCGCGAAGTTGAGATAAAGAGAGAGATAAAGATAGAAACACTGGAGCGGATCCACTCACTGAGGCTATTTCTCGAACACAATAGTTTCACAAATGAGCTTTGTGAGACTGATTAGTAGAGAAGTTGGGTGTTCGGTATCACACGGGTTGTGAGTATGCGTCACCGCAATAATTAGCCTTAAGTGCAAGTGGGAGATTGTTGGCTATAGTGCCCTCAAGGCAATTATTGTAATCGCAGGCAGGTGATTATGATGATTGAGGGAAGACCTATACGGGTAGAACAGTATTACTCAAAATGATAGTATGCTATCTGGTTTGTCTTTATCATCATGTATATGTATTATGCGGCATTACAGATCACTATTACATGTTGATAGAGCCCATAGGATTCTTGCTTGACTACCAGAATTATGATGGCGATCATATACATGGGAACTGGGTGATCTATAAGCATATCATTAAATGTCCTAGTCGAGAGAGTATCGAGACTGGGCATTGATACTCCAGAGCAGACTAGTGTGTACTTATCGAGACCCCGACGAGGGGCGGCGGCCGGTCTCACAAGCCATTAGTGTCAGTTAGACACCTAAGAGAGTATACATGTACTCATTGGGTTATGAGTACACTGGACGGACTCACCGGGAACATGCTAGATAGTATTATACCTATTGTCAGATAGCAGTTCCCAGGTGACATGTGTACAGGTTAGTCTGTCGACCTGAGATTGTCATTTGTCTCGTGTGAGTTCCCACTGTGCTTTGATTACTATCCTACCACGGCTCAAAAGAGTCGTGCAAATAGTTTTTAGTTGGGTACAGTCCCGACCCACATGGAGGCAGTGAGTGGATCGTCGGGGATTCGTCTCTCCCGGTATTGGGGGTTGATGTTGCGTTGTGCACGGATGGCCATCACCAGAAATCCTTGGCCAAGATAGTCGAGAATTACTGATTTGGATCAGTAGTTTCTCAGTTGGTGATGGGTTTCATACCGATACAATATATCGCGTTATTAGGGGTCTGACTTTATCCACCCCCTAGACTCGATATGCGATACTCTTAGACGAACGAACCGGACTGTACGGCGATTGTCACGGACATGCTCAGTAGGCGTTCGGATGAGTTTGCTCGTCGGCCTTCCTTTCGCTCCACACCTGGGTAGCCGTTACGTACAGCTGGTGTCGCTGACGTGCTTGTGGTTAAACCCACTGCTAGCGTATTGACGAGTCTTTAGAGTCCCACACAGAGGGTTTCCCTGCTTCGGGCGAAACGATGTAGAGGCCGTATGGTTTTACGGCAGGGTTCGATCATATACGTGCACTTGTGCACGTATCATGATTCGGACAGATAATACTAGTGGGCTTTGGTTTAAGCCGGATTCTAGTATTATATTATTGGATTATTTTCGTCTCTTTGTATCGTATTTTTCGGAATACAAATACGGGTATGTATATACGGATGATGGGTATTCTTGTAATTTATTACAAGGTGCTTCTAGAAGATGCCACCTCATTTTTGTTTATAACCATTTTGATAAATGGTTAATGAGGTGGAGAATGAGGTATGACATGGCATTTATGGAAGCATGGCTCACTTGGTGACTCATGGTGTGACTCATGAGTTACTATTGTGGCACGCTTGATATTTTTTGTGGTGAGATATTTTGAGAGGCTTGAGCTTTTCATTTGTTCACGACACTTAGCCATTTTTCTAAGGTGGCTTCACACTCTCATCTCCTCATGATTCTTCTTCTTCTACCTCCACCCTAAAAGTCTCATATGTTCAGAAACCTAAGGTGTTTAGAGACAAATTAATCTATCATTAGATTCTACATCCTCTAGGCTATCTAGTTTAGCGAATTAGGTATCCTAGTTACCTCGGCTATGAGGCTGGAGCTCGAACTACAAATCCTCAGGTGGATCATCTTTGATGGAGGGAGACCGGCGATCAAGCTTGATCATGGTGGACTCTAGGAGCTTAGGAAGATGGTTAAAGACCGAAGGGCACAGATCATTCGGTATAACCATTCTTAACTCCTCTTTATATTTGCTAGATTAGGGTTAATGGTCGATCCGTATTCTGGGGTTATTCTAGCGCCAGTTTTATAAAATTTTTGTTCCGTATTCGGTCACGGTAGATGGCCAGGGCACCGGCATAACCCAACAGGAGGATGATGGTGAACTCGGGTGAAGAGGTGAGGAGCTGAGCGCTGAGCTTGGAGAAGAGGCTGGAGACTCGGAGGTGGTTGCGTTCGATGGGGGTTCATCGGCGATGGGTAGTGGCGATGAGCTCGAAGATGCAGGGGTTGCAGTGAAGAGGAAGTGCGCCAGCGTTGTGGGGTTGTAGTGAGAGAGGAAGTAGGTGCTCGGGTGTGGGTTGGTGGAGGCGACGAGGTTGCAGGGGTGCGATGATAGCGGTGATGATGGCGGGGGTAGTGGAGCACCGGTGTGGGAAGATGGAGGGAGGGAGAGAGAGGGGGAGTTGGAGGTAGAGAAGGATGAAGAGAGGGGGTCGGTGGTTGAGAGGGAGGTGAGGCAGGCGAGGGGATCGCGGGGCGGTTGCGGCGAGGGCGGGGATCTTGGGGGTAGCACGAGGGAGGAGGATGACGTAGGGGGGGACGTTGGGACGAGGACGAAGTCGCGGGAAGGAGCGGGGCGTAGGGGTAGCGCGAGGGAGGCGGGAAAAGAGAAGGAGAAGGAGAAGAAGAAGACGTGGGCGGGGGGGGGGCTCAGGTCGGGTCGGGTAGGTTAGATTGGGTTTAGGGTTTAGGTTAGGAAGTATAAAATTAGAAATTATATTTAGAAAAATATAGAAAATATTAATTGTAAAATTTTAAATAGAATTTTTTTTGGGAAAACATTTATTTTAAATACGGAAGATATTTATAGGGGAACTGGGTATTACATCATAGTGTCTTAAGAGGTTGGATTCGAGTTCAAAGCCCGACCAAACCACCCCAATTAAGCCCCAATCCCCGCAGTCGGTCCCTGCCCGCCTCCAGGATGTCGCTACATGGCACGATCGAGGGTTCTCGATCACCCACGTGGGTGTGTGCCATCCATGGCCTAGGGCTGGATTTGTTGCCTGGGCTTGATTAGGCCTTGGCCCAAACGAAACCTCCCCCACAAATCATTTTTTTCTTTTCTTTTTTATATTTAAAAGGAAAATGATTTTTAGATTGATTTTTCTTTCACAAAAAAATTATTTAAAGTAGTTTTAAATATCATAAAAATAAAATTAATTCATGGAAAATTCTATTTAAACGTTTACTTCAATTTGTGACCACTTTGCCTATAAAGATTTACTTTCTAATTATTTAAAATATTCCCCAAAAATCTTTTTCTTTCCTAAAAATTCAAATTAAATTCTAAAAATTATATTAATTAGTTTTAATTATAAAAAAAACCTTTTGAAAGTGTTTTCCAATAAATGAAGTATTAAAATAATTATCTTGGCTCAATGAAAAGTCTTTATTAGGTGTTCGGAAATCGCAGACGTTGCTATGATCATTTCAAATCTTCTTCCAAAGGGAAAAAAATCTTCTTCCAAGGGGAAAAAAAAAAAGAATTTCCAGGTCTTGTTTTAAATAGTGACTTATTTTAAAACCCATGTATTTTCAAAATTGTGGAAAAACCTAATACTTATAAAATACGGATTTTCGAGACCCAAATAGATAATACGTAGATACTTTGGTTTTTTTACCCTTCAAATTCCAAGTTTACCTTTAAGGTGGATATATACATATGTTTATTTTCTCTCTTTGCCGCTCCTCCTCTCTCATGATTGTAGCTAAAAGTCCCTTTCTCCTCTCCCGCTCCTCACTAAATCCAGCATCTCCTCTATCAAAGTTTTCGATCTTCGCTACCTATTTTCCTCTCCTGTAATATCTTAAAATTTATTAGAGTTAATTATAATTTTATTAGCGATATAACACGGGTTTTTCAGTAAAACTTAGTTAATAATTACACACACACACACACACATTTATACATTTAACATAGGTTTCGCAATATGTTAGTTTAGACAAAAACCCAAATTTGTAGCCATGACACTTAAACTCTATAATTACAAACTAAGTGTTTTTTTAAAAAGAAAAGAAAAGAAAAGAAAAGAAAATAATGGGGGGACAAGAGAGCATAGTGCATTTATGAGAGAAAATAATTTGGTCTCATGGCTAATATTAGCTTTCTTCCATCATCTTTTTTCAAACTAAGTGTTTTTTTAAAAACAAAAGAAAAGAAAAGAAAATAATGGGGGGACAAGAGAGCATGGTGCATTTATGAGAGAGAATAATTTTGTCTCATGACTAATATTAGCTTTCTTCCATTATCTTTTTTTTTTTCTTTACAAACTAAGTGTTTTTTTAAAAACAAAAGAAAAGAAAAGAAAATAATGGGGGGACAAGAGAGCATGGTGCATTTATGAGAGAGAATAATTTGGTCTCATGGCTAATATTAGCTTTCTTCCATCATCTTTTTTCTTCTTCATTTCTTCTTCTTCTTTCTCTACCTCCTCTCCAAAATCTTTCTCTACCTCCTAAATCCCACACACTTACCCATTCAAAAATCCTCACAAAATCATACTTTTGTCCCTTCAAGAGTCATGTTGAAGCCAAATTCTTAATCTAAAGGCCACCTTGCAAGCTTAGGACCTCCATCAAGTTAATTTAGGGGTAAGCATGTTGATTAGTATAAAATATTGCACATTTGAATGATTATTTTCCCGACTGTTGTTAAGTTCTAAAAGGTGTTTATTGTAATTATAGAACATATGGGAGTTTATGTGTAAAAAGTTTATTATCATATGTTGCTACACTATAATTAACATACAACAACAACTGAGCCTTTTATCCCAAGTATATGGGGTAGGCTATATGAACCAATATGAGAATCACGTCGGGTCCAGCACATGAATCCTCCGCCTCCACTCACTCCTATCGAACAATATACTTTCATTGAGGCCTTTGGCAACCATATCGTTTCGTATCATCTCCATCCATGTTTTCTTCGGTCAAACTAAGTGTTTTTTAAAAACAAAATATAAGAAAAGAAAATAATGGGGGGACAAGAGAGCATGGTGCATTCATGAGAGAAAATAATTTGGTCTCATGGCTAATATTTGCTTTCTTCCATCATCTTTTTTCTTCTTCATTTCTTCTTCTTCTTTCTCTACCTCCTCTCCAAAATCTTTCTCTACCTCCAAAATCCCACACACTCACCCATTCAAAAATCCTCACAAAATCATACTTTTGTCCCTTCAAGAGTCATGTTGAAGCCAAATTCTTAATCTAGAGGCCACCTTGCAAGCTTAGGACCTCCATCAAGTTAATTTAGAGGTAAGCATATTGATTAGTATAAAATATTGCACATTTGAATGATTATTTTCCCGACTTTTGTTAAGTTGTAAAAGGTATTTATTGTAATTATAGAACAAATGGGAGTTTATGTATAAAAAGTTTATTATCATATGTTTCTACATTATAATTAACATACAACAACAACTGAGCCTTTTATCCCAAGTATATGGGGTAGGCTACATGAACCAACATGAGATTCACGTCGGGTCCAGCACATGAATCCTCCGCCTCCACTCACTCCTATCGAACAATATACTTTCATTGAGGCCTTTGGCAACCATATCCTTTCGTATCACCTCCATCCATGTTTTCTTCGGTCAAACTAAGTGTTTTTTTTAAAACAAAAGATAAGAAAAGAAAATAATGGGGGGACAAGAGAGCATGGTGCATTTATGAGAGAAAATAATTTGGTCTCATGGCTAATATTAGCTTTCTTCCATCATCTTTTTTCTTCTTCATTTCTTCTTCTTCTTTCTCTACCTCCTCTCCAAAATCTTTCTCTACCTCCTAAATCCCACACACTCACCCATTCAAAAATCCTCACAAAATCATACTTTTGTCCCTTCAAGAGTCATGTTGAAGCCAAATTCTTAATCTAGAGGCCACCTTACAAGCTCAGGACCTCCATCAAGTTAATTTAGGGGTAATGACCCAATCTTTAAGCATGCTGATTAGTATAAAATATTGCACATTTGAATGATTATTTTCCCGACTGTTGTTAAGTTCTAAAAGGTGTTTATTTTAATTATAGAACATATGGTGATTTATGTGTAAAAAGTTTATTATCATATGTTTCTACATTATAATTAACATACAACAACAACTGAGCCTTTTATCCCAAGTATATGGGGTAGGCTACATGAACCAACATGAGAATCACGCCGGGTCCAGCACATGAATCCTCCGTCTCCACTCACTCTTATCGAACAATATACTTTCATTGAGGCCTTTGGCAACCATATCGTTTCGTATCACCTCCATCCATGTTTTCTTCGTTCTCCCTTTTGCCCTTTTGCTATTGCCCATATCGAGAGTATCTATTCGTCGAACCGGTGCTTTCATAGGTCTGTGTCACACATGAACAAACCATCTTAGCCGGTTTTCCTGCATCTTCTCCTCCACAGGTGCTACACCAACTTTTGCACGAATATCCTCATTTCGCACCTTATCTTTTCTAGTGTTACCGCACATCCAACGAAGCATGCGCATCTCCGCTACGTACATCTTCTGTGTATGATGCTTCTTAGGAGCCCAACATTCTGTACCATATAATAAGGCAGGCCGAATAGCGCTCCGATAAAACTTCTCTTTCAATTTTAACGGAAAGTTACGATCACACAAAATCTCTGTTGCACTCCTCCATTTCAACCAACCAGTTTGGATCCTTTGATTAACATCACTATCGATCTCCCCATCCTTTTGGATGATGGAACCTAGATATCTAAACTGATCGCTCGGTGATATCTCTTGCCCTTCCAATGTTATACCAATATGGTTTTGACTTCTCTGTTTACTAAATTTGCAATGCATATATGCTGTCTTGGACCTGCTCAATCTGAACCCCCGAGATTCTAATGTTTGCCTCTTTAATTCCAATTTAGCATTAACCCTTGCTTTCGTCTCATTTACTAGAACAATATCATCAGCGAATAGCATACACCAAGGTACCTCATCTTGGATAGTTCTAGTAAGCTCATCCATCACGATGGTAAATAGGAATGGACTTAATGCATATCCTTGATGTAAACCAATTGTAATCGGAAAATCACTCTTTAGGCCGCCGCAAGTTCTGACATTTTCCACTACTCCATCGTACATATCCTTGATTATGTCAATATACTTGACGGGGATCCCCTTCCTCATTATTTTCCCCCATAATACCTCTCTAGGTGCCTTGTTGTACGCTTTCTCTAAATCAATAAATATTATATGCAAATCTCTTCTCCTCTCTCGAAAACGCTCGACAAGTTGACGAAGCAAATGAATAGCCTCTGTCGTCGATCATCCAGGCATGAACCCAAACTGGTTCTCTATTATCTTAATATCCTTCCTTAGTCTGTGTTCAATCACTCTCTCCCAAAGTTTCATGGAGTGACACATAAGTTTTATTTCACGATAGTTTGAGCAACTTTGAATGTCACCCTTGTTCTTGTAGATAGGTACAAGGATACTTTTCCTCCATTCATTTTGCATCTTTTTTGTCTGCCAAATCTTATTAAACAGATATGTCAGCCATTTAACGCCAATTTCTCCTAAGTATCTCCAAACCTCGATAGGAATCCCGTCAGGACCAACCGCTTTTCTTAAACTCATTCTATTCAAAGCTTCTTTAACCTCAGGTAGTCTTATTTTGCGCATGAATTCACGGTTTATATCTTGAGATTGAATGACAAGTCCATCCAAATTCTTAGTAAAGCTCTCATTGAACAATTTGTTAAAATAATCTCTCCACCTTTCTATGATATCCTCATCTCGAACTAAAACCTTCTGATTTTCATTTTTGACACACTTCACCGCACATAAGTCTCTGGTCTTCCTATTCTGCATCCGAGCAATCCGGTATATATCATTTTCAGCCTTTTTAGTGTCTAATTTCTCGTACACCTCCTTGTAGAGCTTAGATTTAGCTTCCCGAACAGCTTTCTTAACTTTCTTTTTAGCCATTTTATACTTCTCAAATCTCTCCACATCTCTACTTTTCTTCAAATCTTTATAAAAATCCCTTTTTATTTAATAGCAGCCTTTACTTCATCCTTCCACCATGATGTGTCCTTAGATGGTGGAGCACCACCTCTCGACTCACCAAGTAGATCTCTAGCTACCCTCTTGATACAACGAGCCATTTTGTTCCATGTTTTGTCTGAATCATCTTCCGACTGCCAATCCGCTTCTTGGACTAAATGATCTATAAAAGCCTTTTGGTTACCTTTTTTCAATCGCCACCATTTAATTCTAGGCTCTAGCTTACGTCTAATCTTCCTAGGTCCTCTTCTAAATCGAAAATCTAGAACTAAAAGTCTATATTGAGTGGTTACACTCTCACCTGGTACTACCTTACAGTCGATACAACAATCTCTATCTATTCTTTTCGTCAGAAAAAAGTCTATTTAACTAGCACTTGATCCACTTCTAAAAGTGAAAAGGTGGGACTCTCTTTTCCTAAACCAGGTGTCTGCGAAGATCAAGTCATGAGATAAGGCAAAATCTAGAATCGAGCCACCTACTTCATTCCTTTGTCCAAAACCAAAACCTCCATGGATAGTATCAAATCCACTACGACTAGTACTTACATGTCCATTGAGATAACCACCAATAAATAACTTCTCTCCACTAGGTATGCTTTGCACCACCTCGTCTAAATTCTCGCAGAATAGATGCTTACTAGCGTCATCAAGACCTATCTGTGGTGCATAAGCACTAATAACATTAAGGATCTTTCCACCTAGAATAAGCTTAACCAGTAAAATTCTATCACCTTTTCTCCTAATCTCAACTACATCCTCAAGCAACCGTCTATATATGATTATGCCTACCCCATTACGATTTTTATCTCTACCCATATACCAAAGCTTATAACCCCAAGGCTCTATGACTCTATTCTTTTCACCTACCCACTTAGTTTCTTGCAAACACATAATACCAACTCTCCTCCTAATCATCACCTCCACTAATTCTATTAGTCTACCCGTAAGGGAACCTATGTTCCAGGAAGCTAGACGGATCCTAGGAAACCCTTGCTTATTTGTCACTACACCCGGGGTCCGATATAGCGCGCCGTTTCTGGACGATACATAATAAGGGAAAATACATGCATATAATATTTATATAAAATATTAGTATTTAAAATATGCATATCGTATCAAATATTTCTAATCAATATTCTTAACATATAATATCATATAAAATGGTTAGGATAATATCTCAAAAATACCAAATACTACCAACACTTTGATTTGAGATATTGTGCAGATTAGCTCAGGTCTGGAGATCCGAGATGTTGGAATCAAATCTGCCGAAATGTGAAAGCAAATTATAAGATCTAGCAACGGCAAAGACTTATAGTAAGATTTGCAGAATATAGATATCAAAGAGATCTCAACATGTCAACACTAGAGACCAGAAGAATTTTCAAAATGTGATTCCACTATTCCGTCGCCCAACTGCGGCTAATGGCATGGGTACACGGCGGATCCGCGGCTCCTTGATGACCGTAGGATTTGATATTTTTTGGCTTGGACTACAACAGAATATATTCTCATATGGCATATAGGGTTTCTGGGTTAGTGACTATATAAGGGACCGAGAGCTATACTTTGAAGATCATCAAACCGAAGAGATCAAGAGATCCAAAGCGATCCACACATTCAGGTGATCATCAGCTAGTCATCTACCTCCAATAAGAGAGAGAGAGAGAGCGAGAGCAAAAACTAGGGTTCTTTGTAATCTACTTTGTACGGAGAGTTGTATGTATTCACCGCCGAAAACAGATACGGATCAGGATGGTCGTCTTGCCTGAATTTGGGGGCAGATACTATTTGGGTTTATCCGTCCACCTCTCCAAAGATGCCAAGTTGATTTATAGCACCGAATATCGGAGGTTTGGACGGATGCGGCCGTTGTAGCAGACTTCGTCAGATCCCCCCTCGTTTGTGAGGGGCTTTTTATTATGGGGACGCTCTTCCCTGCAGGCGCAAGCCCCTGCAGTTAATTACGTTATCGCATCGCGATAACCACTTTCTCCTGCTCCAGAAGTTCACTTCGTGTCGTGTGTGTTTGTTTTATTTTTGGTTGCCCGTGGATTGTATACGGAGACTAATTTATGTTGTTGCCCGTAGGGCGTGGATTAGTCCAAATCCGTATATTCTTAGATTTGGGTTTGGTTGGATTTAAGGATCGTTAATCTAGTTTGAGATTAAGATTGACTTAAAGTTTTGTTAAGGATACGTTGGTCCAATTTGAGACTAAGATCTACTTAACAGGGTTTTAGGATCATTTTTTGTTTTAGATCCAACAAGAGAGCATTTGGGTTCTGTTGTTTTAGTTTAAGCACGTTACAGTCCGTTGTTAGTTTAAGGACGTTTCGGTCCGTAGATCACAATTTTTGAGGCGAGGGTTTAGTTTAAGAACGTTTCGTTCCGTAGTAGTTTGAGGACGTTACGGTCCGTAGATCACCATTTTTTGAGGTGGGGGTTTAGTTTAAGGACATTTCGGTCTACAGTAGTTTAAGGACGTTACGGTCCGTAGATTACCATTTTTTGAGGTGAGGGTTTAGTTTAAGGATGTTTCGGTCTGTAGTAGTTTGAGGACATTACGGTCCGTAGATCAACATTTTTGAGGTGAAGATGTGGTTTAAGGTGTACATGTCAGCTTGGGAAGTGCACCCAAAAGCTGTTGGTTGTCGGGACCCGCCACCTCTCTGAAGACGTTAAGAAATTACAACGACATGTATCAGAGGTATGGAAAGATGTACCCTTGAATCAATTCCCCTATTTGGGGGAAAATGAAGTTGGTGGTCAACCCAGAAATCATTAGTCGTATTTTAAGACTAAGATTTTCTCGGGGGAATGTGGGATGAATATCGTTTTGGATATCATTAGTTGAGTGGTCATTAGTCATGTTTGAGACTGAGATTAGTTTGGGAAAACATGAGCACAGAGGCTCGGTTGATTTGGAGATCAAAGAGGTTTTAACCTCAGAAAGACTTAGCCAATTTGGGACTGAGTCTGATTTCCCAAAATTCTAAGCACTGGTATATGTTCAGCACTCACGTGTTCCCACGTGAGGCTCTGAATCAGTGTTAAACACTACACTTTGGAAGTGCTAAGGTGTGGGCACGTGAGGCATCCCAAAATGGGATCTGTTCTCTGGGTTCTATTCCCTATTTCTTTTTTTGTATAGAAGTGTTAAACACTTGACTTTTGGAAGCGCTCATGTGTGGGCACGTGAGGCGCCCCAATGTGAGAATTGTTCTCTGGGTTCTATTCCCCTCTTTCTTTTTTTGTATAGAAGTGTTAAACACTTGATTTTTGGAAGCACTCATGTGTGGGCACATGAGACGCCCCAAAGTGAGAATTGTTCTCTGGGTTCTATTCCCCCTTTCTTTTTTTTGTATAGAAGTGTTAAACACTTGACTTTTGGAAGCACTCACGTGTGGGCACATGAAGCGCCCCAAAGTGAGAATTGTTCTCTGGGTTCTATTCCTCCTTTCTTTTTTTTATAGAAGTGTTAAACACTTGACTCACGTGCGAGCACGCGAGGCGATTTTGTGTGTTTCCCTTTTCATTCATCAGATTGGTCCCGCTTAAACCTATGTTTATTAGGGTCCTTAGGGTAATTTATAGAACTTGAGGGGGGTTTTATGTAAAAATACTTTTATATACTTTTCAAAATACTTCCCAAGTATTTAGTTATCGTCTTTAGAGTTATCATGAATGTAGATTTTATAATTGTGATATTTCTAGTGAAAATATCATAAATTCATAATAAAGGGTATTTATTTGTAATATTGACTTGTATGGAATTCATGGTATATTAATGTAAAGTGATTCTTTGATTTGAAAAAGTTGGAATATTTATATTACAACAAAAATAGATATTTTGATATTACATATATATATATATATTTATAAAAATAAATTTTAATATATATTATAATTCTAGAAATCTCATTTTCTTAAGATTTTCGTATCTTAAATCTTTCGAGACCGAATGCTCCTTGCGGAGGTCTGTATCTCGCACTACTAAGCCCGAGGATCTGCGATAATCCGCACCATCCCGAACGGGTTCCCCAAAATGGGTTGTAGCGGCGCTTTACAATGATTTGTTTAAAAATACTAAATCTTGTAAAAATGGTTTTATTAGTAAAGGGTATTTATATGTAAAAGTTCGTTTCCCGTATTCTATGTTCCCAAAAAGTATTGTTCTATGTTTCATATGAGTGTTGTGAGGAGGTAGGTCATTACCTCGTGATCTACTTAAAGGTATAGCAAGTTTGTGATGTTTAAATGTCGAAAATGAAACTATATGGTATTTTAATGAAAAAGTACGGGAAAATGGAAATAGTAATTTCTTTTGATATGGAACTTGTTCAATATATTTTGTTAGTGTTTAATACTCAACATGTAATGGTTTAACAAGATTGTATTAAAGGAAAAGTGAGATTTTAGGAAGAACCGAATCGGAAATCGAATTTACTCCGATTCCGTCGGGTTTTAGAATTTCGTATTTTTAGAAAGAGTGTAGAAGGGGGAAGGTGGGACTTACGGGTTTAGCTTAAAGAGGAGAGGGAGAGAGAGTGGACGTAGTTTCCGGTGCGCCGTTTCGTCGCCGGGAACTCCTAGGGTTGTCGCCGGAAATTCGCCGGAGCTTCGCCTCTTTGTTCACTTCAAATGCACACTAGGGTTTCTAGGAATATCTTGAGAGTTTGCTCAGAATTTTGGAGTGAGGGGGTAGTGTGTAGGGGTTGTATTTATAGAGTTAGGCTAGGGTTAGGGTAGATGAAAGGTTAAAATGAAAAATGTGATAAAATATATTAAAATGTATTAAAAAGTGGAGTAATTGGGGTTTAAAGAGCTCTCTGGAACCGATCTACAGAAATTAAGTGTGCAGGGGTACTGGGGAGAGGAAAAGACACAAGTTTTATGTTGGGGACTCGACGGTCCGGCCGAGTCCGGCCGGCGGCGCCGGCTGATTCGGCCGAGTCGCTGGCCGATCCCGGCGGTTGTCGGGTCCCCTGACGGTTCATGTGCTCACCGGTGTATTTAACTTTTTGGGTGTCGTGGGGGTTTTGAGATATGCACGTATAAACTGTTGGTATTCTAAAAATCCAAAATAAAACAATATTAAAAATAATGTGGGGTATGGGATTTGAACTCTGGTGGCTTGGTTCAGCAGTGTAAGGTATTACCAATGAGCTACAAGCTCCTTCTTGCTATTAATTAGCAAAACAAATATTTAACTTGTGCTCAGGCAAAAGTACCCCTTTCTGTATTTTTTGAAAAAATTTGTAGAGAAAGTTGTACAGGAAAATTAGGGTTGTTACATTCTACCCTCCTTATAAAAATTTCGTCCTCGAAATTTGAAAAAGGAAAGTGTAACGGATTCAAGGAAAGTTTGGTGATAGAACTATTGGTAGCGTATCAAAATATATCAAAGAATGAAAGAATGCGAAAGTTTTGGTAAGATTGTAAAAGAGGTGAGGAAATTTTGGGTTAGGACAGATTCAAATTATATGAAATGATAAGATTCAAGGATTGTAAAGAATGTTTTAGTTGCTGGTTCTTGTGTTATATTGCTTAGGTTGTTCACGTAGAACAGAACTGCATGGTATGTTCCATACAGCTCTGACCTGCATGGGCCACCAATAAAACCTGTCACACCCCACTTCCCAATATACGGGCAGAGGACGCGACGGGGCCGCTACGTATTTCCTGTGAAGTAAATACGCTAAGCGTATCTAAGAAATATAAAAGTAAATGCACAAGAGACAAAAGATATAATTGAACAACAACTTTATTTATTCACATTCTTTCTGTATAATGCATGGAAATGTAAATACAACTGAAATAAAGCAATGCCTAAACAATGGCATAACAGAAAAGGAAATGTACTGAAATAAAGTGTACAATGAACTAAAGCTCTGGGTCTTCAACGAAATGGTCCAAGTCTTCAGCGCTGGGCTCGATCTCGGACGTGTCCAGATCACCTGACGACATTCAAAGAAGAAAGAAGAGAATATCGTCAGCGAACAGATCGCTCAGTGTTCAGTTGATAAAACTGCACATTTGTTATTACATTTTTCCTACCATTTTCATATTAAAATATGTCTTTATTATAATATATCATATATATGAGGGTTTATGTGCAAAAATACTATTTTCCATGTGTTGATATATTATAATTAGCATTTGGTAGGAAAATGTATATAATATTATTGACCTAATCCTAGTAGAACTAAGTCTACTAAATATTATATAAGTTGTTGTGCAGAATTTTCAGGTCTTAAATCAAGGAAATCAAGTTGTTGAAGAAGACCTGCCTAATTAAGAAATCAAAATTAAAAAATCAATTCTGGCAGAAGAAAAGAAAAGATTTCCAAATTCTGAAGGTTCCAAGGATCGCCAAATGTCACAACGAGCCAGCCCCAGAAAAATGATCAAAGGACCCGATCATCAGGCCGCGGATCCGCGGCCCAAGCACCTTTATGCCGCGGATCCGCCGCATTATTTTAGATATAGTGGCTAAGAAAATTTTGGGTGAATCTATACAGTTAGTTCCCTAATTTAGAAGTAAAGTTTTCTGGCTTTGGACTATAAATAAAGACCGAGAGCCTCTTGGAAAATTTATCAAGTCGACGCGATCACGAAGTCCAAGACGGCTCACGCATCCAGACTGATCATCAACTGTTCGTCTACCTCCTTGGAAGAGATCGAGAAGTAAACTAGTCTTTGTAATCATTTTCTAAGGAATCAAAGTGTAATGAATATTGTTGATTAATAAAGATAGCTTTCTTTTTCTTATTCTATTTCTTCGTAGTTTAATTATGCATTTTCTCTCCATCTCTTTTTCTCCCAACATGCACGAGTAATTCTTCGCTTGTTAGGGTTCGTAGGATTAGGGTAGGCTAATGGATGATGAACATCTCTAAACCCTTTTTAAGTCCTATAAAGTTTATAGACTTTATCAAAAGAATCATTAACATCCTAATCGGGCGCGCTAACAATTCATTGTTAGTTCCGACCGCGATTAAAGATTAGATTAATGATTGTTTTAGTCAAAGCTAGATATGAACGGAGTTCCGTGTCGAGATAAGGGTTAAGAGTGTGATTCCTTTTCCCTCCAGAAACCCTAATCTACATGCATCACCGTCTTTCTAGTTTTAAATCTATTAAAGGATAAAAATGGTAACTTTTAATTAATCGTCTATAACTACTAAATCCTAACGAACCCTACAAGCCCCTTTATTATATTAACTACATCCTTAAAATAATCTAGATCTATATTTTTGCATTCTTGCTTAACGTAGATCTAGAAACCATTCAACAAATTCTTTCTTCCTCCTCTCTTTTTCAACACATCTAAAGTAAGAGTAAAAGATTCAACGTTTCCCAGAGGACGACCCGTACTCATCTCGGTCTAGCTACACGCGACACCGTTATTGATTGCGGTTAATTACTACAAACACACTTTTTCGTAGCAATCAAATGGCGCCGTTGCCGGGGATACGTGCGTAATTTTTTATTCTTACTATTTGTGTTGAATTCTTATACGATCAATATCATAAATAAAACAAAACTGCAAATTGTATATTTAACGATTATTGTGTGAATTTTGCGAGGGAATCTGGAGTCACATACTTTAGGATACAGAGAGACAGAGACATTCATCATGATCCAGAAGAGGACAGGAGGCCATGTAGCAAATTTCATCAAGATCTCTCTCTCTCTCTTGCGGCGGAACCGCGGCCGGAAGTGCACATCGAAGGCGGAAGCGCGGCCAGTTAGAGGATCTAGGGCTCAAAACTTCTCTGGTAAGATTCTAAACTCTTTCTCTCTCCTCTGAAATCCAATAAAATATCTTTTCTGCAGGATTCTTTGCAAAATATCGCCGCTCAAAAATCTTTTTGCAAAAGTTTTGTGATTAATTTTGTTTTGCATATTTTAATACGGACTTTAAGGGGCAAAGACCAAATCAAGATTAGGTGGGGATTTCATCACCCTTCCTAAGCCCCACAAATCACAAACCGAGCATCTAGATCAACCCTTCATTAATTTAAAAAATATTTAGACCAGACTGTAAGGACTGTCGCGCTCAATAAGGACAGAGAAAGGTCGTGGGTAATCTATCGTTTATCCGCATTACTTTTGTAGTGCCTAGGCAAGAGTGTCAAAAGCTAGTGGTTTTTAATTAGGCCCACTACTGTGGTTCCTTCCCACTTACCTGGCACTTACCTGGCTACAAGGGTAGTACAGAGGCGGTAGAGGATTGATCCTGCGGCTTGTCTTTTGGAAATCTAGGAGCGGTCTAGAGACTGGACCTAGGTAATCTTAGTTCTAGGGTTGCTTCTGCATTTTAGAGTGATTTGTCTTGTGTCCCATTTTTTTCAAAACAAACCAATTTTAAATCACACACACGCTGCCACTTGCACTAAACCCGCTTAGTGCATGCTCGGCTGGACACGGGATCCTAGTGCCCGTCTTGTCCGCGATCCTGCTATCGACTCCGAAGTCGGTACTTCTTCATCTTCTTTTTTCCCACCACACACCACAACCGAGATGGACGCCACTCCATCAGAATATAACACCACGCTGCCACCGCCCGTAGGTGTGCAGAATCCACCTCGCATCTCTCTCCAAGAGAGATGCTATCCTATCCGTGGTCCCATTCCTACTTGTCTATCCATTCCACCAGCTAACGGGGATAATTTCGAAATTAAACCCCACTACATCAATATGTTTCCTAAATTTCACGGGCTTGAGTCGGAAGAAGCGTACGTTTTCATCACCAAATTCAAAAACGTATGCGCAATGATGGGTACTTCACAGTTGACTGTCGATGCTATGCGCTTGCGTCTTCTCCCATTCACACTGTGCGACTTGGCAGAAAAATGGCTTTATAATACTGCCGCACACTCTATTACTAATTGGGATGCATTCGTCATAGCATTTCTTAAGAAGTTTTACCCAAACCATAAGACTGCCCGTGTTAGAAGCAAGATCAACCAGTTCACCCAGCTTCCCAATGAACCATTTTGGAAGTGCTTTGAACGTTTCAAAGATCTTCTTGTCCAATGTCCTCATCATGGAATCAATAGATGAGATTTATGCCGAATAATATATGAGGTCATTAATCCAGCGACAAAGCAGATGCTTGAAACAAATTGTCAATACAATTTCATGTCTAAAGACGATGGTGAAGCTTGGAAATATTTGGAAGACCTTACTGAACACACTTTGCAATAGGAAAGCGTAAGACCACCTTCTTCTAAGGGAAGTATTCATCAGCTCGATATTTCTATCGCAGTAAAAGCCGAAATGGCAGCGATACAGAAGAAACTCGACGCTATTGAGAACAGGTTCTCATCATTCTCCCTAAATCAGGTCACGCTTTCTAAGACTGTCTGTGGTTGCTGTTCGGATCTTTCACACTTAACGGAAGAATGTCCTATGAATGCATCGTTTCAAACTAATGCTGCTTTTCAGCAGCGACCTAGAAACGACGCTTTTTCTTCTACGTACAATCAAGGATGGAGGAATCATCCTAATTTTGCTTGGAACCAAAACCAATAAAGTAATTATCAAAGACCTCCTCCACAGCAACCACAACCATAGAATCATCCCCCCTTTCAGTCATATAATTTCCAAAATCCGGCCAACATTTCTACACCACAAGTGGCCGGTACTGACAACTCACTTGCACAAACTTTGGATATGTTCATGAAACAATCCATGCAATTGTCGGCTGAGATGAAGTCTTCTATTGATACCATAACGAAAAACTCCGCCTCCTATGGTGAGAGTATTAAATCATTAGAAAACCAAATCGCACAGTTAAACGCCGCAATGAGTGCGAGAGAGAAAGGGAAACTCCCATCTCAACCCATACCTAATCCTGGCCACTCACAAAGTTATAATGTGAGTGTCGTTACTACGTTGAGATCGGGAAAGGTGCTGAATAACCGAGTAGGTGAGCAATGTGATGATGTCAGTGACACCAATGATACCCCAGGTTCTTTTTCTTCCCCTAATTCGTCTAGTCTCCCACCTTCACCCGAGCCTATTCTCCGTTTTCCCCAAGGCTCGAACCCTTCGCCCATTTCCTCAAATCCACCTAAAACGATCCCCACTCCAATTCTGGGATCCACTCCATTCCCACAATCCTCTCCAATGTTGGACCAAACCCTTATTGATAAAGCACTTTATCCAAACAGATTAAGGGGCAACAGACCAAGTCCACAAATGGAGAAGATTGTGGAAATTTTTAAGCAGGTTAACATAAACATTCCTCTCCTAGATGCTATTCAACAAGTTCCGTCATATGCGAAAATCCTAAAGGACTTGTGCACTAGGAAGAGAAAAGTTCAAGTACCTAAAAAAGTTTTCCTTGCGAGTAATGTGAGCACTGCTTTTACACAAGAACTATCCAAGAAACGAAAGGACCCCGGAAGTCCTACAATTTCTATTTCCATTGGGGGTAAAAATATCAATCGTGCTCTACTCGATCTAGGTGCTAGTGTTAACTTGCTTCCGTATTCTGTTTATGAGCAATTAGGGATCGGAGAGTTAAAACCTGCGCATTGCACTCTTCAGATGGCCGATCGATCTATCAACCAACCTAGGGGTGAGCTAGAGGATGTGTTAATCAAAGTCGGGGAATTCATATTTCCTGTGGACTTTATCGTTATTGATACACAACCTGTGGCAAACCCACGCAATCAAATCCCGGTGATACTCGGTCGACCCTTTTTGGCCACTTCCAACGCAGTAATCAATTGTAGAAACGACTCTATGACCCTATCCTTTGGAAAGAAGTCAATTGAGCTTAACATTTACAAGTTGGGAATTGAACCCTCCGAACCCTATGCTCATGTGTATTCTGTCGAATTAATGGATGTCGACAGCAGCGAATTTGATCAACCTCATGATACTGACTCTTTTCATATGTTGTTGTTTGACCCAACCATGTACTCTTCCACCGAGTTGTCCGGGTCAACATCTAACGCTGATGAGGAACTTTTTATAGAGTCTGACGATCACCCCATTTTTTTTGATGACATTATTCTTCGGGGTATCGATGAAAGCTTTGAGGAAATTTTCGTTGATGAGCTCGCATTTTTACAAGACACGGGTGTTGAGATGAATCAAATCCAAGATGAAGAAATTAGACCTCCACCCCTTCTTTTGGATAATCATGATAATGCGAGTAATCCATCATTACTATCACTGTGTCATCTCTCCAAATTGAGACGCAATCCTTTTCCATTACACCTCTTATCACCTCCCCACTTCTTCACGTCGAAAGGTGACATGTTCTTCCACCAACCTTGGTGCTTCATCGATAAATTTTTTGAATGGTTGGTGTTGACCTTCGGTCTTTGCAAAGCTTGGCATTGACCAATAACCTTACCCCCCTCGTGTGATTTTAAAAGATTAATATTGTTTAACTCAAGTTTGGGGGGGGGGTTATATTTTGGCTCTTGAAAGAAAAAGAATTTTTATAAAATTGTGAGCCAAAAATAAGTTTGGGGGAGGATTTTCACTTTCATATATTCTTGCCCCCATTAATAATTTCCTCCCAAATCTACAGGTTTTTGAGCTTAACGGATGACATCAGTGAGGACACTGCTGTAAACAGGTTTTGGGGAGGTTTGTGCTTATCTACGCATACTTTGCATTATACTATATATAAGCACAATTTTTTTTTTGATAATAAAAGAATAGAAAGTGAAAAATTATATATGAAAGATAGGAATAGTTTAAGAAAACCAAGAAAATTAGAAGTTTTCTTAAACAAACTGGTAATAAGTAGTTATGAGCTGTTGTCCCAAGGGTTAGTAAGATGAAGGAAGTCACTAATTTAAGGATAAAAATAAGTCTGAAAAATAGTCTCTATTCTGAAAGCCAAACATTTGAATGTTGATACCCTACTATATGCACTTACACACGTCTTGAAACTCGGGATAGTAGAGGATACCTTGAAATGCTTTTGTCTAAAAGCCAAAATATGAAGGAAATAAAAAAAATGAAGAAAATATAAAAATGGTGAAAAGAAAAAAAATGAACACTGGTTTTGTTATCGCCAAGGCAGCAATAAAAAAATATAGCGAGGGTGCCTCTTAACCTAGTGCCCTAAGGCCAACTGGTCTAGGAGTCACTGCTAAGCCTTAGGTGGTGCAAGACGAGGAAAATATTATCACCGAATCAGTAAGCACATGAGTAATCGGTCGGTTAGTAGCTCAAGAAGTATTAACGGTCGCATGAAAATGTGTGAGCAAATCTAAATATTCATCAAGTTAAAAAGTACTGAGGTAGATGGACAAGAGTATGATAGCTTGAATTGAATTCTCCGAGTGTAGGGATGTCCTTTCACACACGTAGGGGTATATGATCAATGTTTGGACGAAAGGTAGGAATGAAGAATAAAGACGATGTTTTATTGAGGGATAATGTGATTTCTGACATCTTTTCATGACTATTAAGATAGGGCTCATGAAAACTGAAAAACTAGTGTAGTTGGAAACTCTCATTTTCAAAGTCTTTCTTTTATGGTTCTTATCTTTATATGTAAATTTCACCATCTCTCTTTCATTATAGGATTTTGTGGGTGTAATCCGCTGAAAACCCTCAGGAGACAACACTCCTCCCACTAGGGACACCTAGAGGTTTAACGGCTTGCTGCACGTGCTCAGTGCAATCGTGTTGCCTACGAAAGTGTGCTTAGTTTTCTCCCTTCTTTTTCTCCTTCTCTTGAATAAACTAGTTTGCTCGGGACGATCAAAGATAAGTTTGGGGGTATTTGTTCAGTTGATAAAACTGCACATTTTTTATTACATTTTTCCTACCGTTTTCATATTAAAAAAGGTTTTTATTATAATATATCATACATATGAGGGTTTATATGCAAAAATACTATTTTCCATGTGTTGATATATTATAATTAGCATTTGGTAGGAAAATGTATATAATATTATTGACCTAATTCTAGTAGAACTAAGTCTACTAAATATTATTTAAGTTGTTGTGCAGAATTTTCAGGTCTTAAATCAAGGAAATCAAGTTGTTGAAGAAGACATGCCTAATTAAGAAATCAAAATTAAGAAATCAATTCTGGCAGAAGAAAAGAAAAGATTTCCAAATTCTGAAGGTTCCAAGGATCGCCAAATGTCACAATGAGCCAGCCCCAGAAAAATGATCAAAGGACCCGATCATCAGGCCGCGGATCCGCGGCCCAAGCGCCTTGATGCCGCGGATCCGCCGCATTATTTTGGAGATAGTGGCTGAGAAAATTTTGGGTGAATCTATACAGTTAGTTCCCTAATTTAGAAGTAAATTTTTCTGGCTTTTGACTATAAATAAAGACCGAGAGCCTCTTGGAAAATTTATCAAGTCGACGCGATCACGAAGTCCAAGACGGCTCACGCATCCAGACTGATCATCAACTGTTCGTCTACCTCCTTGGAAGAGATCGAGAAGCAAACTAGTCTTTGTAATCATTTTCTAAGGAATCAAAGTGTAATGAATATTGTTGATTAATAAAGGTAGCTTTCTTTTTCTTATTCTATTTCTTAGTAGTTTAATTATGCATTTTCTCTCCATCTCTTTTTCTCCCAACATGCGCGAGTAATTTTCTGCTTGTTAGGGTTCGTAGGATTAGGGTAGGCTAATGGATGATGAACATCTCTAAACCCTTTTTAAATCCTATAAAGTTTATAAACTTTATCAAAAGAATCATTAACATCCTAATCGGGCGTGCTAACAATTCATTGTTAGTTCCGACCGTGATTAGAGATTAGATTAATGATTGTTTTGGTCAAAGCTAAATATGAACAGAGTTCCATGTCGAGATAAGGGTTAAGAGTGGGATTCTTTTTCCCTCCAGAAACCCTAATCTACACGCATCACCGTCTTTCTAGTTTTAAATCTATTAAAGGATAAAAATGGTAACTTTTAATTAATCGTCCATAACTACTAAATCCTAACGAACCCTACAAGCCCCCTTATTATATTAACAACATCCTTAAAATAATCTAGATCTATATTTTTGCATTCTTGCTTAACGTAGATCTAGAAACCATTCAACAAATTCTTTCTTCCTCCTCTCTTTTTCAACACATCTAAAGTAAGAGTAAAAGATTTAACGTTTCCCAGAGGACGACATGTACTCATCTCGGTCTAGCTATACGCGACACCGTTATTGATTGCGGTTAATTACTACAAACACACTTTTTCGTAGCAATCACTCGGTAAGTCCCAAAGATAAGGGAGAAATAGAATAGAAAGAATAAGAAGGAAACTTTTAAAATTGTATTATGTTGATATAATTGTATTTAGTGTTAACGCCGTTGTTTGTAGCTTAGTACAGAATGATGCCAGTGTATACGAGAGGAGTCTCTATATGCTAGAGACTAGGGAAAACTGAAAGTACGAGGCTCCGTTAGAAAGCCCGGAACAACGGCACACTGAATATAGGTTAGGTGTCTTAATCTTGCAGTCTCGTGCCACTTCTAACACCTTCCGTACCAATCTACCCCTTAAACCCCGAGATGTCTTGTTTGCACAGTTGTATTGTATTATCTTGTATTGTAAACTGTATAGATTGTATAATTGGGTGACTTACCGAAACCATGATATCAGTAAATGGATGTAGCTGTAGAATCATGGATGTAACTGGAGAATCATGTAAATGGAAGTATATCCATGGTTCGGTTCAGTCAATATAGATTGAATAGATTCATGTTGAATTGTAATATTATAGATTGCAGATTGTAGATTGTACTTGAATCATATTCAAGTCAGTTTATTAATGAGACTCAGTCAGAGTCAGACAATTAGAAAAGTAAATTGAAGTCCTGATGGTTTTGATGTTATCGGTAACCGCTGCACATGGGCGACAGGATTTGTGTCTTTTTCAAAGACGATTACCGTATTGATAACACCGTTGTTAAGTTGTCTACCTTAGATAGGCAAGCACCCACTTCTCCGGCTCCCTGAGGCTCAAGAGATTGGTCCCGCTTAAACCTATGTTTACTAGGGTCCTTAGGGTAATTTATAGAATTTGAGGGGGGTTTTATGTAAAAATACTTTTATATACTTTTCAAAATACTCCCCAAGTATTTAGTTATCGTCTTTAGAGTTATCATGAATGTATATTTTATAACTGTGATATTTCTAGTGAAAATATCCTAAATTCATAATAAAGGGTATTTATTTGTAATATTGACTTGTATGGAATTCATGGTATATTAATGTAAAGTGATTCTTTGATTTGGAAAAGTTGGAATATTTATATTATAACAAAAATAGATATTTTGATATTACATATATATATATATTTATAAAAATAAATTTTAATATATATTATAATTCTAGAAATCTCATTTTCTTAAGATTTTCGTATTTTAAATCTTTCGAGACCGAATGCTCCTTGCGGAGGTCTGTATGTCGCACTACTAAGCCCAAAGTTGTGCGATAATCCGCACCATCCCGAACGGGTTCCCCAAAATGGGTTGTAGCGGCGCTTTACAAATATTTGTTTAAAAATACTAAATCTTGTAAAAATGGTTTTATTAGTAAAGGGTATTTATATGTAAAGGATCGTTTCCCGTATTCTATGTTTCCAAAAAGTATTGTTCTATATTTCATATGAGTGTTGTGAGGAGGTAGGTCATTACCTCGTGATCTACTTAAAGGTATAGTAAGTTTGTGATGTTTAAATGTCGAAAATGAAACTATATGGTATTTTAATGAAAAAGTACGGTAAAATGGAAATAGCAATTTCTTTTGATATAGAACTTGTTCAATATATTTTGTTAGTGTTTAATAGTCAACATGTAATGGTTTAACGAGATTGTATTAAAGGAAAAGTGAGATTTTAGGAAGAACCGAATCGGAAATCGGATTTGCTCCGATTCCGTCGGGTTTTAGAATTTCGTATTTTCAGAAAGAGTAGAGAAGGGGGAATGTGGGACTTATGGGTTTAGCTTAAAGAGGAGAGGGAGAGAGAGTGGACGTAGTTTCCGGTGCGCCGTTTCGTCGCCGGGAACTCCTAGGGTTGTCGCCGGAAATTCGCTGGAGCTTCGCCTCTTTGTTCACTTCAAATGCACACTAGGGTTTCTAGGAATTTCTTGAGAGTTTGCTCAGAATTTTGGAGTGAGGGGGTAGTGTGTAGGGGTTATATTTATAGGGTTAGGGTAAATGAAAGGTTAAAATGAAAAATGTGATAAAATATATTAAAATGTATTAAAAAGTGGAGTAATTGGGGTTTAAAGAGCTCTCTGGAACCGATCTGCAGAAATTAAGTGTGCAGGGATACTGGGGAGAGGAAAAGACACAAGTTTCTTGTTGGGGACTGGGCGGTCCGGCCGAGTCCAGCCGGCGGCGCCGGCCGATCCCGGCCGAGTCCGGCGGTCGTCGGGTCCCCTGACGGTTCATGTGCTCACTGGTGTATTTAACTTTTTGGGTGTAGTGGGGGGTTTTTGTGAGATATGCACGTGTAAACTGTTGGTATTCTAAAAATCCAAAATAAAACAATATTAAAAATAATGTGGGTATGGGATTTGAACTCTGGTAGCTTGGTTCAACAGTGCAAGCTATTACCAATGAGCTACAAGCTCCTTCTTGCTATTAATTAGCAAAACAAATATTTAACTTGTGCTCGGGCAAAAATACCTCTTTCTGTATTTTTTGAAAAAATTTGTAGAGAAAGTTGTAGAGGAAAATTAGGGTTGTTACACAATTTATGGGGAGATCTGCTTATACAGATCTCAACCAGAGGAAGAACTAAGTTCTTATGCGAAGGGTTAAACCCTTAGAAAGGTCAAGATAGAATAATCTATGTTTATCTCTTTTTTTTACCTAGAATGTTCTGATGAAGCAAGTCTTTTTCGAGAATTAAATTCTCTTTTTCCTTTTTTTTGTATTCTCTCCTCTTTTTCTCTGTTTCTTTTTTTTTCTTCTGTTTGCTCCTATTTATAGAAGAAGAAAAAGAATCAATTTGTAAAGAAAATCTCTCATTGAGAGATCATGATTGATTTCATAATCAATCCAATTGTTCTGGTGAATTTTATTCACCGTTGGATTTTTAATCCAAAATCTCTCCGTTTAATAGAGAAGATTTTATTTGTTTTTAACCAGATTAGAAAATTCTTTAATAAGATAGAATTTTATTCTATCAGACGATCATCGTTGGATCTTTGATCCAAAGGTCCTTCGTCTAACAAAGAAGATCTTTCTAGTTCAAGGAAGATCAGGGAAATATTTCCCACATATATAGAATTTAATTCTATCAGACAGTTTAAAAAGATTTAAGGAAATACCTTTCCAATAAAGTTTTGATCCTTTTATTTAGAATTTAATTCTATCAGCTTGGAAAGTGTTTAGGTTCACTCACGTGTAGCACGTGACCCTAATAGAATTAATCTTGTTCGCTTATATGCATCAGCATAAGTGGGTATCACGTGTTAACACGTAAGCCTTTTTGGCCTCACGTGTAAGCACGTGGGGCTCAATTTTTGCCTATCAATTGCTTAAATGCAGCGGCTATATGCTTTGCATATAGCCGCTCACGTGTGGGCACGTGAGACCTGCACAGTGGACAGTTTTTTTTCCCTTTTTCTTTCTATATATATTTTTTATAAGGGAACAAATGCCCCCCCTAGCGTTATTCTCACATGGCTTGCACGTGAGTGCAACGCTGTCACCTTTTCCACCATTGGATTGTCTAGGGGAACGGGAAGATGAACCGCCCCCCATCATGTCTTATAAATGCAGGGCTTTTGCCTATGGGAAGACCGCTGTTCTTTCATCTTCTTCTCTACTTATTTTTCTTGAGAATTTAATTCTCTTCTTCAGAGCTTAGTTCTATGCCCGCTGAAATCTTAGAGTTAAACTCTGTTAAAAATTTTCCTTGGTAAGGATCATGAACGGGACCCCCTTTTTTTGTTTTTTTCATTGTAGATTTTAAATCCAGGGACAGAGCGTTGCTCTTTTCTTGAACTGATTTCTTAAAGATCCAAAGAACACATTTTTTGTCGATTTTGAAGCCTTGAATCAATGGGGATTGTTAATCCTCTTCTTAGGGTTTTATCCTGTCACCGATCTTTAAAATCCTTGGAATTTAATTCCATTTTCTTTGCCTCCTTGCCATGGGGGTTTTCTGGGATTTAATCCCTTTATTAAAGGAATTTA
Source organism: Agapanthus africanus (assembly GCA_030015575.1). Classification (NCBI taxonomy): domain Eukaryota; kingdom Viridiplantae; phylum Streptophyta; class Magnoliopsida; order Asparagales; family Amaryllidaceae; genus Agapanthus; species Agapanthus africanus. The sequence goes on from CM057337.1 coordinate 134,748,996, forward strand.
ATTCCTTGTTCACAGAGCTTGACTCTGAGAGAGACTCAGATAATTTTGGGAATTTTATTCCCTAATGCTCTCGGGTATTTGAGCGTTTTAATGTCCCTAATGCTGATTTGAATCTGTTGTGCTTTTTTTGTTTTTTAACGGAACTCGATTTAAGAGTTGTTTAAACTTTCCTGTTTACTTGACGAGAATCCTTTTTGATTCTCCCAATGATTATTTTGCCTCATCATTGGTGAGCCGCCATTTGGATTTTGTGGGGTTCATTGGTTTTGGAGGCAGTGGTCCCGTCACATCACGGTTTTATTTTATTTTATTTTACCGTATTATTTGTTATTTCATTATTTTTAAATGGGTTTTTTTTATTTTAGGAATGATGGCCTTGCTTCCCGACTTCCCTTACACTCGCTCAGAAGCCGCTTTTCCGTAGTCGCCATCGGACGAGGAGGTTATGGCGATGATCAGGGCGCATGATAGGGACCATACTAGTCTTCTCTTGTGGGGAAAGTGGTACGGTCTTATCATCGGGGGCCGCCATAGTTTTACCTGTGAAGAGCCGTCAGAATCCATCCGCTCTATATCATTGACGGAACGCCCACGGTCTGCTTATGCGGTGGAGGCGACTAACTGGACTCCCGTGGGCCGACTTGAGCCATCAATGATCGGGATACCCAACCAACCCATGGTGGCCATCGACATTCTAGGACGCCGAATATGTCAGGGTGAAGCTCAACCCTGGGGGCATGTTTACAAGGTAGGCATTATCCCCCGCCACCCAGTAGGCTACCTTCCCTGGGCTCGGTACATTCTCTCTGCCCAACGTGCACGTCTGAAGAAGGTCGGGCTGTACCAGGCAGTGTACGCTTCGTTGTTTTATTACCAAGACCCCCACGTCTGTTGGGTTAAAGCATTCCTGAATCAATGGAATCTTCCTACCAACACGTTCTTTCTAGGGGATCGGGAGGTCTCAATTTCACTGGAAGAGTTTCGCGAGATCTCCGGGTTGCCGATCAGGGGAAAGCACTATGAAGAGTTATTGCCTCCCGATGAATATGTGTTTGATACGGTACCTGCTATGCTTGATGACCTGTCGATTGAGAACGCCGTACGTCATAAGTACCCGAGTCTAATCAAGGTCCTGGGTATCTTTGAAAAGCTGTTTGTGATATCGGAAGGGCAAGGTGTCATCTTTGATGCTTTCATTGCTTGCTTCCTTCGAGAGGACGTCTTATCTAAAAAGGCTCCGAAATTTGCAAAAATTGAAGACCCTTGTGGATTAGGATTAAGGAATTTGCCGGCTAAGGAGGAAGACCTGCCGCATTTCTATATCCCAAACTCGTCAACCGTAGCTTTCGATGCAATTGCGGCCCCTGGCATGGACGAAAAGACCTTCTTCATTGGTTTTATCAATCTTTTGCTAAGCTGGTTCTCCATGCCGATGCATCGCCGCTTTATGAGAGCCTCCATTTTTTATCCTGCTCATCGCATAGCTGGAGGAGCACGACTTGCTGTTAGCGTCGCGGGGTTGTCTTATCTATATCACGGGTTAAGCGCCGTGGCTAATACTTCAAACCCGGGTGCGGAGACCGTGAATTTCCCCCTCCACTACTTCACGTCATGGATCGAGATGCATGTGCTAGGAGCGTTCGCTGCACACCAGCGACCAGATTTTTATGATGCATACACCTTCTCGTGGATCATGAGGTTGGTTGATGCCTCTGCTCCTGATCCGACCCAGATAGGGGCTCTCCGCGTGCTGCTGAATCCGTATTCAAATGAAGGCGGAATGGTGTTCAGCGATCGAGTCCTTTCCGCTCCAGCGGGGCCCGTTCAGCAATTGTTTGATTTATCGAAGGTGGGGTCCCGGATTTGAAACCAAAAGAGGTCATGCACCTATACTCAATCAGGCCAGGGTATCTGGTGTTCCGCCGGAATAATGCTGTCCTTTTTATGCGGTATAATCCGCACCGCTTTGCCCAGCAGTTAGGCTATGACCAGGACGTCCCCTTCGAGGCATTTTTAGTCGAGCCTGCTCTCTTCTTGGAGGTTACTTGCGACGTCATTCACCACTCTATGCGGTTAAACACTGGCTCCCTCTTTATGATCTCGGAGCCTAACTATCTCTTGAGGCCTGTTGGGTCCTTTAATGGTTGGTATCGCCACCGGGTTGGCTCCGTCATTGCAGAGGAGAGACGGATGCTTTTCGAGGGTAGAGCTCCCATTCCAACTCAGGCCACCGACGCCCCATTATGGCCGCGGTCAGTGATTCGCCCTCCACTGAGGGATAGCGGTTTGGTACTCGTCCCTAAAACCGCAGAAATAGAACCGACCCCTCATACTGCTGGTATGCCATGGCGCACTAGAGCCGAAGCGCGCACTAGAGCCGATGCAACAACTTCTAATAAGGAACCAGTGGTAGTGTCACCAGCGATGGTGTCACCAAAGGGCGACACCGAAGGTGAAGTAGGGCAGCATCATGCCAGAGCACCCAGGGGGAGGAAGCGCTCCTCCGTTAGCGTTAGCACAAGCTCCAAGAGCAGAAAGAAATCAGTCGCCGGCCTTCTCGACACTCTGTTTGAATCTGAGCCATTCATTCAGGATGAGCCGATATCTGTGCAAGAGCCGGACGATGGTCTTCTCTTTCCTGGTTCGTCTGCCGTGGAGGCCGCGCAGTTGGCTGAGGCTTTAAGGCGCTCTCAAGATGAGACTGAGAACGTGTGCGCCCCGAAAATAGCTTACCCCCCATTGCATTCTACGACGTCGAACCATCATTACAGAGGGTGCACATCGGTCCTCTGTTAATGGAAGAAGAACGGGCCCCTATACAGCCCATCTCAGTTGCCTCCGAGGACGAGCTTGCACTATAGACAGGTAGTCATTCATTTGCGGTTGAAGCCCGGCGAGCGTTTTTAATGAGAAAATAACAACGGCTCGAAAAAGCCATACTTCAAGCACCTTGGCGTATTAGTATGTGTATTTTTCGCGTCCTTCTTCTAGAGAGTAATTTGTATTACTTTAATGTCCTCTTATTTTTGCGCGATCTTTGCAGGGACTTCTACAGCGGAGGCGGGTTTGAGTCCGGATCAGGTCATGGCTGCAGATTCCATGAATATCTCCCATGACGCACCAATGGGTGTAGAAGAGATTACTGAAGCTGCTACCCTTACTGTGGAGCTTTCGGTGGCGGCTGGTGTCTCTTCCATGTCTACTCCTTTAGCAGAGATGACGTCATCGGCCATAGATCCCATGGACATCCCTAGCGACGTACCGGAGAGTGTAGAGGAGATTTCTGAAGCCGTTATCCCTGCCTTGGAGCCTTCAGCGGCGGCTTTTGTCTCTCTATTGAAGACTACCATGCCCGCCATAGGTTTTACAAATATCTTTAGTGATGCACCTGAAGGTGTGGAGGAGACTGCTGAGGCTGCCATCCCTCCAGCTCAGAGTGGGCGAAGCATTGAAGGTAATCTCATGTACATATACATTTTATTTAATGACCCTTCTGTCATCTGACTCTTTCTTTCCTTCAAAATTTCGGGAATTGGCGGCTTCCATTGTGGATCACTCTCCGAGAAAGACCTTTCAGCGCTTACTCGACATGGCTGCCACACAAGCAATACCCCCACAAAGCATAGTTCTTTCCTCAGGCCAAAGTTGGTATGCTTTGCCCTTCTAGTTTTATATTTTCATGATGATGCTGATATGCCCTTTATTTTAAATCACAGTTCTGGAGGCTGACAACGAAGTCGAGATTCTTGACGGCCTTGGGGATCTTTCAAACCCACCTTGCATGACTATGGGTAAGTGACGCTTTATTTCAAAAATCATTTTGTTTACTCCATGTTTGGAAACACAACTGACTACACCTGAATCTTCATAACTTTGACAGCCCTGACCCCATTAGAATCTCGGATCCCCATGCCACCAGGCCCTTATGCCCGACGTGCATCTAAAAGGATGGCAAAACAAAGCATTTACTCCCTGGCGGCTCTCATTGAAGACCTTCGCGCTGGTACCTCTGTCACGGCCGAAGAATTTGCTGCTGAAGCCAACGCTTCCTTGTCGGTTCTCGCCACCTATCATGATGAAGCATAGTGCGTATTTGGGTTGAGTACTGTCGCCGAGTGGAGGCCTGCCTACACGGGCTCGAGTGCATACGCCTTCCCTCCGACATCTTAACTGTAAAAACGAGACTTCGAGGATGGATCGAACGGTGTGCAGTCAATCTTCAGTCATGCGAGAAGAGGCTCAACCGGAAGTTTTTAGAGAGAGAGTTGGCTTTAAACGCTTTGGGGGAAGTTCAGGCTCAGCTTACTGCTAAGACCACCCGTGCGTACGAAATTTGGCAGGTACTTCAAGAAGCCATTACAGAGGTGGTGGCTCTTGACAAAGCCGTTATTTTTACCCACGAGATGGTTGAAGCCCATAAGATTTCCTAGAAGGAGCTGGAGAGTCGGTTTGCTTCATACCAAAATCAACAGACCCAGGCAGGGACTCGCCTTGCAGCACTGGTGGAGCTTGAAGACGAAGTTCAGCAGAAGAATGACGAACTGGATGGCCTGTTGAATCGTCCGCCGACTTGAAACATTTTTTTCGCTGTATATTCTCTTTCTTTTTTTTTGTATTCATTTTGATTCATGAATAAAAGACATATTTTATTTCATACTAGAGCTTTTCTTTCTTCTGCTATCTTGACTTGGTATAAAGTAGTTTATATACTCATTGCGGAGTTTGTAGTTTATTCACTCATCCCGGAGTCTCTAGTTTATGAGCTCATTTTGGAGCTTGTAGTTTATTCACTCATCCCGGAGTCTCTAGTTTATGAACTCATTTTGGAGTTTGTTTAGTTTACCTCCTTTGGGCTTGTGGGAAAACCTGTCCTAACATTACAGTTAACCCCTGCTCTTTATGACAGAGGTCCGTTAGGGTCTGTGGTACTAGGGTTTTTGCCCGTCGTACCATCGCGTTGGCTAATGCATTCCCCGATATGCAGACTTTACGCTGCTGTTCGAGTAGCCCCGTGACTGTCTTGTCTCTGATCCCTTCGGGGGCTGGACAAGACGTCTTCAAGTAATCTCCTTAGGTCATCTTACCATCAAGAGAGCAAGCGGTAGGAATTTTGCCATGCCACTTTTTACTTGAGGTTTGGCTCAGTTTGGGAGCCCCGATGAGTCATAACCACTTCGTGCTGGTGTGGGATGATCTCCGATAGTCTTTCAGGTTTTATTTGAGTTGTCGTCAAGACCCTGAAGCTAGGAATCTGGCCTTCGCTTCCTTTGTTGACACCGCGTCTGCTGTAATGAGGCGAATGTCGAGGTGATCCTTAGGTTGTTTGTGAACCGTCGAGACTTGGAACTAGGGACTTTGCCGTGGCTGCGCTTTGTTGACGTTGCGTCTGCTGTAATGAGACGAATGTCGAGGTGGTCTCTAGATTGTCTGTGAACCATCAAGATTTGGAACTAGGGACTTTGCCATGGCTCCGCTTTGTTGACGTCGCGTTTGCATCCTGTTGGAGTGAGAAGAAACGCCGTTGTTGATCTCTAGGCTGTTTGTGAACCGTCGAGATTTGGAACTAGGGACTTTGCCATGGTTCCGTTTTGTCGACGTCACGTCTGCATCCTGCTGGAGTGAGAAGAAATGCCGTTGTTGACACTGTGTTTTCTGCAACAAGACGAATGTCGAGGTGGTCTCTAGGTTGTCTGTGAACCGTCGAGACTTGGAACTTTGGACTTTGCAATGGCTCCGTTTTGTTTTGACCCTGGGGTCGCTTGTCGACGTCGCGTTTGCATCCTGCTGGAGTAAGAAGAAACGTCGTTGGTGATACTGCGTCTGCTGTAATGAGACGAATGTCAAAATGGTCTCTAGGTTGCTTATGAACCGTCAAGACTTGGCTCTCCTTTTGACGGAGCCTGGTGGGAAAATTTGGTTCCTTTTTCATTTATACCCATGGATTGTATACAGGGGTTGATGTAGACTCACCTATAGGGCAAAAGTTTCATTTTCATTCATTTTTTAAATTTCTTTCCGCGATGCTCTATCATTTCAGCTTTTTATATCGTGAAAGTCGCGATTGCCCAATCATTTCGGCCTTTTATCGCGGTGCCCAATCATTTTGGCTATCCTTTTCATTTTACTCGTGCTTTTTATTGCGAGTTTCCCAAACATTTCGGCTGTTTTTATATGCATATATTTTGCTCGCTGATTTTTATTGGGAGTTGCCCCATCATTTCGGCTATTTCATATGCATCTTTTTGCTCGCTGATTTTTGTTGCGGGTATGGAACTTGAGATCTGATACCAATCCTAGCATCAGTATCGCTACAACTGGAATATTGCCAGGAGGAATTATCATTTTCCGTGAAAGGACTTGAAAATTGATATCGATTTAGGCATCAGTATCGCTACAACTGGAATATTGCCAGGAGCGAATCATCATTTGCCTTTGTCGATTTAAACAAAGATGGCTTAGTAAACAGGGTTAGGGTCCTGTTAACTAAGGCTTTTTGACTTCACGAGCCGTAAGGGTCTTATAAAGGTATTTCTCCCTACGAGTCGTGAGGATCTCGTAGATGTGTGTTCTCCTTAGAAGTCGTGAGGACTTCTAAGTGGTGTTCTCTCTTATAAGTCGTAAGGATCTCATAAGAGTATTTTCTCCTTATAAGTCAAGAGGACTTACAAGTGTCGTTCACCATATGAGGACATTCCTCGTCATTGGTGAAACTTGGTGGGGGAAATCGTTTATTTGTGCCCGTAGATTGTATACAAAGGCCAGCATTGTACCGTCTGTAGGGCAACTTGGGGGATATGACGGCTTAAGAACATGTTTGGACCCCTGTGACTTAAGACTTACAAATTCTATGAGCCGTGAGGGTCTCATAGGGGGAGTTCTCTTTACGAGTCGAAAGGATCTTGTAAGTGAAAAATTTACGAGATTGCGCCCTTTCGGGTTTTCACAAACTCGCCGATAGCCCTGCTGTTTTTACTCACAGCGCCCTTTCGGGTTTTCATCTGTGCCAATTTCGCTTGTGGACGTACCGCTTTTTTTTACTACTTGGGTTGCAGTCTTTGCCGTTGGAGCTTTGATTGCAACATAGATCCCAAGTGAAGATATCGCCTTATTTGGGGCGATACGCCATGTTTGAGGCGGAGCACTAGTTTAGGGACATTTCGGTCTATTGCCAGTTTAAAGACGTAGCGGTCCATTGTTAGTTTAGGGACATCTTGGTCCATTGCCGCCGTGTTTGGAGGCGATGGTTAGTTTAAGGACATTTCGGTCCATTGTCACCGTGTTTGAGGCGATGGTTAATTTAAGGACATTTCGGTCCGTTGTTAGTTTAGGGACATCTCGGTCCGGATTGCCATGTTTGGGGCGGAAATTCTGTTGGATACTATTTTAGATTTTTGATCCAAAAAGATAGCGAGCGGACATGAGCGTCGTCATCTATCATTAACCTGAGTCATGACTTATCAAGCGTAGTATTTCTTAAGGAATCAGCCGTTTATTGGCCGGAAGGGTCTTTCGCCATGCATATCCATGAGCAAGTAGGCCCCACCTTGGTAGACCTTGTCTATGATGTACGGGCCCTCATAGTTTGGCTCGAATTTCCCCGCTTTGCACGGTTGGGGATCATAGGTCTTTTGACGACTAGCATGAGTTTGCTTTGGCGGAATGTTCTTGGCTTGGTTAGTCGTTCGTATGAGCGCGCCATCCTTTCTTTGTAAGCTTTCAGGTTTTGCTGCGCCATGAGACGAGTTTCATCGAAGGCATCGAGCTCCTCAAGCCGAAGATGGGCATTTTCTTCATCCGTCAGCTCGTATCGAACTGCCACTCGTAGAGAGGGTAGCTCTATCTCCAAGGGAAGTACCGCATCCATGCCGAATACCAACGCGAATGGCGTTGTATTCCTGGCCGTTTTGAACGTGGTTCGATACGCCCAGAGACCTTCATGCAGTCTCTCGTGCCAGTCCTTTTTATTTCTGGCCACCGTTTTCTTTATGATCTTCGTCAAGGTCTTGTTGAAAGGCTCAGCTAGACCGTTAGCTCGGGGATTATAGACTGAAAAGTATCTCCAGTCTATATTATGCTGTTGTGCGAAGCGGCTGATATTATGGCTTCTGTAGGCCGACCCATTATCCGAGATGATCCGTCACGGAGTGCTGAACTGGTAGATGACATGTGTTCTGAAAAAATGGAGGATGTTCTCCGTCTTCACTTCCCTTAGCGGTACTGCCTCTGTCCACTTAGAGAAGTAATCGGTTGTTGCTACTATAAACCGATGTCCCTTGGATGATGCTGGTTCGATGGGCCTAATTATATCGGTTCCCCATATTTCAAACGGCCAACTAGCCAACGTTGGGTGTAGCGGATTTGGATGCTGGTGGATGAAGTCCCCGTGAATTTGGCACGAGTGACACTGCTTCGCATATTCGAGACAGTCCTGAATCATCGTGGGCCAGTAGTAACCCATTCTCCTTATCTTCAGCTTTATCTTTTTCCCGGCTTGATGAGAACCGCAGAGTCCGTCGTGGGTTTCTTGGACGGCTCTCCTTGCTTCTTCTGGTCCCAGGCACCTTAGCCATAAACTGTCGAACGATCTCTTATATAGAGTATCATTGACGAAAGCAAAAGACTGAGCTCGTTTCATGAGCTGATGTCTTGAAGATGCGTTTTCGGGAGTTCGATGGAATTTAAAGTAATCTATGAAGACTTCTTTCCAATCCTTCGCATTTTCTTCATCCTCTAATTGTAAGGCTGCTTGTTCGGTCACTTCCTTTCTTTCAGATGACTCTGGAGATATTTCTGCTGACGCGAGAATCCGGCGGCTTTGCACAACGATCCTTACGTCATCGAGGTTTTCGTTGGCCAGTTCTTTAGCGAGCTTGGCTAACGCATCCGCCTTTCTATTTTTCGCCCGCTGTATGCTTTCCATGATATAGCAGGGAATTTGAGTCAGCAGTTGCTGCACTCTTTCACCATATTTTACCAATTCCGGTTTACTTGTCTGATAGTCGCCATTTACTTGGCTAACGACTAGCTGGGAGTCTCCATATATGAGGAGGTTTTCGATTCCCACGTCAACATCAATCTCAAGACCCGTTATCAAAGCTTCATATTCAGCCTCGTTGTTTGTTCTTGGCTCTGTTAAGAAGAGGGCGAAACACATTATACCTCCTTACGGAGTCACGAAAATAAGGCCCACCCCAGCTTTGATTATGGGGGTGCTTTGCTTTCGCTTCTTCAAGGAAGATGTTCCGTCGAAATATAATTCCCATCGGGCATTATTTCCTTCCTTCTCCCCTTCGATTGTGTCGAACGCGTGTTCGTCTGGCAATTCGCAATTTAAGGGAGAGTCGGCTGGTATCAGATGCTCTGCGAGAAAGTCGGCGATGGCCTGGCCTTTCACTGCCTTAAAGGGTCGTTACGTTATCGAGAACTCCATCAAGAGGAGAGCCCATTTGGCAATCTTTCCTATTAGTATGGCTCTTGACATCAAATATTTGAGAGGATCCACCTTTGATATGAGATGGACCTCATGTGCCAAGGCATAATGTTGAAGCTTCATGATCGTGAAGATCGGTGCCAGGCAATGCTTTTCAATGGGGGAGTAGTTGTTTTTTGCCCCCAGAAGAACTCGACTCAAATAGTACAGAGCTCTCTCCTTCCCCTGGTCGTTCTCCTGTGCCCATAGCGCGCCTAAAGAACCTTCAAGGGTTGTTGTGTATAGGATGAGGGGCTTTCCCCTGACCGGAGCGGTCAGTACCGGCGGGTTTTGCAGATATTGATTGATTTCATCCAGTGCACTTTGGCATTTATGATCCCAAACGAACGGGGTCTTCTTCTTCATTAGATGGCTGTAGGGGCGTATTTTCCGGAGAGGTTAGCTATGAACCGTCGGATATATGCGAGCTATCCTCGGAGAGACCGCAATTGTTTGAGAGTTCTTGGCGCGGGTATTTCCATAATCGTCTTGATCTTTGATGGGTCTATTTCGATGCCTCGGTGTCGTATGATGAATCCCAGGAATTTTTCTGAGAAGACTCCAAATGTGCATTTCAGAGGATTCATCTTTAGATTGTATTTCCGAAAATGCTGGAACACTATGTTCAAATGCTCCCAGTGTTCCTCGTACGATTTGCTTTTCACTAAAAGGTCATAGATATAAAATTCGACAATCTCATGTATGAGGTCATCGAAGATCTTCATCATAGTCCTCTGGTAGGTAGCGCTTGCGTTCTTCAAACTGAAAGGCATCACCTTATAGCAGAATATGCCTAGCGGAGTCCGGAAGGCGGTGTGCTTTGGGTCTTCAGGATGCATTTTTATTTGATTGTAACCTGAAGATTCGTCCATAAAGGAGAAGACCTCATGAGTGGACGTGTTATCGATCATCAGCTCAGTAACAGGCACTAGGAAGTCATCCTTCAGATAAGCTTTGTTGAGATCCCGAAAGTCCACGCAGATGCACACTGTCCCATTTTTCTTCATCACTGGAATAATGTTGGCAATCCAGTCAGGATACTGAACTTCTTGGATGAACCCGGAGTCAATTAGTTTCTTGATTTCGGCATTGATACTCATCTCGAGTTCGAGCCGCATTCTTCTTGGCGCTTGTTTCACCGGCTTGACGTCTGGCGATATAGCCAGTTTATGCACCACTATTTTTGGATCTAATCCCGGCATCTCGGAGTAGTTCCATGCAAAATAGTCTTTATATTGTATAAGCACGTTCTTTAGTGTGGCCACCTGTTTTTTAGACAACAGCTCACTGAAGAACGTTGGCCTTGAATCGTTTTCCGTCCCTAAGTCAATTTTCCTTAGGTTATCCGCCGTGGTGTGTATCCCATCCTCCAGCTCTTTTGGCGCCGGTGGAAATTCTGAGATCATCTCGTCTTCATTCTCATTTGCGAAGCACTGGGAGAGGTTGTCCATATTCTCGTACTCCCCCTCCTTTGAGAATGTTATCACGTGGTAGGTACGAGTTCGTTTCCAAGCTCGATGTTGATCTAAACTTACCCTCGCAATATAGGTTGCTTTTGGTTCATGCTTTCATGGTGGGGTTACCCTCCAATTGTCAGATAGAGCAAACCTGTCTTGTTGGTACTGATCTTCGAGCCAGTCTTTGAAGGTGAAGTAGTCTTCAAGAGGATGTCCTATTGCTCGGTGGTAGGAGCAATAATCCGGGTGATGGACTTCATTTACTTGTTCGGGGTACCGAGGCTCCGAGAGCGTCATCATTTGATGCTTCATGACAAGATTGAATATTTTCCTCGTTTTGTCTTGAGAGAAAGAGTATTCCCGACCCATCTTCTTCATAAAAGACGGATTCCAGCTGTCTTTTTCTCGATCGCGTGGCTTCTTGGATCCGTTTCGATGTTTTTGAACGTCATTCCCATTCTTCACCTTGTTGTTGCCTCTGCGTCGGGCTTTTTCCTTGCCACGAGAGCGTACAGCGGGCTGAGGGTGAAGGGCATCGTCGTCTTCTCTTTCCGTAGACTGCTGAGTGAGACGCTGCGTCCTGGTATTCTCGGAAATGGCCATTTCGTGGCTGTGGTCATCCCGAACCTTTCGACCCGCTTCCCTTATTAGCTTGTCAATCTATTCTTCGAATGACGGGCTTGGCATTCTTACGGTAGGCTCTCGCTCTGGTTTAATATCAACGCTATCTGGAAAAGCATTCCCCTCTCTATCGGAGTTATTTATGATACGGCAGCCATGGAGTTGCTCCCGTTTCTTGGACCGAACGTATCCAAGTCCAGTCGTCTCCATCCTCCCGTTGGGCATCTTTCGTTGAGTCCCGGGATTGTTCCAAATCTTGTTGTAGAACTGGGCTTGTCGGGCGGTTTGTTTGAAGGGTACGCCTTGGAATTTTAATAGCCTTTTCAATCCCTCTGCGTAATATCTAGGCAGACGGATTGGTTGAAGCCTGTTAAGCGCAAGTTCAGCACCATGCCAGACTTCTTTCTCCACTTTGGTCTCTGTAGATCGATAGAAGAGAATCGCCTTTTCACCTCTTCGCCTAGGAGGGACGTAGAAAGTCTGTAGCTCTTGTATGCTGTATGTATCAAGCGCATCGAGTTTTTTGTAATGTCGTGGCGGAACCATAGTGATCTGCAAACTCTGGTCAGCTCCAGTAATAGTTTGTACTGACGAGCGAGTGGAGAACACGGTGTTGACCTCGTCCTCAGAGTCACTGCCAAAGACAAAAACATGATTTAATGATCGGGCATGTTGCACTGGGGTTGCCCCGAGTAGACTATTTTCTCATCTTTCTCGGTGTCACTTCCAAAGATCGGGATGGTAGCGATGGCTTTTTTTTATTCTCCGGCTTATGACATCTTTCCGTATGTTTGAAGTCTGGTAGGAAGTACTTTTTGTCTTCATATTTCCGGACTTCATTTACGGAGAACGGGTTTAGCTCCCCCGTAACGGTGTACTCAAGGCCATCTTTGAAGTACTTCATACACTGATGTTGTGTAGAAGGGATGACGTTGTACTCGTTTAACCAAGGCCGGTTGAGCAGGGCATTGTAGCAAGTCTTGGCGTCAGTGACATGAAATTTGATGTCGGTGACGAGCATCCAAAAGCGTAATATCAATATCACGGACCCAAGCGTCCGTGATGACTGTGAGTTGAACCCAGAGATGGTAATTTTGTCCCGAACCAGGTACTGAACGTTCATGCAAATCTCATTTAGTACCTTCACGTTGAGGAGGTTGACATAGGACCCGTTGTCGACCAGGACTTTGCCTATCTTGATGTCATAGCAATACCCGGTGACGTATAGAGGACGGTTATGCTCGCACGTTCCGAGGAGGAGATCTTCATCGCCGAATGTAATGTCAGCTGTATGAACCTCTGCCAGCTCGTCCTTCATCTTTTTTTTGCAAGGAAAGCTAATAACTGATCAGGCTCTTGCAATGCCTTGATCAGAGAATCCCGTGCCTCTTTGGACAGGAGGAGAGCATCCAGTATGCTCAGTTGTGAGGGTATCTTCCTCAGATGTGTCAGGACATTGTAATCCACCTTGTTTTTCTTAGGCAGATCCTTGGCTGCGAGCTATTTGATGACTCTATCATCGAGGGCAATTTTCTCAGGGACTTTTTCCTTCCCCTTGTCTTTTTTGCTCGAACCTTTGTTTGTAGGCCCGAGGTTCTTTTCAGGAAACGTACAGTTACGCAGCTGAATGTTCTTGCAGTTCTTCTCCTCTTCTTCTTTTCCAGAGGTGGATTCTTTGAAGAGATGGCCGAGGGTTATTTCTTCCTCAGAATCGCTCCCGAATGTAAGAACTTGAGATTTTCCTTTTGTCGAACTGGTATCAACCATATGAAAGTTGCCAGCCGTTCCTTCACGCTCGTCTGTCGTGCTTCTTTGTTGTCGACGGGTTTTGTGCTTCATCCGCTTGAAGTGTTGCCGGTGAACAACGTATCCTTGCCACCACTTCTTGAAGGCATTGCACTCTTCGGTGGGGTGTGTGACCCTCCGATGGTATAAGCAGTAGTTCGGATGTACATCCGCTTCGTCGAAGCACGTACTCCTGGGAGTGTTTTCCATTAGAGGGGGAAGCTTCATTCCCATTAACAAGGCTATGGCGAACCGCTTCTCTGCTTTGACCCTGCTCTTGTTTGCAGCAGGTGTTTTTTGACTTGGTTGGAGTAATTTTCGACTCGTCCTTACCGCGGCTTCTTCATCCTAACGCCGACGCTTGGCCTTTTCATATATGGCCGTTTCATGTTCTCGGTCAGCTCTGCTCTTTTGAAGGGCATCATTTAGCAGCCTGTCAATTGGGTCTTCTGACAGTTCCGGGAATTTTAGCGCCGATCCTGCCCCCAGTTCCTCTGCGTTGCTTTCCAACGCCGAGAGAGTTTCTTCGTTATTTAATGACGAATGAGAAACCATGTGGCAACTTGCTACATAATCTTCGGTTTCTCCCGATGAGTCATTTCCTTCATCCTCATCATTATCTCCGTTCTCAAGTATTTGGTTGAGAAACTCTTCTAGGGTGACCGGGGTCCGCGCCTTTTGGTTGTACTCCTCCAGCGCGTCAATGTACATTTGCAGGCCCGTGCGCTTGTCGTCGTACTCGGCAGGCTGCATAGGCTTCTTGGTCTTCTTCTTTTTCTTCGAAGACTTCGAAGGCTTGGTCTGGAGGTCTTGCCCATTACTATTAGTTTTCGGTGTTGGGCGCGGCTTAAGCATCCCCTCAATGATCTTGGGATTTAGCGGGTTTTTCCATTTGATCGCCGGACATTCTTGAAGATCCTTCAGCATTCTTTTAGTTTTAGCTGAAAGGACCACTTGTCACGACCCGAAATTGGCACGTGACAGCCCTAATACTACGCAACGCCTACAGACGTAACGCGGTAAAAGAAAGCCAAAACCCAGAAATCTAAACCATTAAAAGAAAAGAAAAGATAACAGGAGTTTTGAAACATTTGAAATCACAACCCAAATTCTTTAAAAGCCCAATTTATTTCCTTTAAAATTTTGGCAGCACCTCCTTTGTAAAAACTAGCCCCAAAAATGGTTACAACATAAATAAAAGTAAAGCATCCCCAACGGGAGCAATATACACGCCCAAAGGCGGAAAACAACTACCACAACAAATATACGACGCCGTAGCGAAGAAATAAAAGACGATAGAAAGGAAACTGTATAAAAGACAACAAGTCACAAATAATAAACAATATCGTCCCCACCAAGTCTCTAAGTCAACAAAATATGGTGGATGGAGAGTACAGGGATATAACGAATATAAAATACAATGAATAACCACAAAACCCACCTAAGCAAATTGCACACTATGAGCTGATGCGGTATCCGTAGCAAAAGTTGATAGATAGATGAATAGCCTATCTCGACTACTCTGGGGAACACCCTGCAAAACAACTGTGGCACAACGGGGGTGAGTTGCCAACTCGTGAATAGTAAATAACATATGCAGCTAATCGCAAGTATGCACGTATAGCGTGAATCTAACATGTGCAATTAATAGCAATAAAAAGTCATATGAATGCAATAATCATGAAAGGTACACTAGCAGGTATAACTAATACATGAAGCAGTGCATAAACAATAAATATGGAGTATGGAATGAAATATGTCAATTCCACGGAATCCTGACATCATGGTAGGATCACAATCCATCAAGACAAATCCAAATCCTAATTTCCTCAAATCAGCCCCCAAATTGGCTCTCATATCATATAAGTCTCACAAATCCCGAATGTACAATATCGAATAAATCTCATATATTCTGAATGTACACATCAGCAATCTCATATATATCCTGTATCAAATCTCAAATAAATCCCCTATATCCCAAATCCCATATCAAGTAAAATTCTAACACCCTAAATATATTTCTAACACCCTTAATATATTTCTAACACCCTAAATATATTTGCATGAAATAATATGATGATGTATATAAATTAATGTCAATACACATATATTAGCGTCCTATTCCACTAATATTGGTGTAAGGGCATATATAACAGCGTCCTAATCCACCATTATATATACAAAGAAATAAAAAGGTCAATACACATATATTAGCGTCCCATTCCACTAATATTGGTGTAAGGGCATATATAACAGCGGCCTAAACCCCTGTTATATATACAAAGGAGTAAAAGAAATATCATGAAACCAATGTGTCTAGCATCGACACAGAAAGGCTGGTCTATCAGGTGCTGTCCCCATGACTGGCACCCTGATAGGTACGTATCACACGCTATCCGAAAAGCACGAGTGCCTAGCTCTGACCCCCGTCTTTCCACGTATCCATACGTACATGACTCCCAGCGGTATCCCCATGATTACCGCCGAGTCATTGGTAATGTCACCGGATGGTATGGTTCCCCTGTCAGGCTCAATCAGCAAGGTCCATCAATCGTCTTGCCCCGCGGTACCTCCGGGCCCCACCATGTACCCTCATACGGCCCACGACGCCTCCTCGTATGGGGTATATATATCAGAACCGATAAATCTCATGGTGGATGCAGAAATATCATATCAAGGGAAACCGGGTTTTTCAAATAATGCATAATTTCATGAACTCACACAGTTCCCAAATCCAGAAAACATCATGAAAAATCATATCTCAATGCGAAAATCCATGAATATAATATATGCAACATAAAACTGTATGAAAGCATATAAAGGAAAAGCCGCTAATTAACTGCAACAAGTTAATATAAATATTTTGCGGTTTCTAATTTCTCCAATTCTAAAATAACATCAAGTAAAGGTAACCATGAAGCTATAAACAGATATATGTGCAACATAAAGGTATAGCAAGATATATGTATCTATCTATAAGTAATGATGTAGTATACCCCCTGGGTATAAGTGAAATATGTGTGTAAGGTATACCTGTAGCTATGTCATAAGGTATATATGTACCTATCCCTAATGGTACAATACTCTATAAGTATACAGGTATCTAGCATGTAAGTATGTGAAGGCATATGTGTAAGCATGTAGGTATACAGGTATGCTATAAGTCATATGCAATAAGAAATATGAATCAAAGTCCCAATGTCCCTAACCAAGCAATATCATATTTATAAGTGGGTTGTGCGTGACATGGCAATTATTGACTGTGTGTGTGTCATACAATCAGTGCTCGTGCAACATAAGCCGTCAATAATAGTGCAGTGTCCTAAGGATGCTAGTCCAAGCACAACACTAACTAAGCAATAGGGTGAATGCGCAATTCTAAATATGACATAGAATATGCGACAGAAATAATATCTCTAGCCCAGACGCATAACGCCATGCGGGCGATTTCCTTGTAAATGTTAAATCTACTCACTAACGCTCCGAGCTAGGTGAAGTCTACCACTTGTTTTCCCCTCGTAGCAGTGTCCGAAGTCTCTGCCTGTGAACCTACAATATTAAAACAATAACGCAAATATATTAATAATAGATCAAAAACGCGTACAACTACATTAGACCGACGCAACAATACAAAACATCCTATTAAGTGTTCGTATTGTGGCTAACGTGCGTAGCGACACGACGAAAACAATTTAAGAGCAAAACCACACAAAGTGCACGATCCGTGTCGTATAACGTGTCGCGCGAACACAAAACATTACAACCTTCCTAAGTGATCCCAGATTTTGCATACAGAGAAAACTAAACAAACAAATAGCACCAAATACACCCAAACCCCAGCATAGACCTACCCTCAAAAACCCACACCCCAACTCTTTTCCCGAGCCGAGGTCGCCGGAGTTCCCTTAGTACGTCGCCGGCCCTGGCCGGTGGGATGGGTCTCGTGTCTCAGATGGGGTCTTATGGTCTCAGGTACAATACAGATATATTGTTTAGTTTTCTATTAAACTTTCCGGGTCACAGCAGATAACATATGTCACTAACCGACACTAAAAATACGATATTATGCACCAAACTAAACTTTAACCAATCTAAACCGAAACTAACTAGGTAAGCTACACTAAAAACACTTAAACAACAGAAAAAGAATATTACCTACACAAAAGAACACAAAGATCCTAGCTTCGTATGCTCCAAGGCATCCAAGAGGCAATATCCAAGAAAAGATGTGATTTTCTGAACTTTTGTGTGAATTTGTGATGAATTGGGTGAGGGAAAGAGAGTGTTCAGTTGCAAATGAGAGAGAGATGAAATAATAAAAGAGATAGAGGAATGAGAGAGTGTGTGAGGATATGAGGGAGGGAGGTGAGTGTAGGGTGAGAATGAGAGTGAGTGTATCACATGCATTAATTCACCATTTAATGCATTCATACACACATCATCACTCCAAAGAAATATCTTCTCACTCACACAAAAGATCTTGGGATTAGGGTTAAGGATTAAGCAAAGGGTTTAAATCAAGGATTATGTTAAGTGTCATGGTTGCTAAGATCAAAATTAGCACAAACAAATCCACATATTTACGTGCACACGTGCGTGCATGCTTATTACAAATAATAATAAATTATTAATTAAATGTTTTAAAATGTGAGAAACCCGAATTGGTAAACTTTTTACAGTAAACCCGCATTAACGTCTAAACGAACACTAACCGAAATCTAAGGCGTTACAATCTCCCCTCCTTATAAAAAATTCGTCCCCGAATTTAAAAGTCTTACTAAGCGTACCTTCAAAGAGAAGATTACAAACTCTCCTATCTCGCTCGCAGCCTCCCAAATGATCACCTTACTATATGGCTACGTCCCAGAAAACCCTTCACAGATGGCAAGACCCTTGACCGAAGTTTCTCCACCTGCCGAGCCATTAACACAATTGGCTGCTGGTGAACGAAAGATCGCATCCAAGCTAAATGGTCTGGTGCTGAATCATGTGAGAAAGGTGATGAAGGAAATTGCAAAGTATCGACACAAGGAATACGGGGTGAATACTCAATAATCTGGGCGGAAGTGCCAATTTAAAGGAAACGGAACTAACTTGCTTTAAGGATCTTAAAAGGACATACAATCCTGAGATAAGCTTCCCAAAACTCAACACGTCATTTATCGGAAAAATCCGTAGGAATACATGATCTTCCACTGCGAACTCAAGCCTGCGACCAACACGGTCGGCATAAGACCTCTATCCGCAATGGACTACTCTCATCCTGACCTAAATCCACTGGATCAACTCCGAAGTCTCTAGACTAGCTGGGGTCCAAAATCCTACTACGCAGAGTCAGAAAACAGACTGGTGATCGACACGACCTAACCCTTAAACCTAAAGGTTGCCAATTGGAGTGACTCCTGATAACAGCTATCAAACGAGAATCCTAACAATGGCAAGTGACGATCCCAACTGTCGACAACAACTAATACGTACGCACAAGCATATCCTCCATAATCGGTATAGGCCGCTCTCACACAACCATCATCCTGCGGATGGAAGGATGGAGCTAAAGCTCTACCAGTACCCGAGGCTTCCTGAAACTCCTGCCAAAGACGACAAGCAAACAGGGTGCCTTTATTAGATATGACCCTTGAAGGAACTCCGTGCAACGCACAAACTTAACAAAGAACAACTGAGCAAACCGAGTATAACCAGACGACAAGCATCCGAATGGAGTCACACCCTGACTAAACCTGGGTAGACGCCACAATGAATATTCGTGGAGATCTGCTCTCATTCCCACTTCGGAACGGTTACAGGTTGCAACTCTCCAGCCGGTCTCAGATGCCCAACCAAAAAGCAAAGAAAGAACTGGTGCAGTTGTCAACCGAGTCTTCAACTGCCGAAAACTCCGCACATATGCCTCAGTCCAAAGAAAAGAACCTCCTTTCCGGTCAGTCCAGTCAACGGTGCAGCACTACACTAGCAATCCTGCACGAAACGGCGGTAAAAACCTGCTAAGCCCAAAAATCAACGGACCTTCGTCCGTACACAAGTTTGGGCCAAAGCTGTACGGTCTCGATCTCCCTCGGAACCATACGAAACCGTCTCCCGTAACTACAAGACCTAGGAGTCAACACAAACAAACCTGAAGGAACACTCCAAGAATTAGCAAACTGCTGGCACTCTCCCAATGTCTGCAAAACAAATCCTCAAGTACTACTCCTGTCCCTTACGACACATTGAAAAGACCAGAATGTCATCAATAACACAGCAATAACTGGTCGAGGAACGACCTGAAGAAATCTGGTTCATCATATCTACGAATGCTGCTAGGGCATTGGTGTGTCCAACGACACCACCAAAACACACAAAGCCCGTAGCACGCACAAGGCAGTCTTCGAAATGTCATCACTCCGAACCCGCAACAATGATGACCTGATCCCGATCAAACTTAGAAGATGCCTCGCACTCTGGAGCTGATCGAAGAAATCGTCAATGCGAGGTAAAGGATACCTATCCGCACCGTAAGCCGGTTCAATTGGCGATCCATCAATACACAACCTAAACTGCCGTCTTTCTTCTTGACGAACAGAAATAGGAGCTCCCTAATGTGAAACACTCAGACGCACAAGCCCCCCAACAAACAACTCTGCAGCTGATCCTTAAGCTCCCCAAGCTCCGCCGGCTCACCTGGAACAACGTCGGAAAACTCTCGCACGAAAGGAAACCGGTCCAACAAACCCACTGTGGCTACGGCATCACGAATGAACGCCAAGAATCCTCGACATCTTTTCCTCAAAAGCCGACTAGCGAAAAAGGCTGAATTCAAGCTGTGAGAGATGGCACAACTATCCACCTGCACAACAAGAACTGACTCGCCGGGGAAAACAACACCTGACTGTTTTCCCACGGTAGTCCACAGACGCCTAGCACGTAGCTAACCGGTCCATGCCCAGGAGAACGCCAAATCCAACATCTCTAGAAGGATCAAGTGATGGATGAATCTCCTAACCGATTGGCACATGAATGAAATACGTGTCGCGCAACAAAAGAATCGCTGACAGAAGTTAACACAACAAACGGCTGATCTAGCTAACCCGACTCTCGTCCCAACCACGGCACAAGTATGAAAAACAAACCAATACATCAAAAGAACATAAGAATTAAGGATACCTGAAAACTCTGCATTGGACGTCCGCGCGTCCTGATGAGTAGAAGCAAACCCTCGTGTCTGCCCCTTACCCGCAACTGGCTGAACACCTCCTCTGCTAGACTGACCCCTCTGAGCAAACCTTCCGCGTCCACGACCTCTCTGAATACGACCCTGACACAGTGCTAAGGAACAATCCCTAATGAGGTGATGAAGGCTCCCACACCAGAAACATCTACGCGACGACTGCTGACCCTCCTGGGGACGAGAGCTGAACGACTGTCCACGTCCTAAGCCTCTGCTACTCCCGTGACGGTCATGAAATCTATCTCAACGACTAGGCATCTGTCTATGGGCTGGTACACCGGTACGAGTCCTCCACTGTTCCAGAACTCTCAGAGTCTCTGGAATACGTGTCTCGTAAACTGGGGCTACATCCACTGGTGCTATATAGGTGACGGACTGCTGCATGCTGATCGCAAGGAACAACTGGTTAATAGGGGTGACAACCTCCTGTCGCTGCGCTCGAACGACCTCAACCAATGAACTCATCGTCTGGCGCAAGTCCTGCATCTCTGCCACAAGCCTAGAAATACTATCTATCGAAGGCGAATCCGTCTGCTCCTATGCAACGAGCGTGCCATCCTGGTTAGTCCTCGTCTCACCTGAGTCAATCCTGACCTTGGCCCTCGCTGCATCACTCTGAGTCCCCACAGTCATCGGCGGCAAGACTATAAATGGAAATAAGATTCGATAAGAACATAGAATTCGAATCACAAAGATATGAATCATCAAGGAAGGAATTTCAAGCAATGTACTTAGGTCACTTTAGACGGAGTACCGTATCGTGAGTATGCTGCAGACATACACACACTACGTTACTCTGCTTAAGCTACCTACTCCATCATACCAAGGTCATCCTACACTCTGAAAGGTAAACCTAGCGCTCTGATACCAACTTTGTCACGACCCGAAATTGGCACGTGACGGCCCTAATACTACGCAACGCCTACAGACGTAACGCAGTAAAAGAAAGCCAAAACCCAGAAATCTAAACCATTAAAAGATAAGAAAAGATAATAGGAGTTTTGAAACATTTGAAATCACAACCCAAATTCTTTAAAAGCCCAATTTATTTCCTTTAAAATTTTGGCAGCACCTCCTTTGTAAAAACTAGCCCCAAAAATGGTTACAACATAAATAAAAGTAAAGCATCCCCAACGGGAGCAATATAAACGCCCAAAGGCGGAAAACAACCACCATAACAAATATACGACGCCGTAGCGAAGAAATAAAAGACGATAGAAAGGAAACTGTATAAAAGACAACAAGTCATAAATAATATACAATATCGTCCTCACCAAGTCTCTAAGTCAACAAAATATGGTGGATGGAGAGTACAGGGATACAACGAATATAAAATACAACAAATAACCACAAAACCCACCTAGGCAAATGGCAAACTGTGAGCTGATTCGGTATCCGTAGCAAAAGATGATAGATAGATGAATAGCCTGCCTCGACTACTCTGGGAAATACCCTGCAAAACAACTGTGGCACAACAGGGGTGAGTTGCCAACTCGTGAATAGTAAATAACATATGCAGGTAATCGCAAGTATGCACGTACAGCGTGAATCTAACATGTGCAATTAATAGCAATAAAAAGTTATATGAATGCAATAATCATGAAAGGTACACTAGCAGGTACAACTAATACATAAACCAGTGCATAAACAATAAATGTAGAGTATGGTATGAAATATGTCAATTCCACGGAATCCTGACATCGTGGTAGGATCACAATCCATCAAGACAAATCCAAATCCCAATTTCCTCAAATCAGCCCCCAAATTGGCTCTCATATCATATAAGTCTCACAAATCCCGAATGTACAATATCGAATAAATCTCATATATTCTGAATGTACAAATCAGCAATCTCATATATATCCTGTATCAAATCTCAAATAAATCCCCTATATCCCAAATCCCATATCAAGTAAAATTCTAACACCCTAAATATATTTCTAATACCCTAAATATATTTCTAACACCCTAAATATATTTGCATGAAATAATATGATGATGTATATAAATTAATGTCAATACACATATATTAGCGTCCCATTCCACTAATATTGGTGTAAGGGCATATATAACAGCGTCCTAACCCACTGTTATATATACAAAGAAGTAAAAAGGTCAATACACATATATTAGCGTCCCATTCCACTAATATTGGTGTAAGGGCATATATAACAGCGGCCTAAACCCCTGTTATATATTCAAAGGAGTAAAAGAAATATCATGAAACCAATGTGTCTAGCATCGACACAGAAAGGTTGGTCTATCAGGTGCTGTCCCCATGACTGGCACCCTGATAGGTACGTATCATATGCAATTTGAAAAGCACGAGTGCCTAGCTCTGACCCCCGTCTTTCCATGTATCCATACGTACATGACTCCTAACGGTATCCCCATGATTACCGCCGAGTCATTGGTAATGTCACCGGATGGTATGGCTCCTCTACCAGGCTCAATCGGCAAGGTCCATCAATCGTCTTGCCCCGGGATACCTCCGGGCCCCACCATGTACCCTCATACGGCCCATGACGCCTCCTCGCATGGGGTATATATATCAGAACCGATAAATCTCATGGTGGATGCAGAAATATCATATCAAGGGAAACCGGGTTTTTCAAATAGTGCATAATTTCATGAACTCCCACAGTTCCCAAATCCAGAAAACATCATGAAAAATCCATATCTCAATGCGAAAATCCATGAATATAATATATGCAACATAAAACTGTATGAAAGCATATAAAGGAAAAGCCGCTAATTAACTGCAACAAGTTAATATAAATATTATGCGGTTCCTAATTTCTCCAATTCTAAAATAACATCAAGTAAAGGTAACCATGTAGCTATAACCAGATATATGTGCAACATAAAGGTATAGCAAGATATATGTATCTATCTATAAGTAATGATGTAGTATACCCCCTGGGTATAAGTGAAATATGTGTGCAAGGTATACCTGTAGCTATGTCATAAGGTATATATGTACCTATCCCTAATGGTACAATACTCTATAAGTATACATGTATCTAGCATGTAAGTATGTAAAGGCATATGTGTAAGCATGTAGGTATACAGGTATGCTATAAGTCATATGCAATAAGAAATATGAATCAAAGTCCCAATGTCCCTAACCAAGCAATATCATATTTATAAGTGGGTTGTGCGTGACATGGCAATTATTGACGGTGTGTGTGGCATACAATCAGTGCTCGTGCAACATAAGCCGTCAATAATAGTCCAGTGTCTTAAGGATACTAGTCCAAGCACAACACTAACTAAGCAGTAGGGTGAATGCGCAATTCTAAATATGACATAGATTATGCGACAGAAATAACATCTTTAGCCCAGACGCATAACGCCATGCGGGCGATTCTCCTGTAGATGTTAAATCTACTCACCAACGCTCCAAGCTAGGTGAAGTCTACTACCTGTTTTGCCCTCGTAGCAGTGCCCGAAGTCCCTGCCTGCGAACCTGCAACATTAAAACAATAACGCAAATATATATTAATAATAGATCAAAAACGCGTACAACTACATTAGACCGACGCAACAATACAAAACATCCTTTTAAGTGTTCGTATTATGGCTAACGTGCGTAGCGACACGACGAAAACAACGTAAGAGCAAAACCACAAAAAGTGCACGATCCGTGTCGTATAACGTATCGTACGAACACAAAACACTATAACCTACCTAAGTGATCCCAGATTTTGCATACAGAGAAAACTAAACAAACAAACAGAACCAAATACACCCAAACCCCAACATAGACCTACCCTCAAAAACCCACACCCCAACTCTTTTCCCGAGCCGAGGTCGCCGGAGTTCCCTTAGTACGTCGCCGGCCCTGGCCGGTGGGATGGGTCTCGTGTCTCAGATGGGGTCTTATGGTCTCAGGTACAATACAGATATATTGTTTAGTTTTCTATTAAACTTTCCGGGTCACAGCAGATAACATATGTCACTAACCGACACTAAAAATACGATATTATGCACCAAACTAAACTTTAACCAATCTAAACCGAAACTAACTAGGTAAGCTACACTAAAAACACTTAAACAACAGCAAAAGAATATTACCTACACAAAAGAACACAAAGATCCTAGCTTCGTATGCTCCAAGGCATCCAAGAGGCAATATCCAAGAAAAGATGTGATTTTCTGAACTTTTGTGTGAATTTGTGATGAATTGGGTGAGGGAAAGAGAGTGTTCAGTTGCAAATGAGAGAGAGATGAAATAATAAAAGAGATAGAGGAATGAGAGAGTGTGTGAGGATATGAGGGAGGGAGGTGAGTGTAGGGTGAGAATGAGAGTGAGTGTATCACATGCATTAATTCACCATTTAATGCATTCATACACACATCATCACTCCAAAGAAATATCTTCTCACTCACACAAAAGATATAGGGATTAGGGTTAAGGATTAAGCAAAAGGTTTAAATCAAGGATTAGGTTAAGTGTCATGGTTGCTAAGATCAAAATTAGCACAAACAAATCCACACATTTACGTGCACACGTGCGTGCATGCTTATAACAAATAATAATAAATTATTAATTAAATGTTATAAAATATGAGGAACCCGAATTGGTAAACTTTTTACAGTAAACCCGCATTAACGTATAAACGAACACTAACCGAAATCTAAGGCGTTACACCACTTCCCAAGGAGCTTCTTCTACAAACGAGCATGATGCCGCCGGCGTGTCTACCTTTTTAGGATTGTGCCTCTGTGGCCGGTTCACCCTCCACTTTTCGGACAGCGCAAACTTCCCTTGACGGTACCGGTCCTCGACCCAGTTCTTGAAGACGTAGCAATCCTCGATTGGGTGGCTCACTACTCTGTGATAGGAGCAGTAGTTGGGATTATTGACGTCACCGGGCTGCAGTGGACGTCTCGGATCCGGCAATGTGATGAGTTTGTTGTGCATTGCCAGTTCGAACAATCTCCTCGTTTTATCATAGGGGAACGAGTAGGCACATCCTAGCTTCTCTTCCAGGGATTGGCGCAGGCGCGCGTTGCTTTGGCGAGCAGCCGGTTTCTGGTTGCTCGGCTATTGTTGAGTTTTGGCAACAAAGGACGCTTTTCCTTTGCCCTTTACATTCCAAGGGTCCATTTTTGAAGTGGACGGCCCATGGCCCATTTGGTCCATTTGGGCTAGCTTGTCGATCAAAGCATGGAAGGTGGTCGGCTTGAAGAACATCATAAACTGGGATACTGTCGCCTGAGGATCGAAGGTCCCTACGAACATGCCCACAGCCGGAGCTTCTTCAATGCGTTGTTCGCATTTCGACCATAGGTTCCGCCATCGAATTGCATATTGAACCCAGGTCTCTCCTGGCTTTACCCTGACATTGATTAATACCATGATCGGGGTGCGCTCGCTTGTGCTTGCGAACCACTGTGTGAATAGCAGTTCCATTTTCGTGAACGTTTTGACGGAGTCATTTGGGAGCTCCGAGTACCATTCAAACGCCGTCTCTGACAAGATGCCAACAAACTGGCGAAGCAGTAATTTATCGTCTCCTCCGGTATTGCCGTATAAAGCTCTGAACTGAGCGATGTATTGATGCGGGTTGCCTGTCCCTTTATACACGTGGAACTTGGGGATCGTATATCCCGGCAGGTACTTGATTTGATCATACCAGCCTGGGTACGGTCGCCCGGTCTTGATGACTTGGCCAGCCGCTTCGCTTGCCTGATGAGCTCGTATTTGCTGAGCTATGTAGTCATCGATGGCAGCCTTGGAGATCGTATCCTCCATGGCTGTCGATAAAGCCGGAAGAGGGTTTGATGTTTCCCCTCTGTCGTCCTCGATAATTATCGGCGGGTCTTCAGCTGGAGGTTCGGGCCGGATCATCATTCCAACCACGTCTTGGAACAGGAACGCCATATGTTTTATATTAGCAGCTTGTTCCGCGGCCTCCTTATCCTTCCTTTCCAGCACCCTTTGCAAGAACTCCGTATCAGTCTCCTGCTCCTGGCGCTGGTCGGACGCTGCTTCCGGACTTTCTTTCTGCCCGGTGAGTGCTGCCATTTTCGTCAGCATCTCCTGAAACTTTTGTTGATGCTCCTGAGCTTTCGTCAACAACCGAGTTTGCGGCCGAAGAGCCACGGAAGCACGGATCTCCTCTTTTCCGGAAGCCATGTAAACCGTGTGCACGATCATTCCCCCAGACTTGGGACGTTTGGATCCATCACCTTTGGGATTTGTTGCCGGTGGTGGTAGATTCTCTGGCCTTCTCTTTTTGTGAGAAGTCATAGTCGAAGGAGCCATGTAACAGGCACCTTCGTAGAAGAAGTCCCTCGCTTCATGGTGGAGGGATGGTCCTCCTCTTGCCGAGCCTTTGTTTTCTTCAGTCGGCGAGAGTAGTCTTTATTGATCATAGAATCTTGGACCTTCCTCCAGACCCTGTGGACTTGGGAGGACAGCCGCCGAGGAGGCTGCTTCGGCTTTGCCTGCTTCATGCTTTCAGCCGGTGGGGGAGATTTCTTCAGCACTGCGGTTGGGTAGTTCCTCCGCACCCTGCTAAGCGGTTCAAAGTTGTTCCCAGTTGGAACAGCAGCGTCAACTTCCACCGTTGGAGCTGGTGGAGTAAGTCCAAAGGGGGAGTTGCCCCCAGCTTTCCTCACTCGGCGACAATGGCGACGTCGAGCGTGTCTTGCAGACGGGATTGCCTCAGTTGTGGAAGCGGCTCCGTCGTGCCCCTGCTTTGGTTGGGGGCTACTACTGAGGCCAACCTATTGAAGACTGACATCCATTGAGATAGAACGACCAATCTTTCGAAGGCTGACTTTCTGGTAAGGGAAGCTCTTTTGATGACTTTGCCTGTAGCAGGAGTTGGAACGTCCAATCTAGCAAAGACCGATCCTTTAGTAGGAGAAGCCCCTTTGGCAACTTCACCTGCCGGAGCTGGAATGGCTATCTATTTCGGGATAACCCCTTCAGGTATTGCAAGCCTCTTTGCGGGCCCACTTGAGCTTTGGATCAGCCTGTTGAAGACTGAGGTGGCAGACTTGGACGACCCATTGAGAGGGGCCGTGGTAGTTGCAAGTCGTTCGAAGACCGACTTTTTTGGAGCTTCCTGTGATGGCACTGGGGTGCTGAAACTTGCTGGCGGAAGCATGGTCCTCAAGAACAATCCAGTGGTGTCCTGAGTCACCTGTTCCACTGGCATTGAAAATATGTTGGATATGTATGCCCTAGAGGCCATTATTGTATAGTACTAGTTTGTATAATACATTTTGGAAGCTTGAGATATATACACGGGTTTACGACAGTCTTGCTCAATATAGTAGTATGCTACTTGGTTTGTTTCTATCTTAATATGTGTATATGTTTCTTTTAACATATCGCCAATACATATTGATGGAGCCCTTAGGATCTTTGCTTGACTACCGGCGTTGTGATGGCGATCACACTAGTGGGGGCTGAGTAGTCTATAAGCACATCCTTATTCAGGTCCCTAGTCGTAGGATTATCGAGACAGGGCATCGATAATCCAGAGTAGACTGTTGCATACGCTTCTCATCCCAGTAGAGGAGATAGTCTGTCCCACAGCCATCAGTACGACGTACTGGAGATAGTATGCAGGGGCTCATTAGGTTACGAGTCACCGGACAGGACTCATCGGGAACTGTTGGTTGGTATTATACCTATTTTCAGTTAACAGTTCCCAGGTGACATGAGTACAGCTTAGTCAGTTGACTTGACACTGCCACTTCGCCTCAAGTGTGTTCCCATTGTTCTTTGATTGATACCCTACCACGGCTCTATTGAGTCGTGCAAACAGGTAGTAGTTGGGTGCAGTCCCGAAGCACTTGGAGGCAGTGACGGTTAGACAGGATTCGTCTCTCCCGGTATTGGGGGTTGATATCGCGTTGTGTCTAGGAGAGCCATTACACATAGTCGTCCTTGGCCAGGGCAAGAGAGATTTACTGGCAGTGTTTCCAGTAGTTTCTCAGGGTGTTCTTGGATACACTCCGACACGACTTATACCGCTATTAGGGGTATGACGTTTACCGCCCCCTAGGCCTGACATGCGATACTCTTAGACGAACAGACCGGACTGTATGGAGATTGTCACATTCAGGCTCAGTAGGAGTTCAGATGGGTTCGCCTCATCGGTCTTCTTATCGGTATCTACCTGGGGACCGTTACGTATAGCTAGTACCGCTTGCGGCCTGTGGTTAAACCCACTGCCAGCATAGTGTCGAGTCTTTAGAGTCCTACACAGTGGGTTGTTCACTTTTGGGCAAAACGGAGTAGAGGTCGTATGGTTTTACGACGGGGTTCGTTCACATATGCGTACTTGTGCGCGTTTGGTGTTCGGGTAGTTGATATTAGTGGGCTTTGGTTTAAGCCAGATCCTAGTATTTGATTTTGGCTTGGTTCAGTCTCATTGCATTCGTGTTCTTCGGAACGCGGAAGCGGGTATGTATATACAGTAGACAGAGACAGATGAAGGAGACACCTCATTAGGGTTTTGACCATTGACTTGATTAATACCTTAATGAGATGAAGAAAATTGATTAATAGTTTTAATTAGTGATAATTGTGTTATGGTTATTTGGATTGACCATTTGACTTGTTGACCAAAGTTGATTTAGATATTTTTTTGTTGTTTTGTTAAGCATGTGCTTAGCATTAATGGTGACATGATAATGGTCAAATCAAACCAACCATCATAATTTTTGCTAATTAAAATTATTATTCTTATATGCTAATATGAGAGCTATCTCTTCATTCTATCATATTCATTCTCTCTCCTAGCTCTCTCTCCTTCATCCTCTCTCTCAAACCCTAACCTCTCATGTGTTGAGATCCAAGGGAATTGAGACCAAACCACTAAAATCACTCTCTACTCTCTCTAGGGTTCTTAGTCTAGCAAGCAAAGCACTCTAGTTACTTCATGGTTGTAGTAGGAGCTCAAGGTAGAGGCCTTCGGGTGGATCTTCTTCGATATAGAGAAGCCGGTGAGGAGGAGCCATCCAGATCATTCCAAGGAGCTCACAACAAGGAGAAGAAGGAGTTCAACTTTAAGGTATAACTTTCTATCATAGTAGATAGAACTCTTTTTCTAGTTAGGTTTATGGTAAAGATCTGGTTAAGGTTTATTCTAGCGCCAAGTTTATGTTCGTCATAAAAATTTTGTTCCGCATTTGGCCACGGAAGATGGCCGGGACGCTAGTGTAACCCTTCATGGTATCAGAGCCTTCCCATAAACCCTACTAGCTAGTTTGCACAAGGTTAAAATCTCGATTGACAAATTTTTCCGAATCACGAATCTATATTCATGAGGTTGCTGTCGATTTTCAAAGTTGTCAAATTTTTTTTCTGATTATCTTAGAATTACATTCAGGTGAAACTATAGCTACAGAAACAATTTGGGGGCCTAACTCCAAAATTCCGCTGCGGAAAGTGAGCAAAATGGCGCATTTTGCGGCGCTTCCGCAGCACTTTTTGGGATACAGTACCCAAAAATATTTCTGGGGCTCTAGTTCATGAAAATATGATATTTGTGATATATAGTTTTGGCCCAGGTTTATTTGAGTGCTGGATTTGCATTTGGGGCCTATTTGGAAAAGTTTAGTCGATCGAAATTTTAAATGTGTATTTTACAGTACATTCACTTTTATCTGCGACCGGGGATGTCACTCGATCGGTAAAACTCGTCTGATTGCTATATGTTCTTTTAGACGGGTTTTGAGAACGTGACATTCGCGTTGATATTGTGTGCTTGTTCTGTGGTTGTGGTTGGATAGTCGTGTTGGATAGCATGTGATGAAATGTTAGTGGTGCAGTTTAAATTCTTTTGTACATTTGTTATTGCGGGGCGAGCGTCCGACATGTGGACTGCCGTCTTTGCCGGGTTGTATATTATTTTGGGGCAAGACCGGGTTGAGGTCGATATCACCGTTTGTATATATTATTTTATTTTTCTGTACTAGGATTACCCCGCGGTGAAGTGCACGAATAGCCGGGTTCTAGAAAGGCAGCAAGCCAGCATCTCATGGCGTTGAGACGGAGGGGGCTTCTTTCTCATGGTGTTGAGACGGAGGGGGCTTCATTATAGAATTGGCGGGCTATTCGTCGCACTCGTAGGGGGTACAGTTTTTCATTGCACAGGCTATCCACACGACAGGGAACGTCGGGTTTTATTTATGGCTCAAATGAAACCCGGGGCTCCAAAATTATCCACCATTCTGTATTGTTGGCTGTATTTCTGTGATGTTGTTTACTATCATGCCTGTGACGAATGTTGTATATACTTATATATATATACTGGTAGATGTTGTATATGTTTTGCACCCGTGCTAGTCTAGCCCCTGCTCTATCGTTAGTTAAGTAACCTAACGGGTGATGACGGGCCCAGTGGCAAATGCGGATGGCATATACGTACATTGTATTTTCGTTCTTTTCTGCTGTGGTAGGTTAAATTGATGGGACATCATTAATTTTGATTAATGCAAGAAAAAAAACCTAAAAGATGTTGTTGGAACCAAGTTTTAAAAACAGATATTACAGACGTTCTCTTTTGCTTTGCACAGTGGTATTCAGTTTGGAATATCCAACACCTCATTCAACAAGGCAAGGGCTGAGATCCCTTCACCGGGAGTGACCCCTTGAGTAAAAGTTTGCGTCAACGTAATACTTTCACTATAGTCGATTATTCTTGCTTTGCATCGTGGTATTCAGTTTGGAATATCCTGCACCTCATTCGACGAGGAAAGAGCCGAGAACCCTTCACAGGGAGTGACCTCTTTAGCAAAAGTTTTCGCCACTATATATTTAAAAAAGGCAATCAGGTTCCTTCAACGATATCAAGTTCATTACGTTAACGGGTTTTTTGCCAAAAACCCAGCCGTAGCCCTCCGTCATTTCCTACAAGTACTACTTAGTATTCAAACTATGTATTTTGGCATTGTCAAGGCGTAGTGATCGGTAGCTGAGTATTGCTTGTTTGCAGCTCTATTTTCAGATTATTTAGGACAGTCGCATAGCTATGTTGGCATTGTCAAGGGATATGCAGGTGGGTCTAAGTTAATCAAGATAATGACGGGCCAAACTTGACTAGCGGTTTATGATATGTTGGCATTGTCAAGGTCATAAATCGTTAGGGGCAAAAACCACATCCGGGGTTTCAAACATACAGGAAACTTGCAGATTTAGCATACCTTCTGGAGTGTAGTGACTAGAGTGGATTCCATCTAGGTCATTACACAATGATAGTTGGATCCCGATCCCACTGATTAGTTGGATTACTCTCGGGAGATTATTTCACTTAACAATCAATGCTATAAACCAAGTAGGTGTCTAGAATGGTGTTAGCGGGGCTACGCCTCCAGGGAAAAGAGGTTATGTAATTAAGGAACTTCGCGAAAGCGTTGGAAAACCTCCCTCGAAGTACTGATCGCACGCCAAAAGCGTGTCGGATGTTCAAAGTTCTAAAGTTTACCGCGATCAGGACGGTGTCGCTATGCAGCTAGCCGGTTGAGCACGGGTCGATCCACAGGGAGATGGTTGTATGTCCGTTCTTGTTTTAGACGAGTCAATAAAGAATTTGTATGAGTTTGTTCAATCTAACCTATGTGTATTATTTGCAAGTATAAAGTTGTTAAGAAAAGATACGAAAGTGTAAGCTAAAGAAATCCGTACTCAAAACCTTTGAGCCGAGTCTTGACCAATTGAAGCTAGAGCAATCGGCAACAACGTGGATTAGGGGATTTAAGCGCGGTATTCGGGGAATCCGGCTTATTTACCCTTGTCCTTCCGTTCTTGTCTCTTGCTTTCGCTTTCGGCCAAACCGAACGCAATCGGTCGCGGTTAGGAATCACCATTACCTTGTTAGGGTAGGGTGCCTAACGGAGCGCTTGCGTATCGTTTGGGCGGAGTTCAATGGAAAATAACGGGAAAAGGAAATGAGCAAGGAAGTATTAACTTACAATACCGTATTGATTCTTAACAACAACAATAATTACGACCATTCACAAAAAGAACCAAAAAGAGCAAAAGAAAAGAACAAAGAAAAGAAAAGATTACAAGTAAGTAAGTGCATGAATTTAAATTGCAAGAAAGTAAAGCAAGATAATAAAAAGCAAGTAATAAAAAGCGAGAAAGAAAACTAGAAACTAGAACTCAAGACAAGCATGGGATCAATAGCCAACCCTTAAACTTGCAAACTCAATCAAGAGGTTGCAAGATCAAGAGAAGGGTAAAGAACTCATGTGAAGTGAAGAACTAATTCCAGAAGAAAATACAACCCTTGAGATCAATAACTAACCCTTAACCTTTCAAGCTCAATGAAGAGGTTGAAAGATCAAGAGGAAGCAAAAATCTCAAGGGGAAGCTAAACAAATAAGAATGATACAAAAACCCTCATCTTCATTCACATCCACTCAATGCTCTCACTACATTTCCATGGAGGAAGAATGAAGAAGAAGAAGAAGAAGAACTAAAACTACACTAAAGGAGGCTAAAGAAATTAACACCCAAAACCTTGGCAAGTTCTGGGGTATTTATAGGAAGGGAACTGGAAACCTAGGGCAAGAATCTGGCTCAATATGAATTCCCCAAACTACCCCTGAAAAACGACACAGAGAGGAGACCATATGGCCGCGGTTCCGCGGCCTAGACCCCCTATTGGCCGCGGAACCGCGGCCATCTTGATGAGTTGGGTCATGGGATTTTGTGGGGATCCCTGGTTTATTGTTGTCTGCTGTGTGGTATATGACTTTTCTCAGAAACTCTTCACAATTATTCCAGAATTTTAGTAGAACAAAAGATGATGTGATGTGGATCTTTTGCCATGATTTCCTCAAGCTCCGCATAGATTTCTTGGATCTTGTATTGATATTGAGCTTTGTGCATGAACATGACAATCGATTTGCCATTTTGTCCCTTAAACTGGTATGTGGCAACACACGGATAGAGAGCGGAGACCCGTGTTTTATCTGTTGTTGGCAGTAATCCAGAATTTGTCGTACTTTTCCATGATATTCACTGTTTAGAGCTGAGACTAGTATCCTGCAATTATGTAGCAAACATTGATAAAAAGCACCTGCCTATAAATAAACGAGCGTAAGAATGGGCGGTATAGAATGCAATATTCTGGTATGAACAAATACCCCCAAACTTAACTTTTGCTCGTCCCGAGCAAAACCAATTATTCACAAAAAAGTCCTAACCGTACTTTCGCAGGGAACGCGATTGCACTGAGCACGTGCAACAAGCCATTAAACCTCTAGGTGTCCCTAGTAGGAGGAGTATTGTCTCCTGAGGGTTTTCAGCGGATTACACCCACAAAATCCCGTCAAGCTAGTGTCATAAGTTAACATCGATTCTACTCCTACAGTTTAGTATTTACGTTAGAAATTCTATCATCCTAAGTTAGAAATATCCAACCCTTATTTTTCACACCTCCTATCTATTTAACCTTGGATCTCCTGAGTTTTCCTTCTAAAGTGCGGCCTCAAATCAGGGATTTTTATCAACTTTACAGAAAACACAAGTCTTATTCTTTATTTCTATCTTTTATCCAAACATCGATTGTATACCCCCTACGTGTGTGTATATTTGCACCCCTACACTCAAGAATTCAATTCAAGCTATAATACCCTTGCCCTAATACCTAATACTACTTCTTTTCATTAAGGATGGACGGATTTGCTCACACACCTTTCATGCGACTATTAATGCTTCTTGAGGCACTAACGACCGATTACTGAATGTGTGAACTTTAAAGCGTAAATAGCAGTTTCCAGGTCTTGACTTTATTCTATTTTTTCTTTTTCTTTTTCTTTTTCTTTTTCTTTTTCAAGACCGGATATATTTTTCAATATGCTCTTTTGGTGTTTAGCTTTAAATACCGTTTTTTCTTTCATACTAGGCTTTCAGGCAAGAGTATTTCTAGGTATCCTCTACTATCCCAAGTTTCAAGGTGCGTGTAAGTGCAGTTTGTAGGGTATATACTTTCTAAATTTGAACTCAAGAAAAGAAACTATTTTTCAGACTTATCCTCCAGTAAAGCTTTAATACTTTCCCTTCATCTTGACTTAACTCAAGAACTGAACTCAAAAAAACTGTAAAGACGTATACTTACCAAAGTTAGACAGAATGAGGGTTATTTTAAGGATTTTCAATTCCTAAGCCTAGAATTTAGTTATTTCTAATATATCAACTAAACTTTCAGAATAAAAATCTAAGTTACCCTATTAGCTAACTTGACAACAAAGTTTTTATATTTTTGGAAACTTTTTCGATTTTTGTGGGTTTTGAATAAGGTATGCAAATGCAAAATATACAAATGAATGCGAAGGAAGAAAGTTTACCGAGCGCACCCCCAAACTTAAACTTGACAGTGCCCTCACTGTCAGGCTATACCAAGAGGGTCAAAATTGTCGGCGCTCCCTAAAAACAAATTATATACAAAAAAGGGAAAACAAAAAATATATACAAAAAAGGGTCCCCCCCAAACTTAAGTAAAACAGTGTTTCCACTGTTAAGCATTGAAGTTCAGGATTAGGGGGAAAGAACAGTATCAAGCTATACAAGGCCTTACACAGGCCAAAAGTGAGCACCAACCATTCAAAGATCTTATCGTGATAAAGCAGTGGTTGGTCAAAGAAGGCGTAGAGAAAAGAAATGGAGAATACGCGAGACCGTATGGAGATAGAAGCGGGATACGGTCTCGGTATATCAGAAGAAGAAGAATGGCGGAAGGGAAAAAGAAGTGAAGTACGAACTTGAGGGTGCAAATGGAGTGAATAGATTAGCACAATTTGTGATGAGCGATGTGTAAAAAGCGATTGTGCTAATCTATTAACCCGTCGAGAAATGGGGTCAAATCCCTCAAGATTCGTGAGAAACCATGGGTACGCCGAACTTGGTAAACCAGACATATGAAATGAAAGTGAGACGGGTTCTTGCAAGGTCGGAACGATGGAAAGGATGGAGGTAGGTGATTGAGGAAGGTTATCGATTAAAGGTTCAGGAGAGTGTACACAGTCAATGAAAGGAACAGGATGAATTGGAAAATCCGACTCATCAATTAAAACTGGTTCATCCTCAAAGCTATCCTCAAAATTCTCCTCAAAATTTAGCACATCCATGCATTTCTCTTCAAAATCCAGACGCATATGGGGTTCGGGAAAAATATTTAATGACTCGGGATGATGAATTGGAGAGAAAAACTCTGCCAAATCTACAGGTTCATCATCCAAAATATTCCCGGCGTCAATATCCTTAATCAAGTGAAAGACAATTTTCTCAGACACTTCATCAAAAGCATAGATTTCAATCAATTCAGGTTCTAAGATGGAGGTGTAGAGGTCAAAAGGATTGTGTGTGGTTTCACTTGGCAAGGTCCTTTCACAATCTGGCAAATCAACACTACAAAGTCGCACAACTCATTAAACATTCTATCTTCAACTGATAATTCATTTGGAACACTTGATAGACTTTCAACACAGGAGTTGTGGGATTCAATTTGAAATGGGTAGGTTTGATTTGGAAGGGTATACATCTCACTCTCTCCACTCAAATTCTCAGCCTGTCCTACCGCCTCTTCATACATTGAAAAATTTGGAGCTAGTTGAAAACTAGCTACCGGGTCGCTAGGTTGTATGAGAGCGGCCATGGACGCATTCAAATCCATCATCTGTTGGCTTGACGCTACCCTAAAGTCTTCCAACGACTGTTCCAGACTAGACATGGGTTGTGAAGGGGTTTCAGTAAAAGATTCAAAGTTGTTTGGATACTGAAAACTCCCAAAAGGCTGTGGAGAAGCAATGTCTAGGGAAGTTGCAAAAGTTGGGTAGGACTGGTAGGAATTGAATGGCTGGACAGGAGCAGGATCAACATTTGGATAAGAAGGTGAATGGAATTGTTGATCCCAAGAATTTGAAGTGGTGAAAGGAGTGAAAGATTGGCTACGGGATTGTTCAATACGTTCAGCGATGGACAAAGGATGACTTGCAAAAGGGGTATCAACATAAGTGGGTGAGGGAGGTTGAAAAGGTTGATACAAAATGGAATGAGGAGTGCAAGTGTTTGTCCTAGACGCTGCTATGCGATCTTTCAATGAAACTTTGGGCATGGAGGGGTCGTTTGATGTTCGGCCAAAGCAAGAACCGTAAGAAGTAATGTCTGGTTGTGGGTACCAAAGTTCGGCAAGAGTTTTGCGAGGTGGGGTACCCATGATATGAAGAGAGAAGGAAAGAAAGGAAGAGAAAAGGAGGGGAAAAAGAATGTGATTTTTTTTTAATTAGTTTTTTTTTAGTTAGTTATGAACAAAAGAATGAAATATACAAAAAAAAGAATCTGAACAAAATAATCACGACACAAAAAATACCACACACCTAATCGTTCTAGGGTTCACCTAGGTCAACTAGACCTGCTCCAGAACTTGATTGTCGAAGTAAAACTGTGTCGAGAAACGGGCTCAAGATACACTGGTCACGAGGCCAGGTAAGTGCAGAGATAAGGGGAGGTTTTCCAACGCTTTCGCGAAGTTCCTTAATTAAATAACCCTTTCTCTTTTGGCGGTTTCGCCGTTAACACTTTCCTAGACATCCCGTAAACAATGTACCGTTAAGCGAGATTCTAAACACAGTTAACTTCTCCTAGTGAGCGCGAAGTCCTTAAGGCTTAAAGTCTAGTTTCTTTTAAATTTTGTGCGGGTAAACGTTATGATCAAGTTCGTGATTTGTGGGCCACGGAAAAGGTGATGAAATCCTTTACCGTATGTTGTGGGGTTCGCTTGCCCTTAAGTCCGTATTAATGTATGCAATGCGCAATTCAATAAAAATTCTATAAAGAATCAAACAATCGTTTTTAAGTTTAAGCACGGCACTGCAAAAAATACGGGTTAGTCAATTTTTAGCGTTTGCTAGCGAACTTGCAAAGAATCCTGCAAAGAATAGTATATTGGATGCGTCGGATTTGAGAAGAAGGTGTTAGTAAAGTAAGTACCGTTAAGTTTTTGGGTTAGGAAACCCCCGTTGAATCAAATCCGGTAAGCTTGAAAAGTTCGCTTGCGCGGGTCAAACTACCCGGATCTTTGGCACTGTACTTTGCAATCACCTTAGCCTTGAACGTATACTTTGCTCCCCACAATCGCAGTTTGCAAATCTGCAAAAATCTGCACTCTTGCCCACAAAAATGATCAAAAATAACAAAAAGATTTTTTTTTATAAATATATACAAAAAGAATGTTAACCCGAATAACAAGAAAGAAAATACGCTACCGTCTC
Organism: Agapanthus africanus; assembly: GCA_030015575.1. Lineage (NCBI taxonomy): Eukaryota > Viridiplantae > Streptophyta > Magnoliopsida > Asparagales > Amaryllidaceae > Agapanthus > Agapanthus africanus. The sequence continues at coordinate 134,786,803 of CM057337.1, forward strand.
CCCGGCAACGGCGCCATTTGATCGCACGCCAAAAGCGTGTCGGATGTTCAAAGTTCTAAAGTTTACCGCGATCAGGACGGTGTCGCTATGCAGCTAGCCGGTTGAGCATGGGTCGATCCACAGGGAGATGGTTGTATGTCCGTTCTTGTTTTAGACGAGTCAATAAAGAATTTGTATGAGTTTGTTCAATCTAACCTATGTGTATTATTTGCAAGTATAAAGTTGTTAAGAAAAGATACGAAAGTGTAAGCTAAAGAAATCCGTACTCAAAACCTTTGAGCCGAGTCTTGACCAATTGAAGCTAGAGCAATCGGCAACAACGTGGATTAGGGGATTTAAGCGCGGTATTTAGGGAATCCGGCTTATTTACCCTTGTCTTTCCGTTCTTGTCTCTTGCTTTCGCTTCCGGCCAAACCGAACGCAATCGGTCGCGGTTAGGAATCACCGTTACCTTGTTAGGGTAGGGTGCCTAACGGAGCGCTTGCGTATCGTTTGGGCGGAGTTCAATGGAAAATAACGGGAAAAGGAAATGAGCAAGGAAGTATTAACTTACAATACCGTATTGATTCTTAACAACAACAATAATTACAACCATTCACAAAAAGAACCAAAAAGAGCAAAAGAAAAGAACAAAGAAAAGAAAAGATTACAAGGAAGTAAGTGCATGAATTTAAATTGCAAGAAAGTAAAGCAAGATAATAAAAAGCAAGTAATAAAAAGCGAGAAAGAAAACTAGAAACTAGAACTCAAGACAAGCATGGGATCAATAGCCAACCCTTAAACTTGCAAACTCAATCAAGAGGTTGCAAGATCAAGAGAAGGGTAAAGAACTCATATGAAGTGAAGAACTAATTCCATAAGAAAATACAACCCTTGAGATCAATAACTAACCCTTAACCTTTCAAGCTCAATGAAGAGGTTGAAAGATCAAGAGGAAGCAAAAATCTCAAGGGGAAGCTAAACAAATAAGAATGATACAAAAACCCTCATCTTCATTCACATCCACTCAATGCTCTCACTACATTTCCATGGAGGAAGAATGAAGAAGAAGAAGAAGAACTAAAACTACACTAAAGGAGGCTAAAGAAATTAACACCCAAAAGCTTGGCAAGTTCTGGGGTATTTATAGGAAGGGAACTGGAAACCTAGGGCAAGAATCTGGCTCAATATGAATTCCCCAAACTACCCCTGAAAAACGACACAGAGAGGAGACCATATGGCCGCGGTTCCGCGGCCTAAACCCCCTATTGGCCGCGGAACCGCGGCCATCTTGATGAGTTGGGTCATGGGATTTTGTGAGGATCCCTGGTTTGTTGTTGTCTGCTGTGTTGTATATGACTTTTCTCAGAAACTCTTCACAATTATTCCAGAGTTTTAATAGAACAAAAGGTGATGTGATGTGGATCTTTTGCCATGATTTCCTCGAGCTCCGCATAGATTTCTTGGATCTTGTATTGACATTGAGCTTTGTGCATGAACATGACAATCGATTTGCCATTTTGTCCCTTAAACTGGTATGTGGCAACACACGGATAGAGAGCGGAGACCCGTGTTTTATCTGTTGTTGGCAGTAATCCAGAATTTGTCGTACTTTTCCATGATATTCATTGTTTAGAGCTGAGACTAGTATCTTGCAATTATGTAGCAAACATTGATAAAAAGCACCTGCCTATAAACAAACGAGCGTAAGAATGGGAGGTATAGAATGCAATATTCTGGTATGAACAAGTACCAACACTAGCCTGGCTGAAAGGTTAAGCAAGTATTGTGACGTGCAATTAATCCTGACTAGTTCTTGTTTTAGGGTTTGAAGAAGAATTTGAGGAAACAGTGGGAGCCATCATGGTTAGATAAATTAATAACCAATCTAATCTTACAAGAGTGCACGCTGAGTGTTTCTTTTCTCTCTCTCCAGGTAGCAATCTTTTCACGCCCTAATCAAGATAATAAAATGTATCGCTTGACCGGTCCGAATTCTTATTCGGGGCTGGGGAACGTCGGTTCGGCTCTAACTTACGACAACAGTCATAAGTGTGAGCAAGGGAAAGAGGATTGTATGGTTCCAAGGAGACCCAGTTGAAGAAGAAGTATACTGTTGCATCTACTTCAGGTGTTCTTGTAATTGAGAACTGCTTTTCAGTCAGTCCTACCTCCTGGGTACTAGATACCGGATCAGGATCTCATATCTGTAATTTATTGCAAGGACTGAGAAAAAGTAGGAAAGTTGCACCTGGTGATATGTCTCTCAAGGTAGGGAACGGAGCACAAGTTAATGCTGCAGCCATCGGTGAATATCACCTGGTGTTGCCAAATGGAAATACTATGATTTTGAACAATTGCTACTATATACCTTCCATGGTTTGCAACATAATATCAGTATCTTTACTTGATAAAGATGGATATAATTTTGTTCTTGATAGAAATATCATGAACATTTATATTGATAAGGTACTGGTTGCAGAAGGTACACTGTGTAATGGTATCTATGTTCTAAATCAGAATACAGATCTCAATATACAAAACACACGCAAGAGGAAGAGTTCAGATACGAACGAATGCTACTTGTGGCATTATAGACTTGGTCATATCGAAGAGAAAATACTAAGTTGCATAAAGATGGACTCTTAGAATACGTTTGAATTTTCATCTTATGAAACTTATCAGTCTTGTCTCAAAGGAAAGATGACGAAATCTCCGTTCACCGGACATGGAGAAAGGGCAGCAGAGCTCTTGGGACTCGTACACAGTGATGTGTGTGGTCCAATGTCTATACATGCAAGGGGAGGGTTCTCGTACTTTATCACATTCACTGATGATCTCTCTAGGTTCGGATATGTGTATCTCATGAAACACAAATCTGAAACTTTTGAGAAATTCAAAGAATTCAGAAACGAAGTAGAGAACCAGACTGGCAAAAGTATCAAGATCCTTCGGTCTGATAGAGGAGGGGAGTACTTAAGCACGGAATTCCTAGATTACTTAAAAGAGAATGGAATTCTCTCTCAGCTTACTCCTCCGTACACACCACAGCACAACGGTGTATCGGAGCGGAGGAACCATACCCTATTGGACATGGTTCGCTCCATGATGAGTAATGCTAAGTTACCTCTTTCATTCTGGGGACTTGCGCTAGAAACAGCAGCGTACTTGCTGAATCAAGTTTCGTCTAAATCTGTGCCTAAGCTCCATATGAAATATGGAGTGGTAAAAGACCATATCTTGAACGTATTAAGATATGGGGTTGTCCGGCCTATGTAAAGGTAAAAAATCCGGACAAGCTTAAGGCATGATCAGTTTTGTGCAAGTTTGTGGGATATCCTAGAAATTCTCTAGGATATCTGTTCTACCACACTGAGGAACAGAAGGTGTTCGTTTCTCGTCGCGCCACTTTTTTAGAGTGGCAATTTCTTGCAAAAGAAATAAGTGGGAGCACGGTAGAACTGGATGAAATATTAGATCCATAAATTCAAACTGAGGATTTAGTAGAACCATAAAATTCAATAGTCTCAGACGAATCTCAGCCACTCCGCAGATCTGGTAGGATTTCTCATCCGCCCGAGAGATACTACGATTTTCTCATAGACGGGGATCGAGAGGATTGCATCTTCGAAGAAAATGACCCTACCAGTTTCAGTCAGGCCATTATCAGTAGGCACTCTGATAAGTGGCTGGATGCTATGCGATCCGAAATGGAGTCCATGTACACCAATAAAGTGTGGACCTTAGATATTGCTCCACTTGGGGTAAAACCCGTTGGATGCAAATGGATCTACAAAAGGAAACTTGGTGTAGATGAGCAGGTGGAAACCTATAAGGCTAGACTAGTTGCAAAAGGTTTTCGTCAAAGACCTTGTGTTGACTATGACGAAATTTTTTCTTCAGTGGCTATGCTCAAATCTATTCGAATCCTACTTGCCATTACTGCCTTCCATGACTATGAGATCTGGCAGATGGACGTAAAAACGGCTTTTCTAAACGGCAATTTGGAAGAGTGCGTTTATATGGATCAGCCAGGAGGTTTTATAGACAGTGGGAGCAGCGGGAAGGTGTGCAAGTTGCTTAAATCCATTTATGGATTAAAGCAGGCATCGCGGAGATGGAACATCTGTTTTGATAAAGCAATCAAGGAATTTGATTTCATCAAGAACGAAGATGAGCCTTGTATTTATAAGAAGATTGTAGGACGAACTGTCGTATTCCTAGTCTTGTACGTGGACGACATTCTTTTGATAGGAAATGACATTCCTATACTACAATCAGTCAAGCTATTCTTATCACAACGGTTCTCCATGAAGGACCTGGGTGGTGCCACATGCATACTGGGGATCAAGATCTACAGAGATAGATCTAAGAGATTACTGGGACTTTCGCAGTCCAGGTACATAGAGACCGTACTAAAAAGATTTAATATGGAAGATTCCAAACGCGGTAATATACCAGCATTGCATGGAATCACCCTCTCCAAGAAGATGTCTCCCAAGACTGACGAGGAGAGGGTTCGCATGAGCATTATACCCTACGCTTCGGCGGTAGGATCTATAATGTATGCGATGCTATGTACAAGGCCAGATGTAGCTTACGCGCTAAGCGTGGCGAGACGGTATCAGTTAGACCCAGGTGAGAACCACTGGACGGCAGTGAAGAACATTCTCAAGTACCTGAGAAAGACTAAGGAGATGTTCCTGGTTTACGGTAATGGAGACTTCAGGGTCGAGTCCTTTACCTATTCAAGCTTCCAGAGTGACAAGGATGACAGCAAGTCTATTTTGGGTTTTGTGTTTACCCTCAACAGAGGGGCGGTGTGTTGGAGGAGTTCCAAACAGGATACCGTGGCAGACTCGACGATGGAGGCTGAATATATTGCTGCAAGCGATGCCGCAAAAGAGGCGGTCTGGATAAAGAAGTTCATTAGTGAACTTCAGGTGGTTCCGTCCATTGTTGACCCAATACCTTTGTATTGTGATAACAATGGGGCTATAGTTTTAGCGAAGGAACCAAGGTCCCATCTGAAGTCCAGACACATCTTAAGGCGGTATCACCTGATCAGGGAGATCATTGATCGCCAGGAGATCGAGGTACGGAGAGTGGACACTAAAGACAACACGGCGGATCCATTCACAAAGGCCCTCCCTCAAACACAGTTCGAGCGACTTTTTGAGCTTTTGGGTATGCGGTACGCCAGCAGCTGGCCATAGAGCAGACATTAGGTATGCGGTACACCAATTACTGGCCTTTAGTGCAAGTGGGAGATTGTTGGATATGTATGCCCTAGAGACCATTATTGTATAGTACTAGTTTGTATAATACATTTTGGAAGCTTGGGATATATACACGGGTTTACGACAGTCTTGCTCAATATAGTAGTATGCTACTTGGTTTGTTTCTATCTTAATATCTGTATATGTTTCTTTTAACATATCGCTAATACATATTGATGGAGCCCTTAGGACCTTTGCTTGACTACCGGCGTTGTGATGGCGATCACACTAGTGGGGGCTGAGTAGTCTATAAGCACATCCTTATTCAGGTCTATAGTCGTAGGATTATTGAGACATGGCATCGATAATCCAGAATAGACTGGTGCATAAGCTTCTCATCCCAGTAGGGGAGATGGTCTATCCCACAGCCATCAGTACGTCGTATTGGAGATAGTATGCAGCGGCTCGTTAGGTTACGAGTACACTGGACAGGACTCATCAGGAACTATCGGTTGGTATTATACCTATCGTCAGTTAACAGTTCCCAGGTGAGATGAGTACAGTTTAGTTCGTTGACTTGACACCGCCACTTTGCCTCAAGTGTGTTCCCGCTGTTCTTTGATTGCTACCCTACCACGGCTCTATTGAGTCGTGCAAACAGGTAGTAGTTAGGTGCAGTTTCGAAGCACTTAGAGGCAGTGACGGTTAGACAGGATTCGTCTCTCCCGGTATTGGGGGTTGATATCGCGCTGTGTCTAGGAGAGCCATTACACATAGTCGTCCCTGGCCAGGGCAAGCGAGTTTTATTGGTAGTGTTTCCAGTAGTTTCTCAGGGTGTTCTGGACTACACTCCGACATGACTTGTACCGCTATTAGGGGTCTGACGTTTACCGCCTCCTAAGCCCGACATGCGATACTCTTAGACGAACAGACCTGACTGTACGGAGATTGTCACATTCAGGCTCAGTAGGAGTTCAGATGGGTTCACCTCATCGGTCTTCTTATCGGCATCTACCTGGGGACCGTTACGTACAGCTAGTACCGCTTGCGGCCTGTGGTTAAAACCACTGCCAGCGTAATGTTGAGTCTTTAGAGTCCCACAAGAGGGTTGTTCACCTTTGGGCAAAACGGAGTAGAGGTCGTATGGTTTTACGACGGGGTTCGTTCACATATACGTACTTGTGCGCGTTTGGTGTTCGGGCAGTTGATACTAGTGGGCTTTGGTTTAAGCCAGATCCTAGTATTTGATTTTGGCTTGGTTCAGTCTCACTGCATTCGTGTTCTTCGGAACGCGGAAGCGGGTATATATATACAGTTGACAGAGACAGATGAAGGAGACACCTCATTAGGGTTTTGACCATTGACTTGATTAAGACTTTAATGAGATGAAGAAAATTGATTAATAGTTTTAATTAGTGATAATTGTGTTATGCTTATTTGGATTGACCATTTGACTTGTTGATCAAAGTTGACTTAGATATTTTTTTGTTGTTTTGTTAAGCATGTGCTTAGCATTAATGGTGACATGATAATGGTCAAATCAAACCAACCATCACAATTTTTGCTAATTAAAATTATTATTCTTATATGCTAATATGAGATCTATCTCTTCATTCTATCATATTCATTCTCTGTCCTAGCTCTCTCCCCTTCATCCTCTCTCTCAAACCCTAACCTCTTATGTGTTGAGATCGAAGGGAATTGAGACCAAACCACTAAAATCACTCTCTACTCACTCTAGGGTTCTTAGTCTAGCAAGCAAAGCACTCTATTTACTTCATGGTTGAAGTAGGAGCTCAAGGTAGAGGCCTTCGGGTAGATCTTCTTCGATATAGAGAAGCCGGTGAGGAGGAGCCATCTAGATCATTCCAAGGAGCTCACAACATGGAGAAGAAGGAGTTCAAGTTTAAGGTATAACTTTCTATCATAGTAGATAGAACTCTTTTGCTAGTTAGGTTTATGGTAAAGATCCGGTTAAGGTTTATTCTAGCGCCAAGTTTATGTTCGTCATAAAATTTTTGTTCCGCATTTCGCCACAGAAGATGGCCGGGGCGCTAGTGTAACCCTTCAAAATATGCAGGCTGCATTTGGCCCGTATGTCACTCCTCCAGCGGGGATGGAGCGGGAGTTGCAGTTGCAGGTACACTTGGAAGCCATTGATCTTCTTTTCTCTGCACAGGAGCAAGACACCAAATCTTAGTATCTCGAATCCAGGGGCAACCATAGTAAACCGCGATTTGTTTGCGAACATGACACATGAAGTGTGGAGTGGAAAGAGGAAAAGGTCCCACCGGGCGTGCCAGAATCTGTTCACCGCCGAAAACAGAGACGGACCGGGATGGTCGTCTTGCCTGAATATGGGGACAGATGCTATTTGTGTTTATCCGTCCACCTCTCCGAAGATGCCAAGTTGATTTATGGCACCGTATATCGGAGATTTGGACGGATGCGGCCGTTGTAGCAGACTTCATCAGATTCCTCCTTGTTTGTGAGGGGTTTTTGATTGTGGGGGATGCTCTTCCCTGCAGGTGCAAGCCCCGGCAGTTAATTACGTTATCGCATCTCTATAACCGCTTTCTCCTTCTCTAGAAGTTCACTTCATGTCGTGTGTGTTTGTTTTATTTTTGGTTGCCCGTGGATTGTATAAGGAGACTAATTTATGTTGTCACCCGTAGGGCGTGGATTAGTCCAAATCCGTATATTCTTAGATTTGGGTTTGGTTGGATTTAAGGATCGTTAATCTAGTTTGAGATTAAGATCGACTTAAATTTTTGTTAAGGATACGTTGGTCCAATTTGAGACTAAGATCTACTTAACAGGGTTTTAGGATCATTTTTTGTTTTAGATCCAACAAAAGAGTGATTAATCGTGAAAAAGTGTTTTTGTAGTAAAAAATAACCGCAATCAATAACGGTGTCGCTTGTAGCTAGCCGAGATGAGTACGGATCGTCCGCAGGGAAACGTGGAATCTTTTTATCTCACTTTAGACGTGTTGAATAAAATAAACGAAGAGAAGTGGATAGTTTATTTAAGATCTAAATTAATTACGGATGCAAATTATATAAGAAAAAAGGCTTGTAGGATTCGTTAAGATTTAGTAGTCATGGATGATTAATAAAGATGACTCCTTTTATCCTTTAATAGATTTAAAACTAGATCGACGGTGATGCATGTAGAATAGGGTTTTTGGAGGGAATAGGGTTCCCACTCTTAACCCTTATCTTTGCATGGATCTCCGTTCATGTCTAGCCTTTACCAAAACAATTGTTAACACTAATCTCAAATCGTGGTCGTGACTACCAATGAATTGATAGCGCGCCCGATTAGGGTGTTAACAATTCTTTTGATAAATTTTATAAACTGTATAGGACTTAAAAAGAGTTATAAGATTTTAACCATCCATTGATCTACATAAACCTACGAACCTTAACAAGCGGAGGATTACTCGCGTATGTTGGGAAAAGAAGATGAAAAGACAGAGAGGGAAAACACAATGTAAAATGCAAAAAAATTAAATAAAACAACTACCTTTATTAATCAACTTGAACAATCTACACTTTATTCCTTAGAAAATGATTACAAAAACTTGGTTTGCTTCTCGAACTCTTTCGAAGGAGGTAGATGAACAGTTGATAATCAGCCTGGATGCATGAGCCGTCTTGAACTTCGTGATCTCTTCGGCTTGATGCTTTTTCCCAAGAGGCTCTCGGTCTTATTTATAGTCTCACAAATTTGAAAACCCTAGATTCCATTAGTTAGGAAAATCCCCAAAATATCTTCCACAAAAATCTCAATTTCTAATTCCATCAAGGGGCTGCGGATCCGCCGCCATTGGTAGGGTTTGGCCGTGGTTTAGCGCTTGTTTGGGAGAGTTGGGGCTTCCAATTTCTACGGCTTCTTTCTGTTGATATTTGGTGATCTTCTGAATATCTGGATTTTGGAAAACTTCTTTAATTTACTGCCAGAATTGACTTCTTCGATTGATTTGAATATCTCGGCAGATTTAATCTTGCTAGCTCGAATTTCCATGATTTCAGACCTGATATAAATTCTGCACACTATCTCAACAACTAATCTTAGTAGAATTAGAGATAGAATCTTAATCCTTTATATGGTAAATATCTTTTTAGGAAACTTGATTAAGATTGTTTGGTAAGATATGCATATATTTTGAAATGTTATTCTAATCATTTATATAATATTATATCTTAAGAATATTGACTAGAATATTTGATATGATATGCAAATTGAAATTATCAAAATATTATATAATTATTATATGCATATATTTCCCTTCATAATACTAATTATAATATATAAACATATGGCAAATAGTATTTTGCAAATAAATCCAAATATGTTTAATATTTATAATAAACACCTTTTATTATTTAAGAAATGTAAGGAAAATACTTATACCAAAGTGCAATATTTTCAACTGAACAAATACCCCCAAACTTAATTTTGATCGTCCCAAGCAAACTAGTTATTCAAGAGAAAGAGAAAAAGTAAAAGAAAAACCTAAGTAGCACACTTTCGTAGGCAAACACGATTGCACTAAGCACGTGCAATAAGCCGTTAAACCTCTAGGTGTCCCTAGTAGGAGGTGTGTTGTCTCCTGAGGGTTTTCAGCGGATTACACCCACAAAATCCCATAATAAAAGGAAGATGGTGAAAGTTACATACACAGATATGATATAAAAGAAAGAACTTGAAAATAAGTGTTTCCAACTAAACTAGCTTTTCAGTTGCCATGAGCCCTATCTTAATGGTCGTGAAAAGATATTAGAAATTACATTATCCCTTAATAAAACATCGCCTTTATTCTTCCTCCCCATTTTTTTTATCCAAACATTGATCATATACCCCTACGTGTGTGTAAAGGACATCCCTACACTTAAATAATTCAATTCAAGCTATCATACTCTTGTCCATCTACCTTAGTACTTTTTAGTCGGCGAATATGATAAATGGAATTGCTTACACATTTTTCATGCGGTCGTTAATACTTCTTGAGGTACTAACCAACCGATTACCGAATGTGCTTGCTTATTTCAGGCGTAATTAGCAATTTCCTAATCTTGCAATACCTACGGCACAGCAAATGATCCCAAATCAGTTGGTCTAAGTCACTAGGTGATGAAGCACCCTCGTTGAATTTTTTATTTATTTTTTTTATTTTATGCTACCTTGGTGATTGCAAGACAGTGTTCATTTTTCTTCACCATATTTTTTATGCGTCATTTATATTTTGTTGATGCACTTATATTTTTCATTCATACTAAGGCTTTTAGACAAGAGCATTTCAAGGTATCCTCTACTATCCCAAGTTTCAAGATGTATGTAAGTGCGTATAGTTGGGTATCAACGTTCAAAATGTTTGGCCTCAAGAATAGAGACTATTTTTCAGACTTATTTTTATCCTCAGATTAGTAATTTTCTTCATCTTGCTAACCCTTGGGACAACGGCTCATAACTATTTATTACTAGTTTCGTTTAAAAAACATCTAATTTTCTTGTTTTTCTTAAACTTTTCCTATCGTATCATATGTAAATTTTCACTTTCTAACTTTTATTAAGTTTCAAAAAAAAAAATTATATAGTGCCTAATGCCAAAAGATAATTCAATGAATACAAATCTCCCCCGCAAACCTGTTTTCAGCAGTGTCCTCACTGATATTGTTCTTTGAGCATATAGATCTGTAGACTTGGGGAAAGAAAATAATAGGGGTAAAATAATAGGTGAAATCTACCCCCAAACTTATACTTTGGTATTCACGGATATGCAGTGAAATCATTTTTCACTCACCTCTATTCTTAAAATGAGACAATGTTACCAATATGGAGGTGAGGCGGAGGAAAATCAGTTATGGTAAAGTGGCTCTTGTAAAAACCGGAGCTCCTCCGCTGGGTCAGCAGAAAAATACGATTTTAATCTATGCCCATTTATTTTAAAAATAGAACCGATTTTTACATTTTCAACTTCTACTGCCCCGTGCGGGTATACAGTCCGCACTACAAAAGGTCCTTTCCAACGAGATTTGAGTTTACCCGGATGAAGATGGAGTCGTGAATCATAAAGAAGGACTTGTTGTCCCGGTGTGAAGGTTTTTCTAGAAAGGTTTTTATCATGGAACACTTTGGTCCGGTTCTTTACTATCACCGCATTATCATAAGCTTCATCGCGGAGGTCGCTTAGCTCGTTTAACTGCAGCTTCCGAAAGCTGCCGTCTTGGTCAAAATCGAAATTGAGCTCTTTTATAGCCCACATTGCCTTATGTTCGATCTCAATAGGAAGGTGGCAAGCCTTCCCAAACACAATGCGGTATGGAGACATACCAAGATCGGTCTTATAAGCGGTACGAAATGCCCAAAGAGCATCCGTCAATTTGGTTGATCAATCTTTACGGTTTTTAGAAACCGTCTTCTCCAAAATTTGTTTGATCTGCCTATTGGAAATTTCAGCTTGCCCGCTTGTTTGGGGATGATAGGGCGTGGAAAGTTTGTGGTTGATTGCATATTTCCGCATCAAAGCCTCAAAAGACCGATTACAGAAATGTGTCCCGTTATCACTAATTATAGCACGAGGGTGTCCGTATCGCGAGAAGATATTTTCTTTAAGGAACTTAATGACAACCTTGTTGTCATTAGTGCGACACGGTATTGCTTCCACCCATTTTGAGACGTAATCAACAGCTAACAAGATATATAAATTCCCAAAAGAATTGGGAAAAGGGCCCATAAAGTCAATACCCCAAACATCGAATATCTCCACAACCAAGATAGGTTGGAGTGGCATCTCATTTCTTCGTGAAATCCGACCCAAGTGTTGACACCGTAAGCAAGTTTTGCAATGATCATATGCATCTTTAAATAATGTTGGCCAATAAAAACCACATTGCAAAACTTTCTCCGCCGTTTTACGTGGACTAAAATGACCACTGCATGCCTGATCTTGACAAAAAGACAACACGCTCTTGAATTCATCATTAGGGACGCATCTGCGAATGATTTGGTCGGGACAATACTTAAACAAATAAGGTTCATCCCAGTAAAAGTGTTTTACTTGGGATAGAAATCGAAGATTGTCTTGTTTCGACCAATCGCTAGGAATAAGTCCCGTGGCTAGATAGTTCACGATATCCCCGAACCAAGGTTCGCAGGATACGTTCAAGAGTTGTTCATCAGGAAAGGAGTCATTTATCGGCACGGTCAACGTTGGTGAAGAAGAGATGCGTGAAAGATGGTCTGCTACTACATTTTCACATCCACTCTTGTCTTTTATAACGAGATCAAACTCTTGTAGCAACAGGATCCAACGTTTTAGCATCCTTCTTCGTTAAAAGGTGTCGTAGGGCGGAGTGATCGGTGTAAACAACAATTGGCGAGCCAATCAAGTAGGGCCTGAATTTTTCTAATGCAAATACAACTGCCAAAAGTTCTTTCTCAGTAGTTGTATAATTAGTTTGAGCATCGTTCAAAGTCCTACTTGCATAATAAATTACATATGGCATCATATCAATGCGCTGTCCTAGGACTGCACCAATGGTAAAATCTGATGCATCACACATAAGCTCGAAAGGGTGGTTCTAATCCGCAGAAGATAGAACGGGGACTGTAGTGAGAGATCTTTTAAGTGATTCAAACGCAGCCTCGCAATCCGAATCGAAGTGAAATGTAGTATCCTTAGCCAAGAGAAGAGTTAAGGGTCTAGCAATTTTGCTAAAGTCCTTAATGAATCTCCTATAAAATCCTGCATGACCAAGGAAGGATCGTATATCTTTGACGCATTTGGGACGAGAGAGGTTTTGGATGAAATCTATTTTAGCTCTGTCTACCGCAATGCCTTTTTGTGAAATTATATGTCCAAGAACAATACCTTCTTGGACCATAAAATGGCATTTTTCCCGATTCAAAGTTAAGTTCTTATCTTTACAACGGGTAAGAACCGTGTCAAGATGACGAAGGCATTCCTTAAAGGAGTCCCCAAATATAGAGAAATCGTCCATAAATATCTCTAGAAAATCCTCGACCATGTCTGAGAATATCCCCATCATACACCGCTGAAATGTAGCGGTTGCGTTGCACAACCCAAAGGGCATGCGTCTATAAGCAAAAGTACCGAAAGGACAAGTAAATGTTGTTTTGGCTTGATCTTTTTCGGTGATGGGGACCTGGTTATAGCCAGAGTATCCGTCCAAGAAACAATAATATTCGTGTCCATCTAATCGTTCCAACATCTGGTCAATGAAAGGTAGAGGGAAGTGATTTTTCCTCGTTGCGGCATTGAGTTTTCTATAATCGATACATACGCGCCACCCAGTTTGGGTGCATGTTTGGATTAACTCATTAGCCTCATTAGTTATGACCGTGATGCCAGACTTTTTAGGGACCACATGAATATGACTTACCCATTGGCTATCAAATATAGGGTAAATTATACCACTATCAAGGCACTTGACGATTTCTTTCTTTACTGCCTCCTTCATGACGGGATTTAACTGTCTTTGCGGGTCTCGGGTTGGTTTGGCTTCATCCATCAAATGTATATGATGTTCAACAATCAAGGGACTAATCCCTTTGATGTCCGCCATTATCCAACCAAATGATTGCCGATTAGATCTCAATACCGTCAAAAGTGCATTCTCTTGCTCCAAAGCTAGAGAAGCGGATATGATCACGGGCAAAGACTCATTCTCACCTAAATATGCATATTTAAGATGAGAAGGTAGCGGTTTGAGTTCTAGAGTCGGCGGAGATACGATAGAAGGAGGGGTAAGGGAATGATATTCGGACTCCCTAAGAGGTTCATAACTTGTGTAGGATATTGCCTTGGAAAGAGCTACTGACTTTTGCGACGAGTCAAAGGTTTCAAACTTAAGGGTGGACTCATCGAAGGTGTCCTCACTATGAAACTGTGCAAGATCAAACAATGATGTTCTAATGTCGTCGAGATTATTAAAGCAAAGTTCCTCGACTTCGCAGCTTTCGGGAGCTATCTCGTGGACAGAACAGTCATCAAGCAATTGAGCAGAAGGTTCAGATGGCTGACTTTCTAGCTTGTAAATGTTAAGCTCAATTGTCATTTTCCCAAAGGTTAGGTTCATAGAACCATTTCGGCAATTAATGACAGCATTGGAAGTGGCTAAGAAAGGTCGACCGAGAATCACCGAAATCTGGTTCCGTGGGTTCGTTACAGGTTGTGTGTCTAAAACAATAAAGTCCACAGGGAATATAAATTCCCTGACTTTTATCAACACATCCTCAAGCTCACCCCTAAGTTTGGTGATTAATCGGTCCGCCATCTGGAGAGTACAATGGGCAGATTTCAACTCTCCAATTCCTAACTGCTTGTAGACAGAGTATGGAAGCAGGTTAACGCTAGCGCCAAGGTCGAGTAAAGCACGATTAATATTTTTACCCCCAATAGAAATAGAGATTGTAGGACAGCCAGGGTCCTTACGTTTCTTTGGTAATTGCTGGGTAAAAGTTGTGCTAACATTGTTTGTCATGAATACCTTTTTCGGCACTTGAGTCTTCCTCTTCCTAGTGCACAAGTCCTTAAGAATTCTTGCATAAGATGGGACTTGTTGAATAGCATTTAGGAAAGAAATATTTACGTTAACTTGCTTAAATATTTCCACAATATTCTCCATTTGTGGGTTAGGTTTGTTGGCCCTCAATCTGTTTGGAAACGGGGTTTATCAATAAGTTTTGGGTCCAACATTTGTGGAGAAGTTTGTGGGGACGGAGTCGATCCCAGAATTGGAGTGGAAATCGTTTTAGGGAGACTCGGTGGAGGGTTCGAACCTAGTGGGAAACGGAGAATAGGCTTGGAAGAAGGTGGGAAACTAGATGAATTAGGTGAAGAAGTAGAAGCCTGGGTATCATTGGTATCACTAACTTCATCGATTTGTTTACCCAGCACTCTTCCTGATCTCAACATGGTAATTGCACTCACATTATGATTTTGTGAGCGGAAGGATTCGGTAGGGGTTGAGATGGAAGTTTTCCTTTCTCTCTAGCACTCATTGCGGCATTTAACTGTGCAATTTGTGCTTCTATCGATTTAATACTCTCACCGTGGGAGTTGGTGGTCTGTGTTATGGTATCGACAGAAGACTTTATATCAGCCGAAACTTTCATGAAATTGTTCAATAACAAATCCATGGTTCGCTCGAGTGAAGAGGAATTATTGGTACCGGTCGTTTGGAAAGGATTGTTAGAAGGTACAGAATTGTTGACCGAATTTTGAAAATTTTGTGATTGAAAGGGATGCTGACTCTGGGGTGGTTGCTGTTGTTGCAGAGGGACCCTTTGATAATTATTTTGATTTGGAACCGTATTTTGAGTTTGGTTTTGGTTCCAAGAAAAATTAGGGTGATTCCTCCAACCCTGATTATATATGGAAGAATAAGGATCGTTTCTAGGTCTTTGCTAAAAAGCAGTATTAGTGTGTTCTTGACCTTGAAATAGTGCATTCATAGGACATTCTTCCGTCAGATGTGATAGGTCGGAACAGCAACCACACACAGTTTTGGGAAGCGTAACCTGGTTTAGGGAGACTGAAGAGAATTTTCTCTCTATAGCGTCGAGTTTCTTTTGCATCGCTGCCATTTCGGCTTTTACTGCGATAGAAATATCGAGCTGATGGACACCTCCTTTAGATGGTTATGGTCTAACGCTTTCCCAATGCAAGGTGTTTTCAGCGAGATCTTCCAGGTATTGCCAAGCTTCACCATCGTCTTTGAACATGAAATGACATTGACACATGGTTTCAAGCATTTGCTTTGTCGTAGGATTAATGCCCTCATATATAATTCGGCACAGATCCTATCATTTTATTCCATGATGAGGACATTGGACAAGAAAATCCTTAAACCGTTCAAAGTATTTCCAAAATGGTTCATTGGGAAGCTGGGTAAATGGTTGATTTCGCTTCGAACACGGGCGGTCTTATGATTTGGGTAAAATTTCTTAAGGAATGCTATCACGAATTCGTCCCAATTGGCAATAGAGTGTGCGGTAGTATTATAAAGCCATTTTTCTGCCAAATCGCACAACGTGAAAGGGAGAAGACGCAAACGCATAGCATCCACTGAAAGTTGTGAGGTACCCATCATTGCATATACGTTTTCGAATTTAGTGATAAAAAAATACGCGTCTTCAGACTCGAGCCCGTGAAATTTGGGTAAATGGTTTATGAAGTGGGGTTTAATTTCAAAATTATCCCCGTTGGCTGGTGGAAGGGATAGACAGGTAGGAAGAGGACCTCGTATAGGATAGCATCTCTCTTGGAAAGAGATGTGCGGTGGATTCTGCACACCTGCGGGTGGCGGCAGCGTGGTATCGTAATCCGATGGAGAACCGTCCATCTCGGTCGTTGGTGGAGGGGAAAAAGAAGATGAAGAAGCACCGACTTCGGAGTCGATAGCTGAAATACGGACAAGACGGGCACTAGAATCCCGTGTCCAGCCGAGCATGCACTAAGCGGGTTTAGTGCAAGTGGCAGCGTGTGTGTTATTTAAAATGGTTTGTTTTGAAAAGTGTTGGACTTAAGACAAATCACACAAAAAATGCACAAGCAACCCTAGAACTAAGGTCACCTAGGTCAAGTCACTAAATAGCTCCTAGACTTCCAAAGGACAAGCCGCAGGATAAATCCTCTACCACCTCTTTACTACTCTTATGGCCAGGTAAGTACCAGGTAAGTGGGAGGTATCCGTTATATGAATCACCGAAAATAGCGGGCCTAATTAAGTAACCACTTGCCTAGACACCACAAAAGTAATGCGGATAAGCGATAGATTACCCACGACCTTCCTCTGTGCTAATTGAGCGCGACGGTCCTTAGAGTCTTCTCTAGATATTTTTTTAATTAATATAGGGTTGATGCAGATGCTCGTTTTGTGATTTGTGGGGCTTAGGAAGGTAATTAAATCCCACCTAATCTGAATTTTGGTCTTGCCCCTTAAAATCCGTATTAAAATATGCAAAATCAAACCACAAAATAAAACTTACAAAAAGTTTTTTAAGCGGCGCGATTTTGCAAAGAATCCTTAAGAAAATATAGTTTATTGGATTTCAGAGGAGAGAGAAAGATATAGAAAAAATACCAGAGAATTTTGGAGGTAAGATCCCCCAAGTGAACCGCGGATCCGCCGCCAAACTGCACCTTATGCCGCGTTTCCGCCGCGGAAGTGAAGGATCTTGTGAAGATTTTTGGTTCGTGGCCTCCTTTGCTCCTCTGGAACTTGATGAATGTGTCTGAATCTCTGTTTTCTCAAATCTGTTACTCCAGATCTCCTTGCAAAATTCACACAATGATCGTTAAATACACAATTTGCAGTTTTGTTTATTTTATGATATATATCGAATTTCAACACGAATAGTAAGAAAAGAAAATTACGCACGTATCCTCGGCAACGGCGCCATTTGATTAATCGTGAAAAAGTGTTTTTGTAGTAAAAAATAACCGCAATCAATAACGGTGTCGCTTGTAGCTAGCCGAGATAAGTACGGGTCGTCCGCAGGGAAACGTGGAATCTTTATATCTCACTTTAGACGTGTTGAATAAAATAAACGAAGAGAAGTGGATAGTTTATTTAAGATCTAAATTAATTACCGATGTAAATTATATAAGAAAAAAGGCTTGTAGGGTTCGTTAAGATTTAGTAGTCATGGATGATTAATAAAGATGACTCATTTTATCCTTTAATAGATTTAAAACTAGATCGACGGTGATGCATGTAGAATAGGGTTTTTGGAGGGAATAGGGTTCCCACTCTTAACCCTTATCTTTGCATGGATCTCCGTTCATGTCTAGCCTTTACCAGAACAATTGTTAACACTAATCTCAAATCATGGTTGTGACTACCAATGAATTGATACCGCGCCCGATTAGGGTGTTAACAATTCTTTTGATAAAGTTTATAAACTGTATAGGACTTAAAAAGAGTTATAAGATTTTAACCATCCATTGATCTACATAAACCTACGAACCTTAACAAGAGGAGAATTACTCGCGCATGTTGGGAAAAGAAGATGAAAAGACAGAGAGGGAAAACATAATGTAAAATGCAAAAAAATTAAATAAAACAACTACCTTTATTAATCAACTTGAACAATCTACACTTTATTCCTTAGAAAATGATTACAAAAACTTGGTTT
Source organism: Agapanthus africanus (assembly GCA_030015575.1). Lineage (NCBI taxonomy): Eukaryota > Viridiplantae > Streptophyta > Magnoliopsida > Asparagales > Amaryllidaceae > Agapanthus > Agapanthus africanus. The sequence continues at coordinate 134,805,171 of CM057337.1, forward strand.
GCTTCTCGAACTCTTCCGAAGGAGGTAGATGAACAGTTGATAATCAGCCTGGATGCATGAGCCGTCTTGGACTTCGTGATCTCTTCGGCTTGATGCTTTTTCCCAAGAGGCTCTCGGTCTTATTTATAGTCTCACAAATTTGAAAACCCTAGATTCCATTAGTTAGGAAAATCCCCAAAATATCTTCCACAAAAATCTCAATTTCCAATTCCATCAAGGGGCCGCGGATCCGCCGCCATTGTTAGGGTTTGGCCACGGTTTAGCGCTTGTTTGGGAGAGTTGGGGCTTCCAATTTATGGGGCTTCTTTCTGTTGATATTTGGCGATCTTCTGAATATCTGGATTTTGGAAAACTTCTTTAATTTACTGCCAGAATTGACTTCTTCGATTGATTTGAATATCTCGGTAGATTTAATCTTCCTAGCTTGAATTTCCATGATTTCAGACCTGATATAAATTCTGCACACTATCTCAACAACTAATCTTAGTAGAATTAGAGATAGAATCTTAATCCTTTGTATGGTAAATATCTTTTTAGGAAACTTGATTAAGATTGTTTGGTAAGATATGCATATCTTTTGAAATGTTATTCTAATCATTTGTATAATATTATATCTTAAGAATATTGACTAGAATATTTGATATGATATGCAAATTGAAATTATCAAAATATTATATAATTATTATATGCATATATTTCCCTTCATAATACTAATTATAATATATAAACATATGGCAAATAGTATTTTGCAAATAAATCCAAATATGTTTAATATTTATAATAAACACCTTTTATTATTTAAGAAATGTAAGGAAAATATTTATACCAAAGTGCAATATTTTCAACTGAACAGAGAGTATTTGAGCTCTGTTTTTTTAATTTAAGGACGTTACGGTCCGTTGTTAGCTTAAGGAAGTTTCGGTCCGTAGATCACCATTTTTGAGGCGAGGGTTTAGTTTAAGGACGTTTCGGTCCATAGTAATTTGAGGACGTTACGGTCCGTAGATCACTATTTTTTGAGGTGAGGTTTTAGTTTAAGGACGTTTCTGTAATATTTTGGAAAATTATAAATATTTATTTATAATTTTAAATGTAAAAATAATGAATTTAATAAGTTTACAAAAATGATATCATATACAACTTTTGGTATCGGAATTTTATCCGTAAAAATGCAGTTATTTCGATAAATATGAATAAAAGTGTGTGATATCATAAAAATGATATTTTAATTATTTTAACATGACATTGTATTTTACATTAAGCTAATGATATTTAGGTAATAGACTAAATATCTCATATCTTTTATTTTACATGGATTTAGATTGTAAAATGAATTTAAATTGTAACATGAAAAGTTATGATATTTGATAATTCTTTTAATGGTTGGTATAACTTATCCTAGTTTAAACTCTCACACCACCACATCCTCAACCATGCTCAACTCCTTCCACCTCCTTCTTCTCAACTTTACACCTCCACCTTCACATTTGACACATCCTACTTCTTCCATGACACCTCCACCTTACAACCATTCACCTCATGCTCTCTCTACACAACACAACACATAGGAACTTCTAAGCTTTCACAACTGAACAAAAATTGACTCTTCAAGCTCCAACACCTAAATTCCTATGTTCCTCATATCAAAAGAGAAAGCCATGATCTCCTTCATCAAGTTGTACACTTCATCAAGCTTAATACACTACAACCCCTAGATGCTTCCACAAGCAATTCATGAGTTGGTGTTTCATTGTACACAATCTCCATAGGTATAATTCCTTCCCTCCTTACATGTTCAGTATATTTCCATATCCGTTTTCATGTGCAGTATTATAAAAACTGATGTTTTGTGATATTTAGCCTACTGTAATTGAATCTGGAACAAATAGGTGTAACCACTAGAAAAACTAGCAATACCATAAGTATCATAAGACCACTTGGAGACTTTACTCAAAACCCGAGACGCTATCTCCATGATTGACCCGGCGAGAACCCCTTATTGGCCGATGTCGCCGGATTTTTGATGAGGATTAGTGTTGGATTTTCTTCTGTAGCTTTAGTTTGGTATTTTATAAGTTACTGTATTGTTTGATTTTTCCCAATAATTACACAGTAAAATCTGGGAATGTTTTAGTAAGGGTTTTATCAAGTTTCCGACATTTCGATATCAGTTTTCGTATTTCTGTACTGCGCTTGAACCGTTAACATTTGTACGTTAACAACAGGAATATATTGTCGTTTTTGGGTTAATTATGCTGTAGATTCTAACCTATGGGTGCCTATCTCGTTGTTTTGAGTTATGATATGATATTTACGTCGATATGATATAACTACGATTATAGGTACGATCGTGAATGTTTCCGAGATGGAGTTGGCGGACATAGCAATCGTGGATTCGATGAGCTCGATAAGTCGGTGAGTAGATTTACATCTACGGGGGAAGTCGGGTGGATGGCGTATAGCATCCCCGCAACCTTATAAATAGTAGTATGATATATAGTTAGTTTTAGTATTTATTCAAGATACGGATATTGGAGTTAATTTGCATCTAGCATGATACTCATTTGCATGTATTTTACTTATGGTTTGGTAAATTGTACGAAGGATCATGCCGTAATAGAGATGATTTAGATATAGTGATAATGTGATGAATTATACAAGGAATTATACCGTATTAGTGGTGATGAGTTCGTATGCCGAATAACGGCCCAGTTCCTTTAGACTCGTAAAATAATGTTTTATTTCGTTTTAGAACGTAATACTTGAGTGAGCTATACTCTTTTAAAAACTAACGATTCGTTTCCCTTTTTGATGATAAAAGACAAGGATGCGATGCCAATTTCCAAAACAAATATCCATTTTTAATTCGAAGCAGCTTCCTAATTTCAAAACCAACGTTTCGTTCATTTTCAAAGAAAATGGTATAGCTCATAGCAAGTAGTTACATTTATTAGTTACGCTTAGATGTACTTTACATGTTCGCGTTATAATTATCAATGTTATACGTTTCCGTAATACGAACACTCTGATAGAACACTGCACAACTACCAATGAGTACTATGTTGCATAAGCACGTACACATATGTTACACTACGCCTCATTGGTACTGCCATATCACTGTAGAACCATTATATTATGTAATACGTATATAGATGTTGATATGAGTAGGCTATTACACCTTTAGAACACTTGCACAAATACTAATGATTGTCATGCTGCACGAGCACAGATGCGTATGCTACACTACACATCATTAGTAGTGCCATGACACAGTAGAATTGATATCTTTGTGCTTGTATGATTATTTACGCAGTCTTCCTTTATTACCTGTTGCGTATTGCAAATACCAATACCATGGATATTTATATTTGATTCTTATGGGTTTTCTGGATGTTTTACTTTTGATGATATATATATCAGTGGTATGAGACGCTGTTATATATGTATATATATATAATATATTATCAGAATGATCTATATAAGTATTCTCATTCTTTACTTGATATTTCTTGATATGATGAGTTGGCGTCCACCATGAGTTTGATGTTTTCTGATTGTTTTATTCCGAACCGAGTGGGGGAGCTATACGGTTACGGACTTGTTACTTATCCGGGCTGAGTGGGGGAGATATACAGTCGGATACATGGTGGACCCGGATCGAGACCGAGTGGCGGGATAGCCGCGGTTGAGGCGGGGAGCCTAATAAGGATACTCGATACCGGAGATAGAGATGAGCACGGCAGATATCCACGGGATACTGACCGGGGTTCGATTGGGCACGGCGGATATCCAGGGGATACCGACCGGGACCAGGGATATCGGGTGACGATCATCTGTTGAGATGGTGTCGACGGTATCTGCATTTGCGTGTCGGTGATGGACACGAGAGATTTGAGAATTTGCGTGTCGGTGATGGATACGAGGGATTTCTGATTTCGGGTGTCGATGCTGGACATCCATATATATTGATATGTTGCTATCATAAGGTACCCAGTTATATTATAGTTGTTGTAGCCGACCAGGACTGATCCGGGGGACAATACCTGCATATCTCTTTACTGGTAATTGCATACATTAAAAAGGAATTCAAATCGAGCTATAGTGTCATTATTTTGACATGTCTGGTATGACATTGAAATCTTTTAAATTGTAAACCTCTTAACACTATTCATTAAAACAGCAGGACGTATATCTTAAATAAGATATCTATTATAATTCATACTATCACATCTGCTTTTATACCGTGACATATGTATTCCGCGGCTATTTTAAAGAAGAGATTGTACATATATATTTTCGGCTACTTATGACATTATACATAGATACAGGTCATTTGCATTCTCCTTTGGGTTCATGTGATAGATAGAGTTGCATTTATGATACATCTGCATATCATATATTATATTGTACAGGATATAATAGTACTATACTTATGACCTAAGTATCGTTGTGCATTCGATTTCTACCTTGTGATGTACTTTTATTCACTGAGTTGGCAACTCACCCCCGTTGTGCCACAGTTTCTTGCATGTGTTAACGCTTAGATTATCAGCAGCCTAGGGCACACATTCCTTTCAGTGATTTCTTTGACAGGTGGGTTACTGTTGTATCGTACTCACATTTGTATATTCTTATCTTTTGTATCTAGTCAAAACTCCATCAACTTAGAACTGGTATATTGTAGACCTAGAAGCGAGACTTAGAATTGCGTGTTGTGGGCGTCGTACTCTTTAGAGTCGACCTTTTTATATTGTTGATTTTGTTTCGCTTTCCTTTTCTTCGCCTTTGTGCGTCGTATATTGTTTGCTTGGTTGCTCCGCCGTTTGAGGCGTGGAAGCTAGCTCCCGTTGGGATGCTATTTATATTTTTATGTTGTAGCGGGTTTATTCAAATTACAAAGGAGGTGCTGTCGAATTTCAAAACGTCATAGATGCTTTTCAAACATACTTAGTTAAACAGATCCCATCTGATGACTATTTTAAACCTCACCTCCAATATTTTCTAAAAGGATTTAGATTCTGGGCTTCGGCTTACTTGGACCGTGTCGACGTCTTTAGATGTCATGTGATTTAAGTGCCGGTCACGTGCCACATTTGGGTCGTGACAGTTTCAGTGTGTAGTAGTTTGAGGACATTACGGTCCGTAGATCACCATTTTTTGAGGTGAGGGGTTAGTTTAAAAACGTTTCGATCTGTAGTAGTTTGAGGACGTTACAGTCTGTAGATCACCATTTTTGAGGTGAAGAGGTGGTTTAAGGTGTACACGTCAGCTTGGGAAGTGCACCCACCTCTCTGAAGACGTTGAGGAATTACAACGACATGTATCAGAGATATGGAGATTTGTACCCTTAAACCAATTCCCCTATTTGAGGGAAAATGAAGTTGGTGGTCAAACCAGAATCATTAGTCGTATTTTGAGACTAAGATTTCCTCGAGAGAATATGGAATGAATATCGTTTTGGATATCATCAGTTGAGTGGTCATCAGTCATGTTTGAGACTGAGATTAGTTTGGGAAAACATGAGCACAGAGGCTCGGTTGATTTGGAGATCAAAGAGGTTTTAACCTCAGGAAGACATAGCCAATTTGGGGCTGAGTCTGATTTCTCAAAATGCTAAGCACCGGTATATGTTCAGCACTCACGTATTCCCACGTGAGGTTTTGAATCAGTGTTAAACACTGCACTTTGAAAGCGCTCACGCGTGGGTACGTGAGGAGTGTTAGTTGTATGTATGCCCTAGAGGCCATTATTGTACATATGATGTATATTATAGTGGATGCTTAGACATATATAGAGAGGACTTTCTTGCTCGACATGATAGTATGCTATCTGGTTGCTCTTTATCTTAACATGTATACTTGTCTCTTACCGTCTTATGGTTACATGTCGGTAAAGCCCTTAAGATGTGTACTTGACTATCAGGATTATGATGCGGATCATACTAGTGGGGCAATGGTAGTCCATAAGTTCATCCTTTAATGTTCTTACTCGTGGGTGTATCGAGACGGGGCATCGATATACCAGAGTAAACTAGCGTATACGCTTCTCGACCCAAGTGATGGGCGATGGATGATCCCATATCCATTGGTGTTTGACATCAGAGATGGTATACGTGTGCTCAGTGGAGACTGGGTACACTGGACGGACTCTCCGAGAACTCCTAGATGGTATTATACCTGACGTCGGATAGTAGTTCTCTGGTGACACTGGTACAGGTTAGTATGTAGACCCGAGATCGTCATAGAGTCTTGTGTGATTCCTACTATGCTTTGATTTCCACCTTACCAAGTTCAAGATGATGTGCAAAACGGTGGTTTTTGGGTACAGTCCCGAGTCACATGGAGGCAATGAGCGATATGAGGGGTTTCGTCTCTCCCAGTATTGGGGGTTGATGTTGCACTGTGCTCGATTGGCCATAACAGGGAAGTCCCTGACCAGGGCTGATTTAGAGATTTACTGGTAAGTGTTATCAGTAGTTTCTCGACCCGTTATGAGCCTCATATCGGCATGACTTATCGGTTATTGGGGTCTGACGTTTACCACCTCTAGACTGTATATGCGACATATCAGACGAGGAGACCGGACTGTACGGTAGTGTTACTGACAGGCTTTACAGGAGCTAGAGCGGGCTTGCTCGTTGATCTTCTGATCACTCAATACCCGGGTAGCCGTTACGTCCAGCTAGTACCGCTGACGGCTTGTGGGTGCTTGATGTGATCATCACCTACTGCCGGCGTATTGACGAGTCTTTAAAGTCCTACATAGAGGTTTTACTGGCTCAGGCAAAACGAAGTAGGAGCACATATGTGATATGTACGGGACCGAGATTAATACGAGTATGTGATACCGTATTCTATTCTCGCGATTATTTATATTGGTCGGTTATATGTGATATAGCCGGGTTATCGAATCAAGTGTTGATTCGATAAGTTGGTACATATAATATTAGTCAGTTATATGAGATATAGCCGGATTATTAAATCAAGTGTTGATTTGATAATTTAGTGTATAATTGTATATTTGATATACTAGTTTACATTAATTAATATTAGCTCACTTAAGCATTTATTTTTCTCACATGTGCACACTTATTATATATGTGATATATATTAATTGTGTTCTATTTTGTGTCATGGTTGATCACGCACATTACATGGGTGTATGAGACTTACACCATACTAATTATAATGTAGGGTTTAAATATTTAAAGTAAATCCAAATTAGTGGATAATTAGCCATATGCATGAAGCTTGTAGAAGCTTATGGATGCATTGACTTGGTCCACTAATTTTGTTTTACTAAAGATATTTATTAATCTAACCATTATAACTTAGCCATGGTTATGTCTCTACATGAGTTAGTATATGATACAAACTCACCCATGGTAGATTCTCTCACCTCATTAGTTCATTCTCATCTCTTGACTTCATTTTTTTCATTCTTGAGAAAAAGGTTGCTAGCCTTTTGAAAAGAGAGAAAATATTATGAGAAAAATAAAACTAAAGTGAGCCCACTTCCTACTTCATCATCCTTAACTAGATTAGCACTTTAGTATAGGGTGTTAGCTTCACCAATCTCTGATTAGTGAAGCAGTAGCTTGAGTTAGTGTCTCCTCGACGTAGTTCATCTTCGGCTTCGAAGACTTCAAGTAAGATCGTTCCTTTCACCTTGAAAAGCCATGCAAGAGTCCGGGAGTTCCATGATCGCAGTGAAGGGACCACTACAATGAGCAATTGAAGTGAAGGACCGGTCTACAAAGATTGTATTCCGTTATCACTTAGAAGTAAAGTAGCTTACTTTATGTTTCGTATGATTCTCTAGTTAAAGATTCTAGTTTAGAGTTCTTTAAAACGGAAAAATTTTGAAAATGGCATGGACGATGCCTCCCGAAACCTTGCTGTCGTTCATAGAAACCCTACAGTGGTATCAGAGCCTAGCTAGAGAATTAGACAGATTGTGTAGGATTACGAAACCGAAACAACTCCGAAACTTGAAACAATTTGACCTAGTTTCTGTCGATTTTTATATGAGCTCTAAAAATTTTTTAAACAGCTGCAGAATGTTATATGGGACATTAGATGAACACAGAAGAAATTTGAACCCAAACGGCCGGATTTTGGCCGATCACAATAGCACAAAATCCGAGCAGGCCGGCCGTACTGCTTGTTCTGGGCTACAAATTTTTTGTGTGTTCTGGTATCTGGGTTTTGGTGTTTCAGGTGTTGTTTGTTTTTGCTAAATTTTCATGTGATGTTAATTTACTATAAAGGCAACTCAGAGTGTTTCGTAGTCGTAATTCTAACAGTTTTTCGGGTTACTTTAGACAGTCTTAAAAAGTTCGAACGGATATCAAATACCCATTTTACCCTCGCCGGAAATTTTCCAAGTGTTGGATTTTTCCTTAGTCTAAAACTTTCAGAAAATCATGCAAGTAATGCGGTGGACCCTCTAGAAGAAAAAACCTTAACTCAATTATGTGACTGTCAGAACCGCTACTAAACCCTAGGGTTTGTGGTAGTTCAGGGGTGCCACATGTGAGACATTGGTTGACCCTTCTATGGCTGGTCCATTGGTACTATGGCATGTGCTGAATCTTTTTAAACTCCGCTCAAGTGTTGAGCTTTTTGGGTAATTTTGGGTGTTTATTGATTCGATCGGAATGTTTAACATCGTCTAGCTTTTTGTGGAATGTGATACAATATGTGGAATTCATATAGTTAGGCATGAAATCCAAAGTATGTGATATTTTGGGTTTATGATGTCTAAGGTTATTATGGATTCCAAATATTGTAGTTTGACATTTTCTTTCTGCGACTGTAAGTGTAATATGTGGTGTATCGCCGGTTTCGTTGCTATATGTCAACGACAATGGGGATACGCATATTTACATACGTTGATGACATGTGATGTTATGTGTTGCTGTGATATGTTATATTGGATCGTCGCTTTTGGAATAGCCGGGGGGTTTTATGTAAGATGAGAGTTTTTATTTTCATTCATGTAAAATTCTATGTAGGTAATATTCTTTTATTGGGGCACTTCCGGGTTGATGATGATGTCACCATTGTATATTATTTACTTTTTCCGCATTAGGATAGACCCAAGGAGGGGAGCACAAGTAACCGGGTTCTAGAGTCAAGTGGGGAGACCAACTCGAGGAGTCGAGTCCGGGTCTCCTAACTCTAGAATTGGTAGGGTTGCTTGCCGCTCTCGTAGGGGTCTAGGGATGTGGGTTTGGCTACTCATCGCAACCGTGGAATCCGTGTTTTATACAGGCTCAAAATAAAACACGGACCTCCTAGTATATCCAATATTTCATATGTTTCTTCCGCTGCTCTAATGATGTGTGAAGGGTGTTTTTCGTCACCCCATTGAAATGGGAATACGCGCGCGCTTGTCAGGCGTACTACAGATTCCCCCTGCCTAGGATAGGCCGGGGTCTATTGATCGTGGAGATCCGAATCTCCGGCAGCCGCGGACTAAGCTGCCGTTAATTACCCCTCACCTTTGGAGCGAGAGAACCTCCGATTGACGGGTTAAACTGGTCATGCGAACTCAATGTGCAGTGTACGTGTGTTTTGTTTTGGAGGGGGCCTGGATATATCGGGAGCCACGCAAAGTTTTTACGGGGGTCCCGCTACCCGGATAGCGGGCTGGGGGTCAAGCAGGCGAGCAGCCCCCTTGCGGGGTGCGGGGCAGCGCCCTGGCCCAAATTTTTTTTGGGAGGGACAGTGTTATGGAGTGTGTGTGTGTGTGTGTGTGTACATATATAAAAAAAATGGGAAAAAGCGCCTAAAGGACGCATGGGGCCAGCGCCTTGAGCGTTGTGCGCTTAGGCGCTAGCGCACCACGTGTCGGCACGTGGGCGCTTGGCGCTTGAGAGCTGGGTGCTCGAGCACTAGCGCACCACGTGTCGGCACGTGGGCGCTTGGCGTTCGAGCGCTGGGCGCTCGTGCGCTAGCGCACCACGTGTTGGCACGTGGGCGCTTGGCGCTTGAGCGCTGGGCACTTGAGCGCGAGCGCGCCACGTGTCGGCACGTGGGCGCTTGAGCGCAAAGCGCTCGAGCGCGAGTGCACCACGTGTCGGCATGTGGGCGCTGGGCGCTTGAGCGCTAGGCGCTCGAGCGCTAGCACGCCACGTGTCGGCATGTGGGTGCTGGATTCTTGAGCGCAAGGCGCTCGGGCGCTTGGGCGCCGGCGAGAAAAAAGGGCTTTTAGCCCCAGAAACTCCCGAAAGGGAAATTAGAGTGGAGTTAAACTCATAAGATGTTTTGAACCTGATGAAGGGCTTATCCCCTTGAGCCCTAGTTCTTCCCCAAAGTGGGGTTTCTGGAGATGGGTCTCCTTCTTCTTCCTCTGTTGGTAGCATCTTGAAGATCAAGAGATGTGAGATTTTAAAAATCTCTCTTTTTTAAGATCTAATGGAAGATCTGAGTTCCCCTTTATGGGTTTTGTGGTGAAAAACTATTTAGTTTTATAAAATGAAGAGTAAAACTCTTGATTTAATTCAAAAGAAAGAAGAAGGTTTTAGAACCTTGAGGAAGGAGAAAGATCTCAGATCTAAATTTTTTTGGAGAGAGAAAAAGTTATTGGGATATTTTCATTATCCTTACCTTTATAGGCTATACACTTTACATATAGCCCCTTGGGCTTTACAAAAATGGCATTTTAGCCATCTCATGGCTCATGTGCCAGTTCTTTTTGCACACAAGCCATGGGCTTTACAAAAATTTGGCTTTATGCCTATTTTTCTTATATTTATTCATAAAATAAAATAAAAGAAATACAACAAAATTATTTATTACAAAATTTTTATCTTGGCATGGGGGGAGGCCGACCGCGTCATGTTCAGACTCGACCCGGGCATGGGCCCACTTGATCTGGGCTTGGGCCCACTTGGTTTGGGATTGACTTTGATTTTGACTTGGTCATCCGGGGTGTAAATTTTTACCCCAACAAATTGCCCCCCATCAATAAATGCACACCACACATGTGGGTCGTGTGCATGGAATTGATGGATCTTCTTTCACGTGGAGGCGACTTGATTTGGTTCCCACTTTTGGGAAGCTGGTACTGCCCTTTTTACGACATGGACGGTCGATTCTGCCCTTTTTGCGACTTGGACGGTCGATGCTGCCCTTTTAACGACTTGGACGGTCGATGCTGCCCTTTTTGCGACGTGGACGGTCGGTGCTGCCCTTTAGCGACGTGGACGGTCGGTGCTGCCCTTTTTGCGACATGGACGGTCGGTTCTGCCCTTTTTGCGACTTGGACAGTCGGTTCTGCCCTTTTTGCGACTTGGACGGTCGGTTCTGCCCTTTTAGCGAAGTGGACGGTCAGTTCTGCCCTTTTACGACTTGGACGGTTGGTGCTGCCCTTTTAGCTACGTGGACGGTCGATGCTGCCTTTTTTGCAACATGGACGGTCGGTTCTGCCCTTTTTTGCGACTTGGACGGTCGGTTCTGCCCTTTTTGCGACTTAGACGGTCGGTGCTGCCCTTTTTGCGACGTGGACGGTCGGTTCTGCCCTTTTTACGACTTGGACGGTCGGTTCTGCCCTTTTTGGCGACTTGGACGGTCGGTGCTGCCTTTTTTGCGACGTGGACGGTCGGTGATGCCCTTTTTGCGACGTGGACGGTCGGTTCTGCCCTTTTTGCGACTTGGACGGTCGGTTCTGCCCTTTTTGCGACTTGGACGGTCGGTGCTGCCCTTTTAGCGACGTGGACGATCGGTTCTGCCCTTTTTGCGACTTGGACGGTCGGTGCTGCCCTTTTAGCGACGTGGACGGTCGATGCTGCCCTTTTTGCGACGTGGACGGTAGGTTCTGCCCTTTTTGCGACTTGGACGGTCGGTTCTGCCCTTTTTGCGACTTGGACTGTCGGTGCTGCCCTTTTTGGGACGTGGACGGTCGGTGCTGCCCTTTTTGCGACGTGGACGGTCGGTGCTGCGTTTTTTATGACTTGGACAGTCGGTTCTGCCCTTTTTGCGACTTGGGCGGTCGGTGCTACCCTTTTAGCGACGTGGACGGTCGGTTCTGCCCTTTTTGCGGCTTGGACGGTCGGTGCTGCCCTTTTTGCGGCTTGGACGGTCGGTGCTGCCCTTTTAGCGACGTGGACGGTCGATACTGCCACTTTAGCGACGTGGACGGTCGGTGCTGCCCTTTTAGCGACGTGGACGGTCGATGCTGCCACTTTGGCGACGTGGACGGTCGATTCTGGATTTGACTTGCTCCGCTTCTTGCGGTGTCAAGGATGAAGTTGACTTGTTTCCGAGGTGGAATTTGATTCTGCCAGGGAGGTCATTGGTTGTTTTGCTGATTTGATGTGATTTGGATTGACATCAGCACCGCTACACTGGAATATGGTACCAGGAGCGAATCATCATCTGTCTTTGAGAGGATTTGGAGATTGGTTTTTTTTGTTTGGCATTTGCATTGCTGCACTGGAATAATGCCAAGAGCAACTCATCATTTGCCCCGAGAGGATTTGCGAATTGATGGCTTAGGAGGCAGGTTTAGATCCCTATCACCTAAGGCTTTTCAATTTTATGGGCCGTAAGGATCCCATAAAAGCATTTTCTCCCTACGAGTCGAAAGGATCTCGTAGGTGTATTTTCTCCTTAGGAGTCGTGGGGACTCCTAAGTGTGTTGCTCCTTTGTGAGCCGTAAGGATCTCACGCGGTAATTTTCTTCTCTCAAAGTCGAAAGGACTTTGAGAGTGCATTTCATCTCCTTTTCATGAGTTTGCGCCCTTTCGGGCTTTCACAAACTCGCCGGCAGTCCTGCTGTTTTTACTCACGGAGCCCCTCTCGGGTTTTCATCCGTGCATGTTTGCTTGTGGACATACCGTTTTTTTTCTTTTTTTTTCGGAGAGCTGGTGGGACTTTAAAAGTAGTCTCACCGGCAGGACTTGGGAGAGATTGGGATTGTTTTACGCCCGTGGATTGTATACGGTTTTGAAGGATGTATGATCCAGACTGTAGTGCCGGAAAAATTTCATGATTTTGTTGGCGTCTGCGTTGCTGCAGTGGAATATGGTACCAGGAGCGACTCATCATTCGCCATTAGGGTATGGGAGTTGGAATTTGGTTGGCGTCTGCATCGCCGCACTGGAATATGGTACCAGGAGCGACTCATCATTCGCCGTTAGGGTATGGGGGTTGGAATTTGGTTGGCGTCTGCATCACTGCACTGGAATATGGTACCAGGAGCGACTTATCGTTCGCCATTGGGATTTGAGTTTGGAATTTGGTTGGCGTCTGTATCGCTGCACTGAAATATGGTACCAGGAGCGACTCATCATTCGCCATTTGGGGACTTGGAATTTGGATCTTGTTTGGCATCAGCATTGATGCACTGGAATAATGCCAGGAGCAACTCATCATTTGCCCCGGGAGGACTTGGGATTTGGTTTTTGGGTCGGCATCAGCACCGCTAACACTGAAGCGAAACGTCAGGAGCGACTCATCATTTGCCATTGCCCGTTGGGGAACGATGGCTTAGGAGACAGGTTTGGGTCCCTGTCACCTAAGGCTTTTCAATTTTATGAGCCGTAAGGGTCTCATAAAAGCATTTTCTCCCTACGAGTCGAGAGGATCTCACAGGTGTATTTTCTCCTTAGGAATCGTAAGGATTCTTAAGTGTGTTGCTCCTTTGTGAGTCGTAAGGATCTCACGCAGGGATTTTCACCTCACAAGGTCGAGAGGACTTTGCGAGTGTATTTCATCTCTTTTCACGAGTTTGCGCCCTTTCGGGTTTTCACAAACTCGCCGGTAGTCCTGCTGTTTTTACTCACGGAGCCCTTTCGGGTTTTCATCCGTGCCCCTTTTGCTTGTGGACATACCTTTTTTTTCTTTTTTCTTTTTTTTCCTTCTTTTTTTTTGCCGCTGGTGGGACTTTAAAAGTAGTCTCACTGGCAGGATTTGGGAGAGATAGGGGTCATTTACGCCCGTGGATTGTGTACGGTTTTGCAGGATGTATGATCTGGACCGTAGGGCGGGTGTGCTCAATTCGCCTATGACTTGGAGCATTCACACGTAGTATTTCTTGAGATATCGGCCATTGATGGGTGGCATGGGCCTTTCTCCCTAGGCACTTATTAGTTGGTAGGATCCCCCGTCGAACACTTTCTCGATGACGTATGGTCCTTCCCAGTTTGGCTCGAATTTTCCCTTGGCATGTCGATTGGGGATGATCGGTCTTTTGAGCACCAACACCAATTCACCTTTCTTGAAAGTGCGGAGACGGGTTATCTTGTCATAGGCCCGTGACATTTGGGCTCGGTATAGCTCCAGATTTTGTTGCACCGCGAGCCTCTTTTCTTCGAGGGCGTCGAGCTCTTCAAGCCGAAGTAGCACATTTTCCTCCTCCGTCAACTCGTGCTAAACAGCCATTCTTAAGCTTGGATCTTCGACTTCGAGGGGGAGGACCGCCTCCACTCCGAAGAGCAATGAGTATGGAGTGGACTGAGTTAGAGTACGGTGCGTGGTACGATATGCCCACAACACCTCATGAAGCTTGAGATTCCAGTCTCTCTTGTTGGCTGAAGCATTTTTCCTCAGGAGCTTGCATAGAGTCTTATTGAAGGTTTCGGCCAGCCCATTGGCTCTTGGATTATAGATGGAGGAATATCTCGAGTCTATCTTGTGTTGAGTAGCGAATCTTGAGACTTTGAAGCTCTTGAAAGAAGGCCCGTTGTCAGAAATGATTCTTCTTGGTGTACCGAAGCGGTATAGAATACTATGCTGGAAGAATGTCAAAATATCTCCTGTCTTGACCTCTTTTAGCGGGACAACTTCAGCCCATCTGGAGAAGTAGTTTGTTGCGACCAGTATGAACCGGTGGCCTCTAGATGACGGAGGGTCAATTGGGCCAACTATGTTGGTTCCCCAGACTTCGAAGGGCCACGATGCCACCGTAGTATGCAATGGATTGGGATGCTTGTGAATAAAATCACTGTGAATTTGGCAGATATAACATTTCCTTGCATGCTCTCCGCAATCCCGTATCATGGTGGGCCAGTAATACCCAAGCCATTTAATTTGCAGTCGCATCTTGGGGCCAGATTGGTGAGCACCGCAAACGCCTGAGTGAACTTCTTTCATGACTTTTCGGGCTTCGGCCGATGACAGGCACTTGAGCCAGAGTTGGTCATATGACCTGCAGTATAGCGTGTCATTTACAAACACGTATCAAAGAGCTCTCTTCTTCAGCTAATCACTCGCAGACCTTCCTTCGGGTAGCTTGTCGTATCGGAAGTACTCTATGAAGGGTTTTCTCCAATCGGGCTTGTCTTGAACGATCGAAGCTTCTTCGGCGGGACTGCTCTTCTGTTCCACGCTTTCCTCTTCTCGTAGAGAGACAGGGGGTAGAATTTGCTGGCTCCTAACTGTGATCAGAATTTCGTCCATGTCAGGATCAGCCAGCTCCTTGGCTAAGCGAGCGAGTACATCAGCCTTTCCGTTCAACGCTCTAGGGACTCTTGTCAGTTCAATGTGAGTGAACCGTTTCATGAGTTCCACCACCCGGCTTCTATACTAAGCTAACTCGGGTTTGTATATCTTATAGTCGCCGCTTACTTGGTTGACGACAAGCTGGGAGTCACCGTAAACCCGTAGCCGAAGGATTTCCATTCCTATAGCGAGCTCCAAGCCAGCTATCAGAGCTTCATACTCGGCCTCATTGTTTGTGCGAGGCTCGGTGAGAGCAAAAGAACACCGTAGGGTTCTCATTGATGACATGATGAACACCAATCCTATCCCTGCTTTTATCTCCGGGACACTTGATTTACTGGAAGTCCTTATCGATGAGGCCCCATCGAAGTAGAGCTCCCAACATAGATCGTCATTCTCGAAGTGCAGCACTTGTTCGTCGGGTAACTCGCAATTGAGTGGCGATCCTTCTGGTATAGGATGAGCAGCGAGAAAGTCTGCAAGAGCTTGCCCTTTTACTGCTTTCTGGGGAGTATAAACTATGTCAAACTCAAGTAGCATGACAGCCCATCTTGCCATTCTGCCGGCTAGGCTTGCTTTGGTCATCAAGTGTTTGAGCGGGTCGACCTTGGAGATCAGCATAACCTGATGAGCAAGCAAATAGTTCCTTAGCTTCTTCACAGCAAATATCAGAGCCAGGCATTGCTTTTCGATTGGGGAGTAGTTGTGTTCCGCCCCGACTAGAGTTCGACTGAGGTAGTAGAGGGCATTTTCTTTTCCCTCCTCGTTATTCTGGGCAAGGAGCGCACCGAGTGACTCATTTAGCGCGGCAATGTAGAGAATCAGCGGTTTATTTGGAATGGGAGTGGCCAGCACTGGAGGGTGCAACAAGTATCGTTTGATGCTTTCGAACGCTGCTTGACATTCGGCATTCCAGATAAAAGGAGCTCCTTTCTTCATGAGATTTGAGAAGGGCCTATATCTTCCCGATAAATTTGAGATAAACCTCCATATATAAGCGAGCTTGCCTTGAAATGATCTCAGCTGCGTTAGACTCTTTGGAGGGGGCATCTCCATGATGGCCTTTATCTTTGATGGGTCAACTTCGATCCCTCGATGCCGGACTATAAAACCCAGGAATTTTCCCGATGACACGCCAAAAGCGCACTTCAGAGGATTCATCTTCAGATCGTATTCCCTCAGTCTGATGAGAACGGTCCTAAGATCTTGGATATGATCGGCCTTGGTTTTAGTCTTAACGACCAGATCATCAACATAACATTTGACGACTTTATGAATTAGGTCATCAAAGATATCGGTCATTGCCCTTTGGTACGTAGCACCTGCGTTCTTTAGTCCGAACGGCATCACCTTGTAGCAGTATATTCCGATCGGGGTTCGGAATGCTATGTGCTTCTCATCCTCAGGCGACATCTTGATCTGATTATATCCCGACGAGCCATCCATAAAGGTGAACAACTCGTAATTTGAGGTGTCATCGACCATCATTTCCATGATCGGTAGCGGGAAGTCGTCTTTAGGACATGCCTTGTTGAGGTCCCTGAAATCGACACAAACTCGGATCTGCCCATTTTTCTTCTTCACTGGGACTATGCATGCGATCCAGTCAGCATATTTTTCTTCCTTGATGAAGCCGGCATCGATGAGCTTCTTGGTTTCCTCGATGACCTTTTCTTCTAGTTCGCTTCTCATTCTTCGAGGAGCTTGTTTGACTGGCTTAGTATCAGGAGATATGGCCAGTTTATGCACGGCTACTTCACGGGAAAGGCCAGGCATTTCTTTGTACGTCCATGCGAAGCAGTCGACGAACTCGTGCAGCCGGGCGATTATCTGCGCTTTCATTTCCTCTGACAAGAGTGAGCTGATGTAGGTCGGTTCTAGATTATCGGGCGTTCCCAAGTCAATCTTGGTTAGCTCGTCAAAGGTTGCTTGTCCGCCATCTTCGAGCTCTTGAGGAGCTTCTTCTGGCTCAGCTATCTCGTTATCATCATTTGATCTTTCGCTGGCCTCACCAACATGGATCATGTAGCACGCTTTGGAATCAGGTTGAATGTAGCCTATGCCCCGTCTATCTAGAATTCGTCCATCGATGAGTGCTCGGACCTGGGGCGGATACCATAGCCCTTCGTAAAACTTTGGTTCAGACTCCGTTTGATATAACCGGCATCCTCACTTCTTAAAGTATTCCCGCATCTCGGGCGCATAGTATCTGGGATTGAGGACGGTTCTTATGCCTCTCTCATATGAAGGCACGCGACAGACAAATCGTCCAGGTGCACAATGGGGTATGACCCATAAAACAGGATGCCTTTCTGTCCACTTTTCCTTCCAGGGACGTAGAAAGTTTTCAGCTGGTCCACAGTAGAGACTGACAATGCATCGAGCTCTTTGCACATCTGCTCCGGTACCCTTGTGACGGCTAGGGACCCTTCTGCAATTTCGAAGGTCTCTCGTAGTTTCGCTTGTTGCATGGGGGTCCAATCTGCACCGCCGTTGCACGGCAGGTCCTCTTCTTCCGACTCTTCAGTGTCGCTGCCAAGATGAGGGCGGACTTTGCTGCTAGATGGGGCTTCATTGACAGATTCGTCCGTATCGTTACCGAAATGAGGGCGAGTTTTACGGAAGGACGGACTTCCAACGTCGGACTCATCAGTGTCGCTACCGAAACGCGGGCGCACTTGGGTGTTTTTGCTTTTGAAAGTGATAGCCGGCTCGGATTTGCTTTTGAGTCTTGGGGCCGCTCTATCCTCGGTCAGTTGTGGCTTAGCATTTTGGTGGTTCATAAAGTACTGAGTGTTCCCCTCCGAACGGCGGCCTACGACGTCGGGACGTCACGTGCCTGAGGTTCGGGGCAGATGCTATTTGGTTTTATCCGTCTATCTCTCCGAAGATGCCAAGTTGATTTATGGCACCGTGTATCGGAGGTTTAGACGAATGCGACCGATGTAGCAGACTTCGTCAGATTCCCCCTCAGGGTGAGGGGTTTTTGATTGTGGGGACGCTCTTCCCTGCAGGCGCAAGCCCCTGCAGTTAATTACGCTATCACGTTGCGATAACAACTTTCTCCTTCTCCAGAATTTCACTTCGTGTCGTGTATATTTATTTTGTTTGTGGTTGCCCGTGGATTGTATACGGAGACTTAGTGATATCGTCGCCCGTAGGACGTGGATTAGTCCAAATCCGTATTTGCTTAGATTTGAGTTTGGTGTTTTTTAGTTTAAGGATGCATTAGCCGCGTTGCGGCTAAGATCAACTTAAACGTTCATCAAGGATACGCTAATCCTGTTTTGGACTAAGGTCGACCTGATGTAGTGATTGATTTAATTATCCGGCCGTCGGGACTCGTCACCTCTCTGACGTCATTGAGGGATTACAATGACATACGTTTGAGGAGTTCCGAGATATACCCTTGAACCAAAGTTGGTTTGGGATTTTATTGTTTATTTAAATGTCTAAGGACACGTTAACCGTATTTGGGGTTAAGATCAACTTAGACGGGACCGTTTAGATCCGACAAAAGAGCATCTGGGCTCTATTGTGCCAATTTAAAGACGTGGCGGTCCATTATTAGTTTAGGGACGTTTCGGTCCGTCGCCAGTTTAGGGACATAGTGGTCCATTGCCAGTTTTAGGGACGTGGTGGTCCATTATTAGTTTAGGGACGTTTCGGTCCGTCGCCAGTTTAGGGACGTAGTGGTCCATTATTAGTTTAGGGACGTTTCGGTCCGATGCCAGTTTAGGGACGTAGTGGTCCATTATTAGTTTAGGGACATTTCGGTCCGTCGCCAGTTTAGGGACGTAGTGGTCCAATATTAGTTTAAGGACGTTTCGGTCCGATATTAGTTTAAGGACGTCTCGGTCCAATATTAGTTTAGGGACGTTTCGGTCCGATATTAGTTTAAGGACGTCTCGGTCCAATATTAGTTTAAGGACGTCTCGGTCCGATATTAGTTTAAGGACGTCTCGGTCCGATATTAGTTTAAGGACGTTTCGGTCCGATATTAGTTTAAGGACATCTCGGTCCAATATTAGTTTAGGGACGTTTCGGTCCGATATTAGTTTAAGGACGTTTCGGTCCGTTATTAGATGAGTGGTCGTTGGGACTCGTCGCCTCTTTGACGTCGTTGAGGAATTACAACGACAGATGTCAGAGGAGTTCAGAGATGTACCCTCGAACCGGTCGTGACTTAATTTGTGAGAGGCATTTAATTTAAGGACTTACAGCCAGGATTGGGTTAAGTCCAAATTTTATTTTAGGCTTTGCCTGATTAGAAGAATCAATCTAAACAGGGCTTTGCCCCCTTTTATTATTTTGCAAGTCTGATTTGGGCCAGGCCCTTTTAAATAATGAGTTACAAAAACTCAGGAATTCTCCACACAGGGCCTTGCCCTTTTATTTATTCTGCAATTGGGCTAGGCCCTTTTAAATAATGAGTTGCAGAAACTCAATAATTTTCTTGAGTCGGGCCAGGCCCTTTTAATGAGTTTGCAGAAACTCAGGAATTTTCCAAACAGGGCCTTGCCCTTTTATTTATTCTGCAATTGGGCTAGGCCCTTTTAAATAATGAGTTGCAGAAACTCAATAATTTTCTTGAGTCGGGCCAGGCCCTTTTAATGAGTTTGCAGAAACTCAGGAATTTTTCAAACAGGGACTTGCCCTTTTATTTATTCTGCAATTTAATTTGGGCCAGGCCCAAAACAAGGGGTTTCAGAAACCCTAGAAACCTTTAGGTTTAAGAACACAAGTGCATGGCACTTTTGATTTGAATTTGGATCTAAAAAAAAACAAGTTCTTGTTTTTTCCTGATCATACAGAACCAAGGGTTCATATCAAGTGCAAGGCACTAATTTTTTTCTTATTCTTTTATTATTATTATTATTTTTTTTTTTCTTTTTAGAACCAGGGGTTCATCTCAAGTGCAAGGCACTAATTTTTGTTCTTTTATTTTTCTTATTTCTTTTTTTTTTATTTTTTTCTTTTCAGAAATTCTACCTCTTTTCTTTGTTTCTTCTTCTCTGTTCTTGATCTTCACCAGCTTTTTTTTTTCCTCAGAAGTTCCTCTTTTTTTTTTTTAATGATGTCTGGGGTCTTATTTATAGTGCCCACAAAGTTGTTGGATTTGTTAACAAAATCTTTCCTGAATTATTTTGGGAATTTTCCCACCATTGGATCTCTGATCCGAGGGTTCTTGTTTTACAGGAGAACAGAAAAGATTTATTTAAATCTTCATTCAGTTGCTGCGCAACTCACCAGCGCGTGACACGTGTCGCGCATCCGTGCGCTTGCGCAGTTGCGGTTGCGCAACTGCGCAGACACGTGTCGCGCATCCGAGCGCTTGCGCAGTTACAATTGCGCAACTGCGCAAACACGTGTCACGCATCTGTGCGCTTGCGCAAACACGTGTCACGTATCCGTGCGCTTGCGCAGCTGCGACTGCGCAACTGCGCAGACAGGTGTCACGCATCCGTGCGCTTGCGCAAACACGTGTTGCACGTCGGTGCGTTTGCGCAGCTGTGATTGCGCAACTGCGCAGACACGTGTCACGCATCCGTGCGCTTGCGCAGACACGTGTCGCGCATCCGTGCGCTTGCGCAGTTGTGATTGCGCAACTGCGCAGACACGTGTCACGCATCCGTGCGCTTGCGCAGACACGTGTCGCGCATCCGTGCGCTTGCGCAGTTGCGATTGCGCAACTGCGCAGACACGTGTCGTACATCCATGCGCTTGCGCAGACACGTGTTGCGCTGCCATGCATTTGCGCAGTTTAAGTCTTAATTTTGTTTTCTGAAGAGACTTGCTCTGATGGGACGCTCTGTCTCGGGCGTTACGCCGCCGAATCAGCTTCTGCCATGTGGCAAATTGCGCGCTGCGCACGGAAACCGAAGTGTTGCTTCAAATTTTGAATTTTCAAAATTCAGTAGAGCCTTGCTCTGATTGGGGGAAACAGATGCCCCCCCACCGTTGCGCTCACGTGGCGCGCACGTGAGTGCAGCGGTGGCAAGATCCTGACCATCGGATCGAAGGGTCAGGTGAACAGGCGCAGGCGCCTATAAATAGGACCCTTGGTCCTTGGTAATTTTTTTACCATTCTCAAGAAATTGAATTTCAGAGCCTTGCTCTTACTTGAGAACTTCCAGAGCCTTGCTCTTGTGATTTCTTTAAGAACTTCCAAGTTCTAACTTCAGAACCATTATAGGTAAAATTAAATTAATTTAATTTAAATTAAACTTAATTAACAGAGCCTTGCTCTTATAGATCTTTGATCTAAAGGAAACCCCTTTGGAGTTTCTTCAACAGAGCCTTGCTCTTATAGATCTTTGATCTAAAGGAAACCCCTTTGGTTTTTTTTTTTTTTTTTTTTTTATTCACAGAGCCTTGCTCTCAAAAATTTGCAGAGACTCTGTTCTTAGGTTTTAACCCATGAACAGAGCCCTGCTTCATAAATCAACTAGAAAACTTCTTCTTTTTTTTTTTTTTTAAAAGTTTCCATGGTTCTTTAAGATCCCAAAATTTTAATTCTTAGGAGTTATAAATTTTTCATTACTACTGCAGAGCTAGGCTCTTTTTTAAGAAGTTTTGTTCACTTGAAACAGGAGTTTGACAAATGTCACTCTGTGGCAGAGCTTTGCTCTGAAAAGAGGAGATCTTCTCCTTGTCTTTAGGGGTCCCCCCCAATGAGGATATTCTCTTGGGGGTCTTTTTTATTGACTGATAATCTCATCCAATGGTGGGATTGTCTCATCAAATGATGCGCCGTCATCTTGATTTTGTGGGTCCCCCTTTGGTCCCCTACCCACTGCATCACAGTGTGGAGCAAGATTTTTATTCATTATTATTTTTTTTATCATTATTTTTTTTAAGGTTTAAACGTCAGGCCACTAACGATATATATATTTTTGTGCAGGAAAGATGTCTGACGACTTGTCTTTTCCCTTCGTCCGCTCAGAAGGAGGGTTCCCACATGCGCCAGTGGATCGGGTGGTACTCGCTCTTATTAAAGACCGCGATCCTGAGTGCAAAAAGCTTCATCTGTGGGGAAGGTGGTATAGCCAGATCATCCAAGGCCGCCGTAGTTTTAGTTCCGCCGTGCCCTCTGAGCCCACAGTCACGATCCCTTATGCGGACGAACCCCCGGTGAAGTATGCCGTGGAGGTTAAGAATTGGAATTCTGATAACCTCCTTCAACCTGCAATCGGCGCCATCCCCGTGCAGCCGCCGCCGGCGATAGATATCCTGGGGAGGCGAATCTGTCAGGGCGAAGCACGCCCTTGGGGGCAGGCTTACAACATTGGAATGATCCCGCGACCCCCCGTCGGATATTTGCAATGGGCCCGGTACATTCTATCGGCGAAGAGGACCCACCTAACGAAGATTGGTCTATACTCAGCCGTCTTCGTCTCGCTCTTCGAGTACCCCTCTCCTCCAACGTGGTGGATAAAGGCTTTTGTTGAACAATGGAATATCCCCACCCATACCTTTCTGATGGCGGATAAGGAAGTTTCTATCTCTTTGGAGGAATTTGCCGAAATTTCAGGCCTGCCAATGAGGGGAGAGCATTACGAGGAGTTGCTTCCTCCTGATGAGTATGTCTTTGCCACTAAGCAGCTGGTATTTGACTTAACCCCGGAGAATGCCATTCAGCATCAGTATCCGGGTTTGGTGAAAGTGTTGGAGATATATGAGGAACTCCATTTGGAATCGGGGGATAAGGGCGTCAGTTTCGCAGCTTTCATTGCTCGCTTTATCCGCCCGGAGTTCTTATCAGAGCAGAGCGAGAAGTTCGCTCAGCTTGACGACCCTTTCGGTTTTGGTTTGGATCGCCGACCCGTATCGGAGAATAACCAGAGGGATTTCTATCTCCCCAATGCTGCCATCGTTGCTTTCTCGGAAATCGCCGTCCCCGGTATGGATGAGGAAACTTTCTTTATTGGATTCCTGGGCCTGTGGTTATGCAACTTTGCGCTCCCTATGCACCCGCGCTTCATGCGGCCCTCTGTTTTTTACCCGGCACATCGGATGGTGGCCGGTCTGCAGTTGTCGGTAGGGATTGCTGGGTTAGCTTATCTTTATCATGGACTCAGCGTAGCGGCGGACGCTAATGATCCTGGGACACAGCCTGCCAACTTCCCAATGCATTACTTCGTTTCTTGGATGGAGATGCACGTGCGAGGGGTATTTGGCGCCCACAAGACTCCCCCATTCTTCGAGAAGTACAGACTCCCGAGAGTCATACGGTTAATCGGGGCTTCAATTGTGTTCGCATCCCCGCGGGATTCTAGGGGACTCCTCCTGCGCCCACATTTGGTCGGAGCGACGATTTCTTTCGTGGATAAAGTTGTCACCATAGGCTCGGAGACTACTAAGTCGGTGGTGCCCCTACGTGACGAGTTTAAGGGCGGGGCTTCTGTACTGAAGGCTCGGGAAATCGTCCATCTCTATTCCATTCGGCCGGGCTACCTAGTGTTTCGGCAGAATGAGACGGCTTTATTCATGAGGTATAATCCACATCGATTTGCCCAGCAATCAAGCTACAACCAGGGGATCCCGATGGAAGCCTTTTTGGAAACGCCTGTGGTTGGCCCAGAGGGGGTAAAGAATGCGATGCATCACTTTATACGGCTTAACACGGGTTCTTATTTCTTCATTAGTGAACCCAGCTGTGTCCCTAAGATGCTTAATTCATATGTGGCATGGTATGCGCACGCTATGGGTCCAATCATTTTGATGGAGAGACGCCTATTGGTTAACCGTAAGGGTGCGCCTCCTGGCGGTGATCGCAAGGCCCCTTTGCAGCCAAGGCTCCCGGTCGTCCTTCCGCTAAAAGATGCTGGAGTCGATCGACCACGCGTGTTGAGTCCTCCGCGGGGATTGCCGTTGCCTGCTACGGTGGATGTACCATCGGTGCCTCGTGCTCCCACGAAGGCGACTAAAGTAGTATCGCCAGAGTCAGGCGTAGGGGCAGATGTTGGGACCCGCCGCCCTAAAGTGGCTTCCAAGCGCAAATCCGCTCCAGGTGGATCTAAAACTGGTGGACAGCAGAAAAAGAAAAAGTCCGCCCTTTCCCTTGATGCGATCCTCGGGTTAAAGCCTGCGGCTTCTCCAGCCAAGACCATATGCGAGTACGGCAGCAATGAGGGCTTTGTGGTGGACCCTGCGGACACCAATTTGGCTGCCGTCATTGCAGCTTCAGAGCGATCGGCGAGGCTTGAAGCGATGTTGAACAAACTCGCTGAGTCCGGTAATTATCAAACGCCTTATTTGTCGTTTTATTGCATTTTATATTGTTATCCTTAACTAATATTCGCTCCATTTTCAACAGGTGTCTCCACTGAAGAGGCTATTGCTGCCTCCCTGAAAACCTTTCAGGAAGAGGAGGAGAAGCGTGCCTTAGCAGGCATTGGTATGTTTCACCCCTTTCTCTTTTACAAGGAAAGTTTGTTGTCCCTTTTTTTTTTTGATAATCAACCTGACCTTCTTTTGTTTCTTTGCAGGCGCTGTATCAATTGACGCAGGGGTCCCCTCCAAGTCTGTTATCGAAGTCCCGGCTTCGTCAAAATTGCCACAAGAGCCTTGGCTTGACAAGACGATGAGGGATGCTTTGAAGAATCTAGAGGCATCCCTATATACGGACGAGGGAGCCTCACTCAAGGAAGCCCTAGTGGCATCCGTCTTAACGGCTCAAGAGGAGCGGAAGCGGTTGAGACGCGAAGCAAGGGCATGCAGAGCTGCTTTGGCCGCGGGAGCGGGCCCTAGCACTCTTCCTTGTGCCGACACTCCTTCTGAAGCAGAGGCGAGCGGAGCTACTTTGGCCACGGGAGCGGGCCCTAGCACCATTCCTCGCGCTGATACTCCTTCTGAGGAGGCCCCTATCGCCCTATCTACTGCTTATAGGCGAGTGGCGCGCGCGGCCCGAAGTGCAAATGGTAAATCTTCTTCAGGTAGTACTTCTTTCAGAGCTTTGTTGTTAGAATTATAAAGCCATTGGCTCACATGCATTTCATCTGGCAGGGCCTAGTCCGACTGAGGGGGAGGCGGAGACCGTTGGACCCCAGGAAACGGCGGAGGCGGCGCCTGCCGAACCTGAGCCGACGGTGGGCACCGTCGTCGGGGCCACGGTGCCTGAAACCGAGATTGAGGAACCTGCCGCAGAGAGGGCCATTGATGTCGCGCCTGAAGTGGCGGCAGATGAGATGGTTGTCTCAACCGAGCCGAAAGCGGTAGAGGGCGAGGTACTTGAGGCTGGGGACCTCGTGGTGCCGGTGGACGGGGCAGCTGTAATCGCTGATCCTGAGGGAGCAGCAGGTGAGGCGGCTATGATTCCTGAGGACGAGCTAGGCGCTCCTTCTCAGGAATCTGGCAATGTTCCTATCTTGGCCCTCCCTGTCTATGGTTCCCCACCGCCTGCAGAGCTTGAAAGCGTAACAACGATTCCCCTTGAATCGGGTGATGAAGCTACAGGCGGTGGTCTTCCGTCAGTGGAGGAGGGGACCGCCTCAGTTTCTGCTGGCAGCTCGTCAGGTAAAAAAATTTTATCGCCAGCATTCCCCCTTTTTTTTTTTTATATCTTGTGATCTCTCCTAACAAATTTGTTCTTGCAGGTGTGGCCAGTACCGATGCTCCACTGCTCGAGGGGGCACCGTCAACCACTGCTTTGGCGGTAGTCGCTTCTCCGTCTTCCCTTGTGCCGTCACGGATGTTGGAAGGTATGGATTTACGACTCATGCATTAATCTTTCGAAAATGCATCTTTTGTACTAACGTTACACCATTGTGCCTTTGCAGGAGTGCTTTTTGATCACTTGTATCAAGTGTTGCTCCCGCACTTTTCTTTCCCATCCGAATTCGCTTCTCCTTCTAGTGGCACCGGTAATATCTTTATTTACTCCTTTTTTCTAGCAATGGGATGATTTCTGACTTTTCCTTATCTTTACTGTAGTGCCACAAATCGAAGGAGGGGATGTAAGCCCTGTCGCGCTACCGGCCCTTCCGGCTCTGCCGTCCGTTGCTGCTGGTATAGTAGATCTCCTTTTTGGTAATCCTTTAACATCTTTTGAACCATCGCTTAACCCTGTTTTGTTTTGCAGCTATCGTTCCGGTTCCGGTCCCCTTCGAGGCTCGCGTTCTTTTACCGGCAGGCCCCTTTCTGAGACGTCCGTCTTCAAAGGGTGCGGTGATGAGTCTAGGCATGCTGAGCGGGTATATTGAAGAGCTCAGCATGGACGCTCTCCCTTCTGCTGTCGATTTCGCTGCGGATGTTAACCCAATGTTAGCGGCGCTCGTAACTTTTCATGACGAGGGCGTCGTTGAATCTTGGGTTAACCACTGCAGGGAGATCGAGACCTGTTTGTATCGGCTGGAGTTGACGCGCCCTGCTCCCGAAGTTTTAGCTCTGAGCGCCCAACGCACAACTTGGCTCGAGCAAAGCACTTCGCACTCTCGCCACTTGGAGCAAGAAGCAGCTCGGAGACTAAGGGAATGCCAAAAGACCTCAAACGAAACGGCCCATCTGCGCGCTGAGGTTGAGGCAAATGCTGCCCAAGTGAAGACTATCTTTGAGGGTTTCTTGGAGCGCATCTCCTATGGGCTAAACTTAAAGAGGAAGCTTGACGTGGCTGAGCGCCATATCCCAAGTCGGGAGGCTGCTTATCAGGGCGTGAGGGAGCAGCTTGCAGTGGTCTTGCGGCAACGAGCCCAAGTGGAGGCAGAGCTGGCGGTGGTAGCCGATCAAGAGAAGGCATGGAAGGACATCTGTGAGCGATTGCTACACCTATGCAAGACGCTTCCTTCCCAATAACTGCCATTGTATCAATATACTTGTAATTTTCTTTTTTGAATAAGATGTATACATTCTTTATTCTTTTATACGATTCGCCATGTACTTGATTGAGTTAATAAATAAAGATACACATTTTTTTTTTCAATGTCTTGTATCATTTCTTTGCTTTCTCCCTTCTCTTATTATCAGCATGCTGTCTTGATAAACATGTTTGACAGGTAACAGAGTAAGCATTTTGGTTTCTTCAAGATATAACGATGGCTTAGGCCGCAGGTTCGGATCTGCTGCCTAAGACTTTTCAACTCTATGAGCCGTGAGGGTCTCATAGAGACTTTTCTCCCTACGGATCGAGAGGATCTCGTAAGTGGATTTTCTCCTTAGGACTCGTGAGGATTCCCAAGTGTGGTTTTCTCTCATAAGTCGAAAGGATCTTATGAGAGAATTTCTCCCTCTTACGAGTCGAGAGGGCTCGTGAGCGGTTGTTTCTCTCTTTGTCGAGAATCGACTTCAGAGAGTGAGACCCGTGAATAGTATGCAAGAGACCATTTAGGATTGACTTGCAGGATCCCATTGTTCAGGAAGCAAGTTTTTGAATCCTTACTGCCCGAGATATGAGTCAGAGAAGCTCTCGTCACGGAGTGATTGTATCCGTGAGTTGAGAAGTTTTGCGAGGGATTATTTGTTTCCCAAGCACCAAGGATTATTTGTGTCCTTGGGGTTTGAAACGAGTCGATGGTTCCTACGGAGGCACTGGTGGCTCTGCGGGTCGACGCGGATCAGGAAGCTCTCGTCAAGGAGTGTTTGTATCCGTGAGTTGAGAAGTTTTGCGAGGGATTATTTGTTTCCCAAGCACCAAGGATTATTTGTGTCCTTGGGGTTTGAAACGAGTCGATGGTTCCTACGGAGGCACTGGTGGCTCTGCGGGTCGACGCGGATCAGGAAGCTCTCGTCAAGGAGTGTTTGTATCCGTGAGTTGAGAAGTTTTGCGAGGGATTATTTGTTTCCCAAGCGCCAAGGATTATTTGTTTCCTTGGGGTTTGAAACGAGTCGATGGTTCCTACGGAGGCACTGGTGGCTCTGCGGGTCGACGCGGATCAGAAGGCTCTCGTCAAGGAGTGTTTGTATCCGTGAGTTGAGAAGTTTTGCGAGGGATTATTTGTTTCCCAAGCACCAAGGATTATTTGTGTCCTTGGGGTTTGAAACGAGTCGATGGTTCCTACGGAGGCACTGGTGGCTCTGCGGGTCGACGCGGATCAGGAAGCTCTCGTCAAGGAGTGTTTGTATCCGTGAGTCGAGGAATTTGCTGGGATTATTTGTTTCCCAAGCGCCAAGGATTATTTGTGTCCTTGGGGTTTGAAACGAGTCGATGGTTCCTACGGAGGCACTGGTGGCTCTGCGGGTCGACGCGGATCAGGAAGCTCTCGTCAAGGAGTGTTTGTATCCGTGAGTCGAGGAATTTGCTGGGATTATTTGTTTCCCAAGCGCCAAGGATTATTTGTGTCCTTGGGGTTTGAAACGAGTCGATGGTTCCTACGGAGGCACTGGTGGCTCTGCGGGTCGACGCGGATCAGGAAGCTCTCGTCAAGGAGTGTTTGTATCCGTGAGTCGAGGAATTTGCTGGGATTATTTGTTTCCCAAGCGCCAAGGATTATTTGTGTCCTTGGGGTTCGAAACGAGTCGAGGGTTCCTACGGAGGCACTGGTGGCTCTGCGGGTCGACGCGGATCAGGAGGCTCTCGTCAAGGAGTGTTTGTATCCGTGAGTCGAGGATTTTGCTGGTTTCTTCGGTTGAAATGAACCGTTGAGGTTTGGCTTCGTCGTTTGACGGAATCCGCTGGGGAAGTATGGTTTCTTCTTTGTTTGCGCCCTTGGATTGTATACAGGGATCGATGTGATCTTAACTGTAGGGCCGAAGTTTCATCATTTCTTACTTTTTGTTTTATTTTATTTCCGCGATGCTCTATCATTTCAGCTTTTATATCGCGAAGGTCGCGATCGCCCAATCATTTCGGCTATTTCTCGCGGTGCCCAATTATTTCGGCTATTTCTTTTATTTCCACTCGCTGCTTTTTATTGCG